>CM019063.1:289213004-289537561 GCA_009667805.1 Leptobrachium leishanense | reverse complement strand
TTATTATTTTATTATGCAGTAAAAAGTCTCTTTTATTCATAAATGTTTTAGAATACTTTGGTCATTTTTGGGATTTTTTTAGCAAACTTTTTTCCATTTTCTTTTTTCTTTTAACATCAATTTATTTTTCTTTTTTTCTGTAACAGACCTTTTTATTATCATTCATTGATCCTGATTTCTGCCCCTCTATCTTCTCTCAAGTCAGTAACGGTCTGTCTGGGATCTCTGCCTGGATTGCCTCTCACTACCTGAAGATCAATATGTCCAAGAATGAGCTCCTTCTAATTTCCCCCTCTAACTCTACTCTGATTTCTGACTTTTCTATAATGCCGGTATCATTATCCTCCCTTCAGCCCAAGTCCGCTGCCTCGGAGTGACTCTTGACTCCAGTCTTTCCTTCAGCCCCTACATACAATCACTCTCCTCATCTTGCTGCAACCACCTCTACATTATTGCCAAAATTCATCCATTTCTGACTGTTAATCCTGAAATCCATCCAAAACATATCAGGCCAGCTTATTCATCTCACCCCTCGCTCAGTCTCTGCCTCTCCTCTCTGTGAATCACTACACTGGCTCCCCATCCACAGCAGAATCAAATTCATACTCACTTTGAACTGCAAAACCCTGATTAACGCCACTCCTCACTACCTGTCCTCACTAATCACCAAATACACCCCAACCCACCCCCTAAGATCCAACCTGCTCCTGGAATCCTCCATCATTACTTCTTGACGTGCGAGACTGCAGGAATTTTCTTGTGCGGCACCGACCATATGGAACGCGATTCCTCGCAACATCAGAATGTCCCCAAATCTGACTACATTCAAACACTCCCTAAATACGCTTCTGTTTAGGGAAGCCTACCACCTGACTCCAAAAAGGTCGTCACCTCTCCCTAGATTAACTCATCACTGCAGTCCTCTCCTCCTGTTTCTCACCCCTCACCCATTTAGACTGTAAGTTAGCACGGGAAGAGGGCTCTTGTGTCCTCTTGTATCTGTTGGCAGGAATACTGACCTATCTCCTTCATGTATTGTAGAATTGTCCTGTCTTTACCCATTGCACCTTTGTACAGCGCTGTGGGATGTGTTGACAGTTAATAAATAATAATAAAAAAAATAATAATTACACCCCGCTGCGGCTAACTGAAATGTTAACTACAGCTAGTAGCTAGTGCTGATTCCGCTTCTGTGGAATCAGTCAGCACCAGCTGAAAACAACCCTCAAAAATCAAATACTCCCCTCTCATTCTACAGCGAGAACGGCCTCTTCTGGCCACTGGGAGCAGAGTGAGACTGGGGAAAAAAGTCTCCAGTCTCCCTCCACGATCACTCCGCAGACCTGCAGAATCTTGCGAGAGGTAAGATCCTGCAGGTGATGTGACCCTGCAGTCAAAGCCTCAATATAGTCCTATGGACTTCAGGAGGGGATGCTTGAGGCGGCGCGTTATTCTCTGGCTTAGCGGTACGTTACTGGGCAGGCTGCTGAATTACCCCCTGCCCCTTAATATGGAGCTAAAACAGGGACTCAGGAGCAGGTTTTCCTTTTTAGCGTCCCCGTTTTAGCAGGCAGATTGTAATACTGCCCTTTGTATATGCCTTTGAAGGAACTCTTTACTGGAAATGTACTTTCCAAGCCTGTTGGCCATCAGTGAGGAATAGAAAGAGGCTGGAAACACCTTTTTATTGATTGTGTACAAACAAAATTCACTTTTGTGCAGTTTGTCATTCAGTCCATTTGTCCAAGTGTCCTTTCTGTGCTTCATTTTTCAGATGAATTGACGAATTACAATTACCCAATATTCCTACTGATCACAATTGTACGAAAACAAATACAGTTGTGTAACAATCATCTTGTGTAAACTTTGGGTAATGCAGTTTTTATTTTCGCTTCCAGTATTGGATTTGGACGACACTACAGAATTCAGTGACTTTTAAGATTTCTTTTTATGCCTTTGAGGCTGCATCCTGTCACTGGGCTAGTGTGTGTGAGTTTTTGTCAGGTCCCAGGCAGGAAAGCCCGGCTCTGTCGCAAGAAGTCCTGAGGTTCAGCGGCACCAAACCTGTATATTTGTATTATTTGTATTCCGGGCTTTCTGTCTAACCACCTTACAGCCATCCATTCCATTGCTCCATCCCAGCTCTCCTGTTCCTGTTGCATTCACTGTTTCCATTTGTACTGATTAGTTCACTATATAAGACAACCAGACCACACCAAGGTTGGCAACACAGTAACCTGCAACCCCGGTGATCTGCATCCAAGGTCGGCAACTGCAGGAACCTGCAACCCCGGTGATCTGCATCCAAGGTCAGCAACCCTGGTGATTCTGCATCCTAGGTCAGTGACCTGCAATCGCAGTAACCTGCATCCCTGGTGATCTGCATCCAAGGTCAGCAACCCTGGTGACCTGTAACCCTGGTGATCTGCATCCAAGATCGGCAACTCTGGTGATCTGCATCCAAGGTCGGAAACCCCGGTGACCTACACCTCTGGTCTACTACTCCAGTGACCTGCATCTAATCCCAGTTCCCGCATTGAAGATCTGCAACTCCAGATACCAGCATCCAAGTCTTGCCTGTGTCTCTCTTGTGCCCCAGCCTCGCCCGTGTCTCCCTTGTGCCCCAGCCTCGCCTGTGTCTCCCTTGTGCCCCAGCCTAGCCTGTGTTGTCGTGGAAATTTTATTATGTGGACATTATATTCTAGGATGTGCGTGTTATAAATTGTCATCTGTCTCCCTGTGTTGGATTTGAATGTGGTTTTAAATCCAAACCAGCGGCAAAACCGTCAGTATGAAAACCTTCTTTTGGGTTTAGAGACATACCTGCTTTTAAGACATTTAAGCCTTGTCTCAACACTGGTACCATGTTGAGATAATAACTGTATTTGTCCCCGCAGATATGTCAATAACCCATAGGAACGAGTAGATTGAGCAGTATCTGAATGGGGTCCATATTGACAAGTGACGGGGGATGGGGACAAACATGGCTGACGGGGATCATGGAGATGACTCAGGGATGAGTCATCTCCAGGAGGCCGGTCGGTCATTCTGGTCCACGCCCCTGTCCTTTTGATATGTAAATGTAATTACTGGGCAACCTGGCTTTCTGTTGTACAGCCAGGGGGCTACTGGGCATGTGCGATTGTCTAATAAATTAAACTGACCAGGAGCCACAGCTCACTTGGCCAGAGGATTTCCAGCTCGAAGCAGCGTGTTTCTCTGATTCCTCCTGGGATAGAGAAGTACTTCGTGTCTTATACAGAAAGAGCTAAATATAGCGTGTATTTTTATAGTGACGGATTTGTTTGTACTCGGCGCACTTTAATACTGAAGTGTACCTTTTTAGTGCACCAGGACTTTATGCGCAAAGAACAAACTTTCCATAACAGTGTCTCCCTTGTGCCCCAGCCTAGCCTGTGTCTCCCTTGTGCCCCAGCCTCGCCTGTGTCTCCCTTGTGCCCCAGCCTCGCCTGTGTCTCCCTTGTGCCCCAGCCTCGCCTGTGTCTCCCTTGTGCCCAGCCTCGCCTGTGTCTCCCTTGTGCCCCAGCCTCGCCTGTGTCTCCCTTGTGCCCCTAGTCCCTTTTTATATTCAGTTATAACCTTGCCTATGTTCTGTTATACTCCATAAACCCCTGTCTACCTGGCTTCATGATGTATTTGCTGCACCCTGGACTCAAACCCTCCACGGTACCTGACAGTTTTAAGCAGAGCATGTGTGCTGTTTGACCTTCTTTGAATTAATCCCTCGCATGCCAGTTATAGGTGAGGGGGTATAACGATTAATAAATATGTGAGTCCCTCTAATTTATTAACTTTGCCAAAATCCCTCATTCTGGGGGATAGTGTGTGAGAATTAACACATCAACTGCATGCTACAAGTAAGGGCTACACAAGGAACAGGAGACGCCTATCTTTTTGCGGGCCATGGGGAGATGTGGGCTTCGAGGTAGCCCATGCTGTTTTTTGATAAACTCCTCAATCATCTGGCAACCGTTGAGGGTTTAATTAGTTTGTGGCCAATGAAATTGTGACAATTTTGTGGCTATTCAGAAAGCAGGCAGTTCGCAGAATGTTGGTGAATTGCCAGCAAAATACAGTGCCTGTTCGACAGCAGCGAAATCTTCCATAGAGAAGCAATGATTAACTTAATCAGAGAACACCGAACAGCAGTGACATGCTCTTCGGTGATTCAGTCATTTTTGGCAGGTTTAATCAGGCGAATCCCATCGGTTTAAATGTAAAAAATATTCCCGTTTTTACTCCATATCTAATAACCGTTTATTATTTTAATCAGCAGCAAAAAGTCTATTTTTTGGGGGGGATTTTTCTGTAAAAAATTTTGGATTTTCCTTTTTTTTTTATATAGCGGTCTTTCTTTTTTCTGTAACAACAGACCTTTTTATTATTCATAGGACCTTTTTATATATGTTAATTCCAGACATTTTCGCGCAGTAGTTCGCTTGCAAACATCATTGCAAATTTGACCCTTTCAATCAATTTTTATTTTTTTTACCTGTGCTTCGGCTTGGCTTTTTTCTGCGGCTGTCCAGCGTGTTTGCGACGGCTTATTAGATGATACGATCCGATAATTTATCGGATCGGATCCGATAATTTATGTGAATTGTTTTTTTAAAAAAAAAAGAAACCTGGAGCAGACCCATAGAAATTATCGGATCTGATTAATTTTGGAGGTTTTGCTGCGGCTTTTCCCACGCACTTCGTGGACCCTGCTGTGAATGCTGACTTCACTGCAGAGTCAGGGAATTTGATTCGCTGAAGTGCGTGGTACGAGAGAGACATTTTGGTGCACCCTTAAGAATTAAATATTTTTCCAGGACATAGTCAGGTCCAGAAATATTGGGACATCGACACAATTCTAACATCTTTGGCTCTATACACCACCACAATGAAGTTGGAATGAAACAAACACAATGTGCTTTAACTGCAGACTGTCAGCTTTAATTTGAGGGTATGTACATCCAACTCAGGTGAACGGTGTAGGATTTACAGCAGTTTGAAGATGTGACTCCCACTTGTTAAGGGACCAAAGGTAATGGGACAGAATAATAATCCTAAATCAAACTTTCCCTTCTTAATACTTGGTTGCAAATCCTTTGCAGTCAATCACAGCCTGAAAATGGGTGTATTGGGGAATGGTAAGCGCCCACACTATGCCACCCGAATGCCCAGCAAACCAGACGAGAAGTGGTTTCTCCCAAACCAGACAAACAAAATTTAAAAATACATATCTGGTCTGCGCGGTGTGAAAACGCAAGGGAACTCGGACGGTTTCTCAAACGGCGTTGCCAACCATATTGGATGGTAAAAGAGGCATGTAAACGAAACACAATTTAAGTGCAGAGAGACGACACCAATTAAAACATGAACAGTGTCTTTCAGTTGTTAACTCACAAACGCAGAGCCTGTCACTGGCTCTAAGTGGATCGGTGCTTTTGGATTATTTTTCTTCAATAACTTCTCAGGAAACCCAATCCTTGGTGATAGTTTTTCATAACATCCATAGGAATTTAGGAGAGAGAGAAGGCACAATCTTGTGTGTATTTGACAAACAATATATATATCTATCAGCTACAAGTGCAAACTCACGTGTAGTGGAGCTATTCCCAGCTCAGATCGATAAGCAGATGGATTTTGTTTGGCCAAACCCAATAAAGACCAAAATCATGCAGTGGTGGCTCTTTAAAAATTTAATAAAATCGAAATAAAATATAGCCAGAACGCGTTTTGCCGTCGGCACACGGCTTCATCAGCTGGAATATACATATAAGAACTCAAATGCATGTTTATATAACACAACGAATTAAAAAATTAGGGGAGAAGCGTCTTTAGCTGTGAATCATTGGTGGTCAGCGTGCGTTCCTAGCCTCGTGTCGGGATTACCGACTGTAGCTGGTAATCGGCGCCATCTTGCGCAGGCGTATAGGAGACTTCCGCGTTCCACCATGCGTTTCACCGTCCTGTATCCGAAACTCAGATGCACTTTGCGTTTCTTTATGGATACAAAAACCTCTCTCGAGATCTCAAACTCCATAAATATATCTACAATCAAAGTATAATCAGTGCATCATACAAGGGTTATTTTCCATACGATTTTATGAGACTTAGTACCTAAAAAAGCAGGCTTTGCTCTCGAACAATATATAAACCATAATTAGATTCCTATAGTGAAACAGAGTGCAAAATACTGGTAAATATTACCACCTTGATATGTTTAAGGTGTATATTATGGTGAAGTGGATATATAGACTAAATAATATAAGGGGTTTAGCCCCTAAAATATTATATATATGTGCAGGATGCAAAATTGCAAAAAATCAGAAATTACTGTTCAGTGTTGCCACATTGGTGTAAATTGGACTAGATGGAATTGATATATATATATAATATATATGGAACAGTGAATGTGTATCACTCATCACATATATATATATATATATGAAGTCGACGGCAGTTTATATGATGTAGTTTTGGAGTTAATAAATGTGAATATTCTTAATACACAATAAAATTGTGACAGAGCCAGATGACATAATCATGTTTTCACTGGCCACAAATTGTATTAAATAGTGTTAATAATGAATAAATGTTGAAAAACATTAAGGTGATGATGATTCTATCTGAGTAGAAAATCTACGTATACATAAAATATGTGAATATTCCATCACCCATAATGCATATATGGGAATGATGGCATATATATTAATAAGTAGTGTATATATTCCTCCTACGTGATAAATGTGAATTGCCCAGATGCCATATTAACATCTTTAATAGCCACAGTGTAATAATAAACATTTTGTTATGTGAAATGATAAAAAGTGGAAGTCTAAGTAACTTCTGTGGTGTGATTGGCTACCTGACCTAAAGCCTATTGTATGTGAAACCAATAAATAATAAATAAATTAGTGATTGGTAGGTCCATGGAATCCATGGATTTGTACCATAGAAGTTATGTTTGAATATTCATACCACGTATTTGAAGGCATTATAGCTAGTGCGATAAATTTGGACCTCTTGTTGGAGGAAAAACCTCTAATTGCATCGTTATACATGTGGGAGAAAAAAAAATTATACTAAAAAATAACTTTAATGAATAAACCTATATCATTGTTCAAACCAATGATGTAGTAACGAGAGGAAAGCCTGCTTATAAAAAATGTATGACCTCAAAGTCATCATTCAGACCACCCAGTGTTAACGTGCCCATTTCAAATATTGTGCGCATTTCTGTTTGTCCCAATCTTTTAAGAAAGTCTTCTCCTATATCGTTTGGTTTTAACTGTTTGATTGCTGTATATTTCAAACCTTCTGGAAGGCTATTGTGTTCTAATTTATAGTGTAGTGAAACAGAATGTTTTTCAAATCCTTTTTTTATATTTCTAATATGTTCCAATAGCCTTACATTAAACGCTCTTTTAGTGCGGCCTATATATTGCATGCCGCAAGGGCATTCTAATAAATATATTATATTTTTTGAAAAACAATTTAGAATACCTTTTATAGAAATTTCTTCTTTATTTTTATAATTATAATATGAACCTTTAAAACCCTTTTGGTTGCCTGTAGATCTGCATGCTAAACATTGGCCACAGTTATAGAAACCTTGTTTTAGTCCAAATAAATTCTCTTTAATGTTCCTTTTTTTTGGGCTTACTGTGGACTAAATTAGATTTTAAATTTCTTGCTCCTCTGAACACAATTTTAGGAATTGTCCCTACATAGTTCTTAAGATCATTGTCGTTTCGTAATACATGCCAATGCTTTTTTAAGATTCTCTTTATCTGAGTGTCTTTACTATTGTAATCGCAGATAAACCTTACTTCTTCTCCTTCCATTTCTTTTTTTGGTTTATACTTAAGTAAGCTGTTGCGATCAGCTTTAGTTAATTCCACAATCATGTGATCTAATTCATTCTCATTATACTCCTTTTCAATGAATTCCTTCTTAAGTGTGTCCGCTTGTTGTTGGAATATTTCAACATCGGTACAATTTCTCCTTAAGCGGATAAATTGCCCCTTAGGGACTCCTTTTAACCAAGTGGGATTATGGCAACTGGTCTTATCTATGTAGGTATTAGTGTCCACCTCCTTAAAGAAGGTCTTGGACTTAATGCCATCTCCCTCTTTATAAATCTCAAGGTCCAAAAAGGTGACCCTCTCCGTACTCCACTTTCTATCTAGCTTGATGCCCCATTGTGGGCTATCAAGACTGGTCAAAAATGATAACAGATCCTCTTCTAATCCTCTCCAGACAAAAAACACATCATCGATGTAACGTCTGTATGATGAAACCTTACTCAGCGCCCGTAGACAAACTGGGATTCCCAGCCTGCCATATAAAGGTTTGCGTAGCTGGGCGCAAATTTAGTACCCATTGCCGTTCCCTTCAGTTGAATGTAAAAGTCTTCTTCAAATTTGAAATAATTATTTTTAAGTATGAAATCTATACCTTTCATAATAAAGGATATCTGGTCAAGATCCAGATTATTGACCTTTAGAATTTCTTCTTCTACCACTCTCAAACCCATTTCGTGTGGAATACTACTGTATAATGCGTTGACATCACAAGTTACCAAGATATCGTTGCTTTCTAACCGTAGATCTTTAATAAGCTTCAGCATATCTATAGTATCTTTTAGATGAGACGGAATTTGTCGTACAATGGGCTGTAGAAATAAATCCACATACTCCGATAAATGACTTGTGATTGAATCGATGCCAGACACTATAGGTCTTCCGGGTGGATTGGTAGAATTTTTGTGTATCTTGGGCAATATATAAATATGCAGAGTTTTTGTGTATTCCATCTTAAGGTACTTCTATTCCTGCTCATTTAAAATTTCTTTGTCAATTCCTTCCTGAAGGAGGATATTTATCTTATCTTTTATATCCTTAATAGGGTCACTTTTTAATTTTTCATAAGTGGTTGCATCATTTAAAGTTCTTAATACTTCCATATCATACATCTCCTTGGAGAGGATTACAATCCCGCCACCTTTATCGGCGGGTTTTATCATTATGCTAGAGTCTTTCTGTAATGATCTTAGAGCTGTATTTTCTTCTCTAGTAAGATTATAGTTTTTATCTTTTATAGAGATTTTTTCTACATCTCTCATTACAAGGTTTTCGAATACTTTCATTTCATTAGAGACCACATGGCGTGGATAAAATTTCGATGGATTTTTTAACGGAGTATGAAGTTTAGGGCCCAAATTTAGTCCGATGTCTCTTTCTATTGGGTTTTTGATAAAGAACTTTTTAAGGCTAAGTTTGCGTTTGAATCGCTGTAGATCTATATATACATTAAATTTGTCTAGACTATTTGTTGGAGCGTATTTCAAGCCTTTATTTAGAACTTTTATTTCTAAAGGGGACAAATTCCTATGGCTGAGATTAAATATGCCAGTGGCTGTATTCACCTCCTTTCCCGCTTTTCCTTTACATACAGTTGTGTTCAAAATTATTCAACCCCCAATGCTGTAAAGGGTTTTAGGGAATTTAGTGTACATTTGTCATTGTATTCAGAATGAAATCCTACAAGGACTTTTTAAAGAACCATATGCAACTAAAATGACATCAATTGGTTTTGTAATACAGTAGTAAATGTTTCTTTTGTGAATTCTTCATTGACACAATTATTCAACCCCTTAAAGACTATCACTCTGAAGAACAGAGGTTCATTCAAGTGTTTTCAATCAGGTATTGAAAACACCTGTGGATGTCACGGAGCAGCAATAAAGCATAATAAGCACCAATTAGGCAGCTTTAAAATGACTGTGATACTCAGCTCCTTCTAGACATTTACTGGTGTGGTTACAAACATGGTGAAGTCAAGAGAATGGTCCAGGAAGACAAGAGAAGAGGTGATTACTCTTCACAGGAAGGGCAATGGCTATAAGAAGATTGCAAAGATGTTAAACATACCAAGAGAGACCATAGAAAGCATCATTCGCAAAGGGCACTGTTGAAACGCTACCTGGTCGTGGCAGAAAGAAGATGCTGACTTCGACTGCTGTGCGCTACCTGAAGCGTAGAGTGGAGAAAAGTCCCCGTGTGACTGCTGAGGAACTGAGAAAAGATTTGTCAGATGTGGGTACTGAAGTTTCAGCTCAGACAATACGGCGCACACTGCGTAATGAAGGCCTCCATGCCAGAACTCCCAGGCACACCCCCTTGCTGTCTCCAAAGAATAAGAAGAGTCGACTGCAGTATGCCAAAAGTCATGTGGACAAACCACAGAAGTTTTGGGATAGTGTTCTGTGGACTGATGAAACAAAATTAGAACTGTTTGGGCCCATGGATCAACGCTATGTTTGGAGGAGGAAGAACAAGGCCTATGAAGAAAAGAACACCTTGCCTACTGTGAAGCATGGCGGGGGGTCAATCATGCTTTGGGGCTGTTTTGCTTCTGCAGGTACAGGGAAGCTTCAGCGTGTGCAAGGTACCATGAATTCTCTTCAGTACCAGGAGATATTGGATGACAATGTGATGCAGTCCGTCACAAACCTGAGGCTTGGGAGACGTTGGACCTTTCAACAGGACAATGATCCCAAGCATACCTCCAAGTCCACTAGAGCATGGTTGCAGATTAAAGGCTGGAACATTTTGGAGTGGCCATCGCAGTCACCTGACTTAAATCCGATTGAGAACCTCTGGTGGGCCTTAAAGAAAGCAGTTGCAGTGCGCAAGCCTAAGAATGTGACTGAACTGGAGTCTTTTGCCCATGACGAATGGGCGAAGATACCCGTAGATCGCTGCAAGACACTTGTGTCAAGCTATGCTTCACGTTTAAAAGCTGTTAGTACAACATCCTTTTACAGTTATAAGTACTAAGATTGAATGTCACTTGGGGGTTGAATAAAACTGATAATGATGTGAGCACAGAAAAGACATTTGTGGTTATTTCATTATAAATGTTATGTTATATTTGTCTGACCTACACGTGCCTCTTTGATTTAATTGTAAGCAAGATGACTGAATGATCAAAATCAATGTCAAACTGGCCAAAACACTCAATTTCAGTGGGGGTTGAATAATTTTGAACACAACTGTAGATATTAATTTTATCTTTGATGAATATACTTTAAATTGCCATGTTAGTTTTTATCTAATAGCAATTTTATTCTGTGTTTGTTTTTCTCTTTGCAAATAAGAACCCCTCCCCATATGGATTATCACTTTAGCCAAAGTACCCAAGCTATCTTTTGATTCTTTAGAGATAATCTTTGCATTGCAAAAAAAAAAAAGTCTTCAAGGAGTTGGGTGCATCCTGCAACTTTCAAGTGACCATATGAATTCGGTTTACTTCATTAACCCTTTCACTATGGACGACGTGTGGGGATCGTCCTGGTGTGTCACCGATTTGTGCGGAGGACATTCCCCACACGTCATGGGGCCTCCGTAGCGAAAGATCTCCATACTCACCTTTCTGGTCGCGTAATGGGACTTCCTTCACCACCTGGGCCTTTTCTCCCATTGACGTCCTATGGATGACATGTCCTTAGGTAAAACTCTCTTTTCAGGATTGTGGCACAGTAATAGTTTTGCTTTGAACATGCTATTATCCTGTTTAACTTCTTCACTGTGGAAGACGTGTGGGGAACATCACAGGGATTCCACACTATATGCCGCCGGGGCCTTTCCCTGGCCACTGACATCATCACGCATGGCACAATTACGTCAGTTGGAAAATTAACCCCTAGCTGCCAAGGAGTTTCTTTATGTAAACCCTATGGTGGAGATAACAGGGGTCCTTTGGACACCATATCTCCCGATTGGTGGCAGATAGAGGGTCATGTTTGGTATCATCGGAAAGGCCAGACCATAGCCTTTCCAATGATACTAAATATGACCAAGTTGCAAGTAAAAAATAAAGATAAAAAAAATAATAAAAATGGTTTTAGCTAAAATCACTTGATTTCTCAAAAAATATAGCAACGGGTTTTTATCTATCAAGCTAACCCCAAGCAAAGGGTCCGATGATAAAATGTGAAAAAATTTGAATTTTACACATTGTAGATGATTGAAATTTTAATGGAAAGTCAAATTTTTTGTTATAGCATTCTGGCAAGGCATGACGTATACATATAATGATATATTATGACTCTGTCGAGTCTGCCTGAAAAAAGGGTATTTAATATGTTTCTATGTTTCTAATATGTTTGGGTCGTATAATAAAACGTGACTTCAAATCTCGTTTAAACATTAGGAGCAAAATGGTAAAAATTAGCTCAGCACATAGAGGTGAAATAGTCCAGCAGTGAAGGGGTTAAAAGAACCAATTTACGCGTTCTTCAAAGCTGAAGAATCCAGGCAAAACTGAGAAACAAAGTAGTAAATAAAGGAAAAGTCTAAGAAGCATTCAAAACTTAGGTCACCAGGTAAAGCTCACCAAATAACAAAAGCATGGACTACAAAAGTTTAACAAAGCTAGACCAATAATCCTATGAGGAAGGATACTTGAAAAGCGTTAAGAAATGGAAGAATGTCATCCAGTGTGAGATCAGATTTTTAAAACTAAAGAACTCTCGTCTGTAGCTGTGATTATAAAGTGATTTAACCCCTTAAGGACCAACAACAGAATGGGCTAAGTACACAGCGGTGAAATGGCTCAGCAGCGAAAGGGTTTATATACAGGAGCTGTTTAATAATAATTTCCAAAGTTCGTTCTTTTATATATAGCATAGCACAATTCTGTCACGTAGCAGAAAACAAGCCTAAATATATATTTCTCTAGACTGCCTTGCTATCAATAGAAACTAATTTTATGGAATAGGACACTCCAACAGAACATAAGCATCTGAAGTACTACTGAAGGGAATAGGTCCCTCCTGGCCAGTGATATCATTCACTGCAGTTGTACATTAATTAGGCTCTTGGGATTTGAGCCAATTATGTCAAAATAAAACACTTGATATATAATTAAGCATTTTCTGCCAACATAAATGTAATTAATATTGTCATTAAAATATTTACAATTAAGTTCATGAAGATTACATTAAATATACTAACATAATAATTGTAGAACTAATTGTATGCCAAATTAAGTCAAATTACACAGTGATTAAATCATTCAGGCGTATTTTTGTGCACACTTGTGTAGCGCTCACTCCCGGAGGAGCCGCTGAATTTGAACCTCGGGTCAGTCTCCCCGCACTAGGGAATAAATATACTCCAGCACCGTCGTGGATTTTATAAATTATATAGTTTACTGAATAAACTGGCATACAGTATAATGAGTAACACGGTATACGTATATATATTTACAGTACTTCGTAATGCGAGAAACGCGCAGCGGAAAAGGAATACAGTAGTTCGTAATGCGAGAAACGCGCAGCGGAAAAGGGAAAAAAGTATTTTTAACCCCTTAGTGGTTGGAGTGTGAGTCCCGTACAGGTTATGTCCCAAGGAATGTATGTGTATGCGTGTATTGGTACCCGGGTACAATATTCAACTGGCCAGTGAATTATTTATGAGGTATCTTCGACTAGTCACGTTGGGGCCCTGTAGGTTTTGAACAAACTGCAGCGTGCTTTAGTGTTTTACAGTGGCCTGGAAGGCCTCTCACCCATCCGCCAGATACTCTGTGCTCCCCTCGACCCAGGACGTCTCTCCGCTCGATTTTGACTGGGATTCTCTGTGTCACCGGATCCGCTGTTTTGCTTTTCTGTATCGGCCACAAGATGTCCAGCTCACCGCCTGCACTCCGTTAGATCGTCTGCGGTTCTCCTAACTCGGGGTCCTTCAGCTTACTAGGTATCAGTGTGAGATTACTAGCGGTGGATCACTGGGTCTTCGGTTAATAATGAGGGAAACCTGATCTCCAGCTCTGCTAGGCCACACCTGCGCTCTGGCCTGGTCGTAACCACACTCGGCTCTTCTGCGTCTTGCTCCTCTCACACCTCTGCGCGCTCTGCCGGCTCTTTCCACGAGGCTGCGGATGTCAGTGTCTCTCTCCCACCCACTTCCTGTTCCCGCCCGCAAAGCATGCTGGAAAATGTAGTCCCAATGTTCAGTGTCTTACATCGCGCTTGTCTCCCTCCGGTGGCCAAAAACAAGTACTACAACGACAGGGAATTTAAAACCAGCGCTACACTTGTTTATTTGTAAGCCTTCAGTTATCTGACATTAAGAACTATTTAATTTTCCAGTCCAGTCACAGAGAAAATGATCTCAAAATGAATGCCACCTGGACTTCTAACTTACAGTTTTATTGAAAGCGAGCCGATCTGGCCCCGAAATGTAACTGGACACTGAAATTCAGCGTCCGGCTACACATTTCCTGGCCATAGCGCTATTCAGAGAGCAGGCATTTCGCCAAATGTTGGCGAATTGCCTGCACGTACGGTGCCTGTTCGAGGGCAGTGAACTCCACATAGAGAAGCAATGCTCCATCTATTCAGAGAACACAAAACCGCAGAGAAAAGTTGCCAAAATGCCCTGCTGTTCGGTGGTTTCATACGACAGGTTTATTCAGGAGAATCCCATAGGCTTCAATGTTAAAAATATTCCAGTTTTATTCAATATGTAATAAACCGTTTATTATTATTATATTCTGCATTAAAAAGTCTCTTTATAGATTTTTTAAGATCTTTTAGGCATTTTCGGGGATTTGTTTGGCAAACTTTTGTAGCGCTCACTCCCGGAGGAGCCGCTGAAAATGAACCACGGGTCAGTCTCCCCGCACTAGGGAATAAATATACTCCAACACAGCTGTGGGTTTTTATCATTTAAATAGTTTACTAAAATGTTTGGCAAATATTAAGATACGGTATTCACAGATATTATTACAGTACTGTCGTATGGCGAAAAAACGCGTAGCGGAAAAGAAACGAAACACGAGGCTTCGTATTTCGGAAAATAAAATATTCGTAACCGAACATAAAAGAAAAATGCAATTGCACGAATATTCTGAAAAAGGGACACGTAGCGGAACCCCAGAATATACAATCACTTCGTATCACGGCAAACGCGCAGCGGAAAAGAGAAAAATATATTCGGAATGTATCTTTAACCCCCGTTCCGATTCATAACAAAAATGAGTCCTGCACAGGTTAAGTCCCAGAATGTAGAAGGTGTGTATGTGTGTAAGGTACCCGGGTACTGTTCAACTGGCCAGTGAAATTACTTAAGAAAGGTCTTCGACTAGTCAAGTTGGGGCCCTGTGGATTTTAAAGGGAAAACAGCAGCGTGCTCTTGGTATTATAAACGGCCTTGGAGGCCTCTCACCCATCCGCCGGTTGCTTTAGGCTCCGCTGACCCAGGACGTCTCTCCGCTGGATTTTGACTGGGGATACCAGCGGCCGGATCCGTTGTCTGGCTTCCCGTAGCTTGTCCACGACTTTTCCTCAGCTCACCGCCTGCTCTCTGTCCCCGATCCGCTTGCGGTGACTCCTTACTCGAGGTCTTCGGTTGGTCCCCTCTACAACAACTCTGGAACTTGGAGGGCTCCTTCTCCTTGAGGAATGAATGACCCGGTAACCGAACTGACAGGTCTCACTTCCTTTCCGCCCTAGGCCCTCTCACAAAAGTATGGCACTGCGTCTGCTCTCTCTTCTTCCCTGGCGCGCTCTGGAACTTTCTCCACGAGGCAGAGGATGTAAGTGTCCAGTCCCCACCCACTTCCTGTCTTCTTGCCAAGCATGCCGGGCATTGTAGTCCCAATGTCCAGTATCTCTGATCGCGATAGTCTCCATCTTGTGGCCAAAAATAGGTACTGCCACAGCAAGATTTTTAACACAGCGCTACACTTTTTTTCCGGTTTGTTTTCTTAAATCATTTTTTTTTCTTTAACAGACCTTTTTATTATCATTTATTGGATCTTATATGTAAATTTCAGACATTTTCGTTCAGTGGTTTTTTTGCAAACAGCATTAATTTTCTAACTTTCAAGCAAACAGTTTTTCTTTTTTTTGCAAGTCTTTCGTCTTCATGCCGGCTTTTTCCGGCGGCTGCTCTGCGCTGTGATCGGCGTCTATTCGGTTTTCTCTGGTGTGTTCAGCGGGGTTAATACAGCTGTTTCTGTGGGTTTCGGTGAGTGTTCGGCGGGTTTTGCGGTGAGTGTTCTGCGGGTTTGCGGCGAGTATTCCCTGCACTACGGGGGCCCTTTGGTGCTTGCTGAATACACCGCAGGGTCGGCGAACTAGGATCGCCGAATCTCCCCGAAGTGCGGGGAATGAAAAGTCACCAAACATGCGGTGACTTTTCGACTCTCTTTGAATAACCCTGTATATGTCTGTTTTCTTTACTTTGGACAAGTGTCATCTTGTCCACAGAAAGAAATATATGCTCAAAAATTGTGAATAAGTGAAATATCAAAAAGACAATTATTACCATGTTAGGACTTCATGAGGAGGTTTTGAGGGAAAAATTACGGTTTGTTGCAATAAAAACAATGAATAAAATAAATCATGATCATAAAATATTAATATTATAAATAAAGGCATCCGGGTGGGAGGCCATACACATAAAGTGGCCGCATATGCGGATGAAGGGCTACTAAAATGGTGTACGGCTTGAAGGAGAAAAGTTACCAGGAAAGGCTTAATGATCTTAACATGTACAGCTTGGAAAAAAGACGAGACAGAGGAGATATGATAGAAACATTTAAATACGTAAAAGGGAATCCACAAGGTAGAGGAAGGGAGTATATTTAAAAGGAAACAAAATAGCAAAACAAGAGGACATAGTCTTAGATTAGAGGGGCAAAGGTTTAAAAGTAACATCAGGAAGCATTATTTTACTGAGAGGGTGGTGGATACATGGAACAGTCTTCCAGTAGAAGTGGTAGAGGCCAAAACAGTAATTTAATTTAAGCAAGCATGGGATAGGCATAAGGCTATCCTAAACAAAAGATAAATCCAGGTAAAGTATCCATGTAATTGGGCAGACTAGATGGGCCGAAAGGTTCTGATCTGCCGACATTTTTCTATGTTTCTATGTTTTCATTAGATTACTATGGATTTCCTTACCCTCTCTATCACACCTCCTGCAAGTATGGCTTCATCAGCAATTACAATATTAATATGTCCAAATCTGAAATCCTTGGGGTCTCGATCCTGGCACCCTGGAAATATTAATTATGTTCTTCCTTCCCATTTCTTTGGTGCCCACACTCCCTTAAAAACTTGGGCTTATACACTGTAAACTTTGCCACTCTATTGCAAAACATTGTAGCTGACCTTGCTAGGTTTGCACATTCCCATATCACTTGGTTTGGGCGCAACAGCTTCCTGAAAATGAATGTTCTCCCACGCGTCTGGTACCTGTTCCAGATGATACTGATTCTCCTGCTCACAATTTTTTCGCTCTCTATTCAAAAATTGTTTCTCAAGTACGTCTGGAACAAACAGAAATCACAAGTTAGCCTTCATCTGCTTACAGCCCCGTGAGCCGGGGGCGCCTGACACTGCCGCCGATAGGAAGCTACTACCAGGCTGTACACCTTTTGCCACCGTTCAGGTTTGGAGATCGGTGCAGAACTCCACCTCTATTGCCCATTGGCTGTCCCCACTCTTACCTATCAATTACTTACCGGCGTACTAACCACTAGGGATGAGTTGTTCGGTTCGATCGGGTCGGAGTTCGAGTCGAACATCGCCTGTTCGCATGTTCGCGAAACTACGAACATTTCCGCGTGTTCGCCACATGTTCGCCCACAATGCACCACAATGGACCACAATGCACTTTTCCACTGGCCTGAAGCTTGTAATTGGCTACAGCCTTGCACCTGACCACAGGTCAGGTGCAAGACAGGTTCAATACTACGCCAATCACAGCTCAGTCCTGATTGGGCAAATTTTGCCCAATCATGGGCTCACAGAGCTAAGTCCCGCAGCACACTATATAAGGCTTCACACAGCGCTTCAGCACGTGTTTGAGAGGAGATTGTTCTTGTGTTAGTGTGTGTTCTCACTGCCAGTCTGCCACCAGCTACTGGGGGGGGGTCTCATTTCTACAAAATATCTGGGAATTGTTTTAATCTGTGTGTTCTCACTCCCAGCAACTATTTTGGGGGGTCAGTAATTTCTACACAATATTTTTGGGAATTGTTCTAATCCGTGTGTTCTCACTGCCACCCAGTATTTTGGGGGGTCAGTAATTTCTACAAAATATTTGGGAATTGTTCTAATCCGTGTGTTCTCACTGATACCCAGTATTTTGGGGGGTCAGTAATTTCTACAAAATATTTGGGAATTGTTCTAATCCGTGTGTTCTCACTGACACCCAGTATTTTGGGGGGTCAGTAATTTCTACAAAATATTTGGAAATTGAGGTAATCTGTATCTTGTCACTGCTACCCATCAGGGGGTCTCACTGATTTATAGGAGATTTCTGGGAATTGTAATCTGTGTCTTGTCACTGGCTGCCAGCTATCAGGGTGTCTCACTGTGTTATACCAGAGTTCTGGAAATCTTTAATCTTTATACCAGAGTTGAATCAGAGTTCTGTATATATTTAATCTATATATCACTCAGCATGTCAGAAAGACCAAAAAGGACAGGCAGACACTCCCAGACACAGATAAGAGGGCAAGCAGCCTCTGTGTCGGGAGCCTGAGCCTCTGGTCGTCGTGGATGTGGTGCATCCTCTGCAGGGGCACGCTTGTCCTTTCTAACTGGTGCTGGCCATCTTAAGCAGCAGTAACATACAGAGGATTTGGTGGATTGGCTAACCAGGCCATCCTCATCCTCCGAGTCCTCTGCCAGCCAGGCTTGTAGTGCTTTACAGTCCACCTCAGCTGCCAAAGCATCTAATGCAGCCTCCATGTCCACAGCTACTCCTGCCGTAGCCTCACTATCACACACGGAGGAGTCAGCTGAATTGTTTGACTACAATGACAGTGACCTGCTGCTTGAGGATGCGCAGCAACTACAGTGCTCTGATTTCAATCTCCGAGGTTGAGGAAGGGAATATAATGAACCTAGAGGAAGGGGGTGCCAGTGACACATAAATAACTGGCACTCATGTTGCCCCAGCAGCTGCAGCATACTGCCAAGTTGGCTCCAGTGACGAGGAGATAGGGGGTGATGACAATGATGATGAGGTCACTGACTCCACCTGGGTGCCTGATCAAACAGAGGAGTCAAGTGAGGAGGAGGAGGCACAACAAACACGAGGCACAATGTCCTCTATGACCAACTGTAGCACTAGCCAGTCCAAGGCATCAGATGTCGGAGCTGCTTCGGTGCAGAGCGCTGTTGTCTCAAAGCACCCATCCAGGAACTCTGCTGTCTGGGAGTTCTTTAAGAAATGTGCAACAGACCCCACCGTTGCTATTTGTAATCTATGTCAGATGAGGCTCAAGCGTGGGAAAGACATCGGACGCTTGGGTACCACGTGCTTGAGGCGACATATGACCACCTGCCACGCATCCCGTTGGCGCAAAACTTTGCGTAGGTCCTCCTCACCTGTCTCTACCCCCACTATATGTCCTGCCATGTCATTGACTCCAAATTCCACTGACAGGGATGATGCTACAGTAATGGATGTACCAGGTCCTTCCTCACAATGTGACAGCATCCCATCAGCTGAAGATTTATGCAGTCAGATTACGTTGCCCCAGCTGCTGCAGCGTTAGAAAAAATATAGTCCCAACCATACCCAAGCACAGCGTCTAAATGCCAGTTTAGCAAAATTACTCGCATTGCAGCTGCTGCCTTTCCAGCTGTTGGACTCTGCTCCCTTCTGTGAATTTGCTGAATATGCTGTACCACAGTGGCATGTTCCAAAACGCCATTACTTTTCACAGAAGGCCATTCCAGCACTATACCAGCACGTGGAAGACAATGTTATGGAGTCATTGGGAAAGGCAGTCAGCAGCAAGGTGCATGTGATTTTAGACATGTGGTCCAGCAAGCATGGACAGGGCCGTTACATTTCCTTCACAGCACACTGGGTAACTCTGATTGCAACTGGGAGGGATCCAAGATGGGGCTCTGTGCTGGAGTTTGCTCCTCCTCCTCCATCCTCCATCATCCTCCTCCTCCTTCTCCATAGTGGCAGCAATGTTCTCTCTGCCTTACGCCTGGGTAAGTTGACGCACGTACCATGCCTAGCACACATCCTAAATCTGGTGGTACAGCATTTCCTAACCAGGTACACAGGACAGGCAGAGCTTCTCAGCCAGGCCAGAAAAGTCTGCAGCCACTTCAGACGGTCATTCCCAGCAAGTGTTAGCCTGGTAGAAATTCAAAGAGAATTCCACCTTCCCACAAACCGTCTGATCTGTGACATGCCCACCAGGTAGAACTCGATATTAGCAATGCTGCCGCATCTGCACAAGCAGCAGAGGGCCATCAACGAGTACCTGTGTGAGTATGGCACAAGGACAGGTTCAGGTCAACTTGTTTCCCCCCCCGCAGTGGCTGATCATCAAGGATGCATGCACTGTACTGTCACCATTTGAGGAGGCAATGAGGATGGTGAGCAGGGACAGTGCATGCATCAGTGACACAATTCCTTTAGTGTTCCTGCTGGAGCACACTCTGCGGGGAATTATAGATGTGGCTCTAGAGGCAGAGCAGCGGGAGGAAGAGGAGGCCTTTCCTAGCTCTCAAGGCCCCAGTCTTTCCGCAGACAGCATTCCAGTGGGTCCTCCTCAGATCAGACAGGAGGAGGAGGAGGAATATTTAAGTAGTGGGGCATTGAAGGTGGGGATTCCTCAAGGGAGGGTTTTGTGTTCCCAGAAACACAAGGACTAGTATGTGGCTGGGAGGAGGAAGTGCCGATGGGCTCATCCTCCTCATTGACCAGGAAGACTCGGAAGATAATGCCACCTCCAACCTACGCTGCATGGGCTCCCTTATCCTGCAAAGCCTGGTGAAGGACCCCAGGATTCGTGCTATCAAGGAGAGGGATCATTACTGGTTTGCAAGCCTTCTTGATCCACGATACAAGGGGAAAGTTGCAGAGCTCATCCTGCCCGCACAGAGGGGACTGGATGAAAAAACTTGGACGCTCTAAAGCAACACTTGTGTAACACTTTTCCAGGCACTGATAGGTTACCAAGTGATGACACAGGTGCTTCTGAGGCTGCAGATGATCCGAGGAATAGAGGTGAAGGCCGGGGCCGCTTGACTGGTGCCTTTTTAATTTTTTTTAGTCCACGACGCCCAGGGACGTCAAATGTAGGCACCCATTGCCAGCGTCTTCACCCTATGGTACAGGACTACCTAGGGGCAAGGGCAGACCTGGATAGCTTTCCAGCAGATGATCCACTGGCTTACTGGGTGTTGAGATTGGATCCCTGGCCAGAATTTAGCCAATATGCTATGCAGCTACTAGGTTGCCCTTCATCCAGCGTGGTTTCTGAATGGACGTTCAGTGCCGCTGGAGGTTTTGTCACAGACAAGAGTGCATCTGTCCACCGACTCTGTAGACTGGCTGACCTTTATAAAAAAAGAATCCGTCCTGGATCAGCAGCTATCAATCCCCTGATGCTGACGTAAAGGAATAGATCGGGGATATCTTCTGCATTCACAAAACCTCCACCACTGAACTCCTACACAATACCACAAAGGGGTTACGGTGTGAAGGCACTTGCTGCCATGAAAGGCACATTATTTGGGTGCACTGCCACTGACGCCTATATTACCAGATTTACATCATTTGAATTTTTTGGACCGCAGGGTCCAACCCTGCACTCTTCCACAATAGCACAGAGGGGTTACGGTGTGACGGCACCTATTGTTACTTTCATTCAAAGCCTGCATAAGTTTCACCATAATTTAGCCAAAAAATCACTAAACTTGTTCTGCGTGTCCTAAAAGGTTTCTTCTTTTAATACAGACTGCCGCCCCAAGCAGTTGTTTATGAATAGATTAAAGGAAAACCGTTTACTGTCATTTGAAATGTAATTTTTTGTTTTTAAATGTTTCTATACATTCTACAAATCCGCCACTTCACGGGCAGGTTATGGGGACCTCCTAGGCACGATATTTGAAGGAATTTTTATTTTTAACCCTTATTTCATGGAAAACTCACTGTCCCTTTAAAAACTTTTTTTTAAAACTTTTTGTCCTTGTTTCCTGTCCCCCAGGGCACTACCCGGACCCCCATACACCTTTTATGGCAAATATCTTGCATATATGCCCTCCTGGAGGGCACTCTAAAAAACGAACTTTTGACTCCCATTGACTTGCATTGAGTTCGGTTCGAGTTCAAACTCGAGCTTTAGAAATTGTTCATGTTCAAATGCGAACCGAATTTAGGTGTTCGGCTCATCCCTACTAACCACATGTCTGCCCACTTGCGTCAACAGATGCAATTGTACACACCTTGTCTATGGCATACCTGACCGTTGACCAACCTAAACCCCCCAAAAGGACGTGCCTCTGGCTCGCCCTCACTCCTTTCTTACCACTTTACATTATCAACGTCTCATCATGCACCTACATTTCTTGGCCCCTCCAGATAAGTAATCCCGTCTCCTTATCTAGTTTGAAAAGCTTTTTACCCACTCTCCAGGCACATGGAATTTCACTCTTATATTAGTTGGTGCTGCAACGAAATCCTGCCACATCCCCCATTTGTTCCCAGATGAGAGACTGAGCTCTAATAATCCCTCACAGAGGATCAGTGGGAATAAATTTTTGTTCTTACTACATCATGCTCATTCGTCAGGAAACCACTTATAAATTGCTTTCGAGATGGTATAAAACCCCTGTCCTGTTGTCTTCTTACTTTAAGGAAGCGGATCAGTCCTGTTGGAGATGTGGGCCCCCTCAAGCCAATATCCTACACATGTGGTGGTCATGCCCTGTTATACAACCTATTTGGCACAAGGTCCACGAGGCTCTTTGTAAAGTCTCTGCAAACCCCCTAGCCTTTGACCTGGCCCCCATGTTGCTCCACCTTACTACTGCACCTCTGGCAGTCTATAAACGCTCACTTGACATAAGGTTGGTAAATGCTGCCAAAGTCTTTATTCCCCAATACTGGAAATCCACAATCACACCACTGATCACAGAATGGCTCTGAGGTAGAAGTAGTCCATCCATAAAGGACATTATCTCCCGAGCTAATCATAAGATCGATCACCATATCCGCCGCTGCTTCTACTCAGTGATGTATCTTGGCCTAGGCCGATAAGGCCTAGCCCTATGGAGGCAGTTTCCAGGAGGTGGCAAAAAAAGCCACCCTCCACATGAAAAAATTCGCCCTGCTGCTCAGTGGGACCCGCAGCCGCCGGTTTCTAAATTCCCGGCCTCAGCTCTGGCCCACCCTGCCGCTAAGGACTTCCTGCGAGTCGTGCTGCCGCCGTCACGTGTACGTGTTGCAAGGTGGCTGGGTGCAGTCTGAGGGGCTTGGTGTATGACATTTCCTTAATGGCTGCCTCCAGCACATGCAGCCTCCAGTAAGTGGAACTGATGGAGGGAAGCGTTGGGTTACCATAGAGATGGGTCTGCGCTGGTGGGCGGAGCCTAGCTTGTCTTAGCAACTGGTTCTGAATAGCACACACACCCTGGGCTGAAGGGCAACTGTGGGGGTCTGGTATGAGGGGCCACAGGGAGGCACATATGGAGTGACTGGGGGCTGCATTGAGGGACTCGATGGGGGAGACAGGCGCAGACCATGCTTCCTCCCGAGTCGGCCGTCATGTCTACTCTCTGTGACACTGGGAGGACATGATCATATAACGTCACTTCCTCCCAACGCTCCAGCAGCATGATGCACATGCAGCCGCGGTGGATCTCTGGACCCAGCTCCCAGATTCACCGAAGGTGAATTGAACAGGAGGGTGTGTGTGAAATAAAATGACTGGGGAGTCTGGGGTGTGAAATAAAATGACTGGTGAGTGGGGTGAAATAAAATGACTGGAGAGTGAGGGTGTGTGTGAAATAAAATGACCGGTGAGTGGGGGGTGAAATAAAATGACTGGAGAGTGAGTGTGTGTGAAATAAAATGACCGCTGAGTGGGGGTGTGTGAAATAAAATGACTGGTGAGTGAGGGAGAAATAAAAGGACTGGTGAGTGGGGGTGAAATAAAATGACTGGAGAGTGAGTGTGTGTGAAATAAAATGACCGGTGAGTGGGGGTGTGTGAAATAAAATGACTGGTGAGTGAGGGAGAAATAAAAGGACTGGTGAGTGGGGGTGAAATAAAATGACTGAGTGGGGGTGTTTGTGAAATAAAATGACCAGTGAGTGGGGGTATGTGAAATAATATGACTGAGTAGGGGTGAAATAAAATGATTGAGTGGGGGTGAGTGAAACAAAACAACAAAGTGGGGGGTGAAATAAAATGACTGGTGAGTGGGGGGTGAAATAAAATGACTGATGAGTGGGGGTGAAATAAAATGATTGGTGAGTGGGGGAGAAATAAAATGACTGAGTGGATGAGAAATAAAATGACTGAGTGGGGGTGTGTGTGAAATAAAATGACCGGTGAGTGGGGTGTGTGTGTGTGTGTGAAATAAAATGACTGGTGAGTGGGTGGTGAAATAAAATGACTGGTGAGTGGGGGTATGTGAAATAAAATGACTGGTGAGTGAGGGAGAAATAAAAGGACTGGTGAGTGGGGGTGAAATAAAATGACTGAGTGGGGGTGTTTGTGAAATAAAATGACCAGTGAGTGGGGGTATGTGAAATAATATGACTGAGTAGGGGTGAAATAAAATGATTGAGTGGGGGTGAGTGAAACAAAACAACAAAGTGGGGGGTGAAATAAAATGACTGGTGAGTGGGGGTGAAATAAAATGACTGATGAGTGGGGGTGAAATAAAATGATTGGTGAGTGGGGGAGAAATAAAATGACTGAGTGGATGAGAAATAAAATGACTGAGTGGGGGTGTGTGTGAAATAAAATGACCGGTGAGTGGGGTGTGTGTGTGTGTGTGAAATAAAATGACTGGTGAGTGGGTGGTGAAATAAAATGACTGGTGAGTGGGGGTATGTGAAATAAAATGACTGGTGAGTGGGGTGTGTGGGTGGTGAAATAAAATGACTGGTGAGTGGGGGTGTGTGAAATAAAATGACTGGGTGGTGAAATAAAATGACTGGGTGGAGGGGCGTGTGAAATGAAATTGGTGAGTGGGGGTGTGTGAAATAAAATGACTGGGTGGTGAAATAAAATGACTGGTGAGTGGAGGGGCGTGTGAAATGAAATGACTGAGTGAGGTGTGTGTGAAATAAAATGACGGAGTGGGGTGAAATAAAATGACTGAGTGGGGGGTGTGAAATAAAATGGTGAGTGGGGTGTGAAAAGAAATGACTGAGTGGGGGGTGAAATGAAGTGACTGGTGAGTGGAGGGGTGAAATTAAATGACTGAGTGGGGGTATGTGTAATGAAATGAGTGGTGGGGTGAAATGAAAAGAGTGTGGGTGAAATTAACATGAGACGAGTCGGGTGAAATTAGCATGGAAAGAGTGGGAAATGAAAAGGGGGTGAAATGGACTGAAAAGGGAGGTGGGAAGATGGACATGATAAAGGGAGGTGGGTAGATGGACATGATAAAGGGAGGGAACATGAAAAAGGAGAAACTCATTGCCTTTGCCATTCGGTCTATTGCTGTGGATCCTGTGTATGCTCAGACTCCCTGCCTTTACCAGGACCAGATTAACATAGGGGCAGATGGAGCAGCAGCTCCAGGCCAATGCCTTAGAATAGGCCCAGAGAAAGGATAACTATGTCTGCATTTGGACCCCTGTATCTCCAGCTGCTCCATAGCAGTTACAGGGCCAAGTGAGGTATCACTGGAAAGACCAGAGCATGGCCTTTCTAATGACGCCAAACATGACCAGGTTTTAAGTAAAGAAATAAAATAAAAAATATTTACTTTTCTTTTTCTTTCCAACAGTAACATTTTTCACTTTTCAATTCTAAAGTAAACAATGATGCTGCACTAACTATCCATCACATTTCTCATGTCACCATTTCATCAAAAACCTAAACCGCCACACTGCAGCGAAGAGCACTGTGGGGAACTTTGGACCCCTGACTCACTATTCTTTACACCTCACAAAGTCAAGTGAGGTGTCATTGGACAGGTCAGAGTCTGGCCTTTGCATTAATACACAACATGACCATGTGATATTTAAGAGAAAAGAAAACAGCTTTTTAATTAATTAATTTATTTTTAGTTCTAAAGCGATGCAATACCACTGCTATTACTCTCCTTATTTCCCAAGCTGGGAGCAAGATCAGTGTTTTATACATAGTCATATTATTCGTAAAAAAACATGTTCCAAAACATGCAGTAACAGGTTCCCATTTCACATTTTTTAACACGCATTCCCTATAGAATATATAATCACAAAGGTTTGGATGATAAAATGGGCGGAAAAAAATTACACTCTTTAAATGATTGAAATCTGAATGAAAAATTAATCACACAGTATCTGCCTGGTTAGATATATCCGTATCTGCACTATTAAATAACAAAAAATATGTTTTCATTTCACTAAATTACAAAAAAAGCCCACCAAAATATTCAGCTCCAGGACCATAGAAATCTTAATCCGGGCCGGGCCTTTACCATTAGAGGTCTACTGCTGTGGATTCTGTGCACGTTCATACTCACTGTGCTACATTACAATAATCGCGCTAAAACGGGGGCACAAAGGACAAAAACCTGCGCCTGCAGGTTTCTCCTTTACGCCCCCCCCCATTTTAGCGCAATATTACAATACAGGCGCTTAAAAAGCTGCCTGCATTGTTACCGGGCGCTAAATCCCGGGATGCGTGCGGCATCGAGCATCCACTCAATGGAGTCCATAGGACTCGCGAGATCTGGCAGGTTGGCGTAGTGATCTGCAGGGGGAGACTCAGGGACTCCGATACTCAGTAAGTATCTGATTAATTTTGGGGGGTTTCTGGCTGGTGCTAACGGATTCTGCACAGGCGGAATCCGTTAACCACAGCCTGGACTTGGTGTTAACTTTTTGCTAACTGCAGCCGGACATTATTTTTGTTAGTATATTGTAATACTAATGCAAATTAACACTTCTCTCCCCATGTTAAGTATAGGGAGTGCAAAAGTACAGTGACCTCATGCTGAAAAGTAGACATGTGCATTCGTTTTAGTACTAAAACGATTTAGTCCGAATTTTGGAATAATTTAGTTTTCGTATGACTCAAGAGAAACGAAACTGCTCAGTACAAAAAACGAAAGAAACTAAAATAAAATGCACTACATTTTAGTTTCAGTCCTTTTTGTGATATTACATTGATGAGTGAAGGAGACCAGCAATGAAGAGCGCAACATCGCAACATCCGAAGTTCTGCACTCTCCACATGCCAATTGCAGTAGGATGTTCTATACAGAGAGGGGCATTAATTAATGCAGGAGGATGTTCTATACATTATGTAGAGAGGGGTATTCATGCAGGAGGATGTTATATACATTATACAGAGAAAGGTATAAATTGAGGAGGATGTTCTGTACAGAGAGGGACATTAATTAATTCAGGAGGATGTTCTATATATTATACAGAGAGGGGTATTAATTAATGCAGGAGGATGTTCTAATCATTATACAGAGAGGAGCCTTTTTTTTTAGCCCTTTAAATCCAGTGGCTGTGAGCGCTGAGATCGGCTGCTTGTTACATTATCTCTCAGTACAATCTATCAGGCTCAGCTGTTACAGTAACTGACTGTAACAGCGCTCAGAGTTTCAGTAAACAAGGAAATAATATTGTTCTAACCTCTTATATATAAAAATATTATTTGCTAGTTTTACTGAAACTCTGAGCGCTGTGATGAGCAGCAGTCAGTTACTGTAACAGCTTTGCCTGACACGGGGCAGTATTACAATGTTGGTGCTAACTTAACCAGAGCTGTTGTAAGCTGAAAACCTCCATAGGCTATAATGGCTCTGGGAAGTTTATAACAGCTCTGGTTAAGTTAGCACCAACTATGTAATATGGCCCACATTGTGCTGAGTGTGAGAGATACTGTAACAAGCACCGATCTCAGCCCTCTGAGGAGCCACTACAATAGTAATTGTATCCACTAGTTTTCGGATGAATGAAATAAATTAGTTTTCATACTAAAGAACTGAAAACGAATTTCTTAGCAACTAAATAAATTGCATTTTAGGACTAATCCATTAGTTCAAAACGAAATTTTGTGCTGTGCACATGTCTACTGAAAAGCGAAAGATACCAAATGCTAACGGGTTTCTTAACCCGTTAGCGTTTGGATTGTAATATGCTGTCGCTACCAGTGCTAACATTAATGCTCACTCAGGTGAGCGCTAACGTTGGCACCAAGAATGTAATGTAGCCCACTGCCTTTACCGTGAGAGTCCTATTGCTGTGGTGCTCTGATATGCTCATCACAATGCAGATTACTGTGAGTTCTATTGCTGTGGTGCTCTGTAATATGCTCACGGTGCACATTAATGTGAGTTCTATTGCTGTGGTGTTCTGTGGTATGCTCATTGTGCATATTTCTGTGGGTTTTATTGCTGTGGAGTGCTGTGACACACTCATACACAGTGCACATTACCATGAGTTTTATTGCTGTGGTGCTCTGATACGCTCATACCCACCGCACATTTTTGTGGGTCTTCTTGTTCAACCAATTAGCCCAACTTAATTCACCCAATTAGAGTGGCTATGATCCAGTATACTTGACATGCATGGCTGATCTTTGCAAAAATGGTTGAATTTACACATGTCATAATTTTATTTGATTATCTCCTAAAATAATAGGGTACAACATTTGAAATGGTATACAAAACAACAAAATATGCAAGTAGACACTTGGTATCCACTTTTAATATACAGAGGAAGAGGCAGAGCTCTAAGAGGAAAAAGGGAAGTCTAAAGAGGAAGGGTGGGGTTAAATAGGAAGAGGTGTGTCAAATTTAAATTAGGGATGACCAAATTTACTCAGGCCTAGGGCAGCACAAGACCTAAATACACCACTGCTTCTACTGGTCGGTCAACGGCAAGACCAGGTATCTGATTCTTGCAAAAAGTCCCCTCCTTTAATATGCATTCAGAATAAGCAATCAACGGAGCGCCAGTTACAACTGGTATATATGATTAAACATTCTCCTGAGGAAATGGGTGTGCCCCACGTAATGCATTGAGCAAAGTTCTGTACGCCAGAAATCAAGCCAGAGACCAAGCCGAATATCCATGCTGAGCAAGTGTTCCATTCTAACGAACTTCAGTTTATGCTGAGCCAGCGTTCCATTCCATTCCAACGGGCTTCGATCTATATGTTGATGGACTGCAGACCGGAGGTTTGGGGTACAGAAATCGGAAGGTTCTGGCCATTGTGGCAAATGCTGTTTTGCACATTTATTTGTGCTCTATTTTTGTGAGTTTGTTTTAACACTGTTTTTTTTTTTTTCTTTTCTGGGTTTACCAGTTTAATGACATTTACACATTAGGTTATGCTCTGAGGATTTTTAAAAAAAATTGTATTAAATATACTGCACAATATATGCTCTTTTGATTTTTGATAGTGCATGCTATATTAACCAACCAAGAACCAAAAGCGCTCTTTAAAGATATCAATCTACTGTGAACCCTAGGAGTACCCTAACTGTATCTGGGGTGCTCCAGAGGTATTTTCTCAATTTCCACCTATCTTGCTCCCTTTTCTTTTTTGTCTTTATTCTGTCAATTAAGGGCTAACAAGGTACCCTCGTTAAGAGGCTGCAGTGGGAAAGATTCTACCTGTGTATTTTTTGCTATATTATACATGTCCATCTGTGTTTCTTCTGAATTCTCCCAGATTCACTTTTTACAGTGTGTAAACGTCTCTACAAAACAGGAGAAAAAAAACACAAATAGCGCAATATATAGATTCAGATGTGTAGAAGGAATAGGAAACAGTTATCCAACTCACATATTTCAGAGCCCACATACAGTTGGATAACTGTTTCCTATTCCTTCTACACATCTGAATCTACATATTGCACTATTTGTGTTTTTTTCTCCTCTTTTGTAGAGACGTTTAAACACTGTAAAGAGTGAATCTGGGAGAATTCAGAAGAAACACAGATTGACATGTATAATGTTTAATCATATATACCAGTTGTAACTGGCGCTCCGTTGATTGCTTATTCTGTATATTTTCAGGTTTTTAGAGGAACCTCCATATCCGACGTGTAGCGTATATGATTATCCATTTTTCTTGAGGGCGCTTCACTGTTTTCCTTTTTTTATATGCATTCAGCCTGCCCCTTACTTCGGTTCACTTCCCTAACATGTAAGCGGCCCCAATCTCTCTGACTTACTTGAGTGTACGAGACATAAAACGTAAGAGCTTGAATGCTTAGGTTAAAATCAACATGTCCTACTCCATCCAAGTCGCATGCATATTATGACATATTATGACAGCTTACTGTTTATTATTGTCTCATATATTTTATACTAGCTGGATACCCGTGCTTCACAATGAAACGTCGGGCAATGCAGGAGATATTAGGTTCACAATCCGTTGGCTTTGTGGTGGTTGGTGATTGAAACACTAAGGGATGATAATAATAATAAAAAACAATAAACTGCTGCAAAATCACTTAACACAGTATTTTAAAATCACCGAAAAATCCTATGCTCACATCAGATCCCTCAGTGAAGAGAGAGGTGCAATCAGCTGCCTACTCAATCCTTAGGCAGCTGAAAACTGGACGCAAATAGTTCCAAATGTTCCTCTGCAAATCCATCGTCATGGCTTGACACCACTTGTGGGAGACCCTGCAGAGCTTGAGAAGGATCACCTCTGCCTCCATGGAGTCCTATGAACTCCCAGAGCTGATGGAAGTGGCAGCGCATACCACTGCTGATATCTTTTAGTCCCTCCCTATAATTCCGAGGCGGCTGCTAAATACAATGGCTGGTGGTATGGAATGGATGTGGTAAAAAGGATCCAGTAAGGAAAATTGTCTGTTTCGTTGGCAACTTTGTAACAGGGCCACACATTTGCAGCGCAGCTGCTATTGGTAGCTAATTTAATTTTTATTTGTATAGAAACAGTCAAGAATCAAGCCTGTGCCCGCACCTAATCCCTGGCAAACCCTTATTCACCTGCCTATGTTTGTATGCAGGTTACAGATTCCCCTATCTGGCTGTTAATCTTCTGTTGTGGTACCTACAGGTGTATGCTATTTCACCTAAATGAAGCCTGCTTAAGAGAGGGATCCACCCTTCCATCAGGGCTTCAACATTCATGTTCCTGGAAGTGCAGACAACCAGACCTGTCCCTGAAGCTCCCTACCATTGTACCTGAATCCCTCCAGTGATACTCCCAAGTGGAACCCTGCTCCCAAGGAGAATCTCACTATCAAGGTAGCCCGCTCTCAAGAATCCTCGTTCTTCAAGTGTACCCCGCTCTCAAGAATCCTCGTTCTTCAAGTGTACCCCGCTCTCAAGAATCCTCGTTTTCAAGCTGAACCCTGAAACCTGCATACAGTCTGTTGCCTGCCTGCTGGTGCTCATATCTATTGCTACTTGTTTTGTTTATTCTTTAATAAACCTTCAGTACCCAGCAACCTGTGTGACTCCTACGATCACTGCATCATGGGCTTACTTCACCCACCGCCGCACTCCCAACCTGACAGAATGTTGAAGCCTTCACACAGTGAGTCCGCGGTGATCCAAATCATTGTGGAGTACCTCAGAAAGGCAATTCAAGACATCCTGCAACATTTGGACTCCGTATTTGCAAGTATGCAGCAGGATTTAAATGGCACCTCTACTAAGGTGTGCACTCCAGCTCCAATGAAAGTGGGCAGAGGACCCCTAACATCTGAAGAAAGTGCTAGGAGAAGGTCCCAGAAGCTCTGCGTCTACTGCGGGGAACCGTCCCATTCCATCTCAGAATGTTTAGTGCGCCCCCCCCCAAGCTGCCCAGCACATTCCCTGGAGTTGCAAACGAAATCCTGCAATCCCCAGTGCTACCTGGTACTACTCCCAAGTCTTCACCTGTTAATTCAAAAAGGACTTTTTCTATCAAGGCCAGAAAACCCTTGTCTACTACGTCTGTGTTCCCAATGCCTAGTGATGCACTGCCCACCAAGTTCAAGAAGGCAGTGCCTGTCAAGTCTGCTTCCACCAGACCAAAAAGGGAAACTGTTCCTACCAAGTCCTTGTCCAGAAAACCCACACCTGCTAAAACAAGGACTGTGTACAAAAAGTCTATGGAGGCCTACTCTAATAAGCTCCAAAGGTGCCAGCCAAATAGGATGGTGTCACTGGAAACATATCCTGAGGTCACAGACCATGAAGACCCCAATCCTGCTGAAACCATGGAGTTCGAGTCCACCCTACCCCCAGAATATGAACCTGAAATCACCATGGAGATAGCTGCTGCTTCCCCTTCTCAGAAGACACCCACCACTCTCAACCAGCATTCCAGGTACCTTGGCGTCGCTGTCTGCGCCCCGGCAACCGTCTTCATGTCATCGGTGAAACCATAACCCCGAGATCTGGAAGCCAACTCCTGCCTCCTTGACCTCGAAGAATCACTGTTGCTGCAGAGTCCAGCTGCCTCCATACCAAGGAGGGCTCTGGGATTCAAAAAGGTTGAGACTCCCATTCCTCACAGCCGCAAGTCCGGGCTGGTTTCTGGACAACCATGCCAAGGAACTGCACAAATTGGCACCACTGTCTCTACCCCTGAAGACACCATCACTATGGAACCCTTGCCCCCTGGGTTCACATATGGTTCCAATGGGACTGTGGTCAGATGCGCAGACCTGCAGGTGTTTCAGAATCCCAAAAGCGCTTGGAGATCACTCCACAATAACAGAGTTCTGCCCAAATATGTCTCCAGTCCACAGTGCAGGAAAACCGCCTACATAGGCACCATCATATGCACATCACCCTCGGTTCACGGGTTGCCTAAAAAACCTAAGCTAGCTTCTCGGCATTGTCTGAACCCCGTGGTCAAGCTTCACCAGGCCTCAGGATCTCCAGAATCCGCTGCCCTGCATCCCGCAGGCTCTCCAGAGGTCGCTGCCCTGCATCCTGCAGGCTCTCCAGAGGTCGCTGCCCTGCATCCTGCAGGCTCTCCAGAGGTCACTGCCCTGCATCCCGCAGGCTCTCCAGAGGTCGCTGCCCTGCATCCCGCAGGATCTTCAGAGCCGTGCTGTACCCTGGTCGCCCAAGAGCCGGGCTGTACCCTGGTCGCCCAAGAGCCGTGCAGTGCCGAGGTCCTCGTTGCCCCTCCGTGCCTCTCCAAGGGTGCTGCCCCTCCATGCCTCTCCAAGGCGCTGCCCCGCCGGTCCTTGCTGCCCAGCCGGTCATCGCCAAGGGTGCTGCCCTGCCGAGCTGTACCGAGGCATCACATGCCCAGACTGCTGTCACCAAAGCAGCATTTGTGGAGACTGATACCGCTGCAACTACCCTGCCAACTCCTGGTAAAGCTAATCCATCTAGTGAAGTCCTGGTACTTGTCTCTGCCATGGCAGCCCAGGTGAATACCCTTACCCCTACCATACAGGACATTCAGCTGAACCACAAGTTCCTGCAGTCTCAGGTACAAGTTGCATTAGCCCGTGGACCTATATTTCTGCTCCCAATCCGGTTCCCACCAGCAACCCCATATATCTAGACGACTCCGAACCCACTGTGCTCGATAGCACCTCAGATATGGGTCCCACAATACCCTACAGTGTGCAAGATATCGTGATACGCCGAGCAGACTTTGAGACCACCTTGACCACCCAAACCTCATCCTTGGAGGTGACGTGTCATGGCTCCCACCGGCGGCGGCGCAGGAAGAAATAAGTGGCCCCCTTGCTGTACATCTGATTGTTTGCGCCGGGAAGGCGCTCCTTGGGTTGGGGTACTGTCAAGAATCAAGCCTGTGCCCGCACCTAATCCCTGGCAAACCCTTATTCACCTGCCTATGTTTGTATGCAGGTTACAGATTCCCCTATCTGGCTGTTAATCTTCTGTTGTGGTACCTAAAGGTGTATGCTATTTCACCTAAATGAAGCCTGCTTAAGAGAGGGATCCACCCTTCCATCAGGGCTTCAACATTCATGTTCCTGGAAGTGCAGACAACCAGACCTGTCCCTGAAGCTCCCTACCATTGTACCTGAATCCCTCCAATGATACTCCCAAGTGGAACCCTGCTCCCAAGGAGAATCTCACTATCAAGGTACCCCGCTCTCAAGAATCCTCGTTCTTCAAGTGTACCCCGCTCTCAAGAATCCTCGTTCTTCTTCAAGTGTACCCCGCTCTCAAGAATCCTCGTTCTTCTTCAAGTGTACCTCGCTCTCAAGAATCCTCGTTCTTCAAGTGTACCCCGCTCTCGAGAATCCTCGTTCTTCAAGTGTACCCCGCTCTCGAGAATCCTCGTTTTCAAGTGTACCCCGCTCTCGAGAATCCTCGTTCTTCAAGTGTACCCCGCTCTCGAGAATCCTCGTTCTTCAAGTGTACCCCGCTCTCAAGAATCCTCGTTCTTCAAGCTGAAACCTGCATACAGTCTGTTGCCTGCCTGCTAGTGCTCATATCTATTGCTACTTGTTTTTTTTATTCTTTAATAAACCTTCAGTACCCAGCAACCTGTGTGACTCCTACGATCACTGCATCATGGGCTTACTTCACCCACCGCCGCACTCCCAACCTGACAAACATTATGTTGCATTTAAAAAAAATTCTGTAAATTAAAGAATAAGACTTACATTTATACATCAATTCTAAATAGGTTTCAATACACAGGAATGAATTCACCTAAATGCATTTCTGTTTATCCGGAAATCGTAACATATTTTATATCCTAGCTATTTAATTATACCATTCATAGTAACAGAACAACAAACATCCACTCAGAAATGTTTTCAAGTTGAATTGTGAACATGATAATGTCTATCTTGTATACGTCAAGCAAAGGTCATCATTTCCACAAAACAAATATGAAAACTGCAAAAGCACCCTCTAGTGCACAGCAGAGAGCGATAAAAAGCGGAAAAAGCCAAGGGCTTTATTTATGCCAACAATAAAAAGCAAGTCCTTTCGGCCAGCCCAGGGAAGCATAAAATTTGCAAAGAGTTCCTGTACATTTTAGCTTTAGAATTGGGTAGAATGGAGGGGGCATATCCTGCTCTGATTTTTTCCCAGACATATGCAGTATGGGTGTAGATTTGAGGATTTGTTATTTAGATCGAGTTTATTCTGTAGTTTACCCTCTGTTAGTCATTTCTCCCAATTAAAATGTTGTGTAGAGCAAGGGTTATAAGCGAATAAACTCAGCGCCCTATTACATAGTTAAATCTAACTGCAGCTTTCTTTTGAGTAAGCGTTAACGTTAGGATAAGTGACTTTTACGCATGCCACCCATATTGGGGGTTATTGAGAGAGTACCAAAATGTCACCGACATTTCGGTGCTCTCCCGTTCCCTGCACTTCGGGGAATCAAAATTCCTCACCCTGCATTCACTGCAGGGTCCCCGGAGTGCAGCAAACGAACCTGAAAATCCGCTGCAAAACCGCCGAACTCCTGTCGAAAATCTGCTGAAAAACGCATCTGATGCAATCCGAAGTATCGGATCACTCAAACCACCACAAAAAAACATGCTGAACACGTCCTGATAAAGTCAACAGGCTGACGTACGGGGTAAAAAAACGAAATGATAGAAAGTGTCAAGATTGAAACGCCGTTTGAAAAAAAACTACTGAACGAAATGCCTGGAATTTACTTATAAGGTCCTGTGAATGAGAATAAAAAGGTCTGTTACAGAAAAAAGAAAATCTGTTTTTAAAAAAAAAAAAAAATGGAAAAAAAATTGCTGAAAAAATCACCAAAAATGACTAAAAGATCCTAAAAAAAATCAGTAAATAGACTTTTTACTGCAGAATAAAATAATAAACGGTTTATGGGAATATTTTTAACATTGAAGCCTATGGGGGTTCGCCTGAATAAATCTGCCGAATGAATGCCATTAGTGCATCAGTGATTGCACCAGCTTGCGTGAATTTACTGGACTTTGCGCATCTTGTACTTAACATGGGGAGCGCAGTCAGTAATCAGCATTAGGACTTTAATACCTTACTTATTACCATATAAATGGGTTAAACTGATTTTTTTTCCGTCACCGAGAAGCTGGTGCTAACTGATTCTGCTTTTGCAAAATTCGTTGGCACCAGGTTAACCCCCCCAATGAATCAGATACTCACCTCTCAACCTGCAAATAGTCCACAGTCACCACTCCACGGCGCTGCGCGATCTCACCAGAGCGAGATTGCACAGGACTCACAGCCCGACAGCGCAACCCTTCATAATGGTTTCCTAGCACCACGACATTACTGTAGTTATTAAATGATTGTGAAATTGTGTATTTATATCCGACATTTACTACTAGATTATGACACATGTCACCTTAAGTCTGTAAGCTGTATTTCAATCAGGCTTATTAATGAAGTTATAATAACAAGAAAATGTAGGCCAGAATTCTCTGACCATCAGGGAAGATGGATAAAATGTGGAATAGAATGTGGAATGAAGGTTGCAAATAGGGATGAGCTGTTCGGTTCGATCCTTTCGGAGTTCAATTCGAACATCAGCTGTTCGAAAGTTCATGAACTTCGAATTTTTTGAGATGTTCCCAAGAGTTCGAAAAAAAATAATAGATTTTTTTTTAAAAAAAAAATAAATATAAAGATAAAGAGACTCTTTACTGCAGAATATTATAAGCAATGGTTTATTAGATATTGAATTTAAACGGGAATATTTTTAACATTGAAGCCTATGGAATAAAACATTAGTGTTGCTAAAACATCAGGCAGACGAGACCCTCTAATCAGGCACTGTAGAGGGCAGCCCGCCGGAGCCTCCCTCCCAAGGACCCCTTGAGAAACATGTGGCTGCAGGATGACAGCGTTGCGACTGTGCGGGCTGACCAGCCGGGTGCATGTGGCAGGGACTCCAGGGAGGGAGCCACGGCAGACCCCCCCCTTCCCCACAACCAGGATCCAGGGAGCCCCCACTGACCACCAGGCTAAGGTAAGGTGACACATTTTTAAAAAAAATAAAATCCGAGGACATTTTTAAATGTCCCCAGCAACATAAAATAAAACTTTTTTTTTCTTTCTTAGGCTAGGGTCAGACGAACGCAGTGCGAACGCACGTGCAGCCGCACTTTATTACGGCCGTAGTAGCAGCAAATGACGGGCAATGACAGGCAATATACGAAGTACGGCCGCACGAAAGTGCGGCCACGCAACGCAAGCGGCAAACAAACAAATTTTTTTGAGAACGTCAAACCACTAGTACGGCCGTACAGAGTGCGCTGCGTCCGCTAGCGGCGTGTGTGCGTGATTAGGAGACGTCAGACGCTGCTAATGTCTGGCCAACATAACGTCCAGACGCAAAAAGGGTTTTATTGATGATCCGTACAAAATCACGGACGAAAATGCGCATCGTATGACCGCTATCGCGTATTCCGTGAAAAAATACGTCCATTTGTTCGAACGCACTTTTTCACGGACGACGTGAAAAAATGCATTCGTCTGACCCTAGCCTAATACTCACCTGATTCCTGGATCCACAAACTGTAGAGGTGCTGCCCGGCAGTGTCCGGAATCATATGCTGCATTAATTATACTGTAAGGCTAGGTTCACACTTGCGTTTTTTTTAACGTGCGCAATACGTGCGTTTTTTTAACGCGCTTTTTGGCTCAAACGTAAAAAACATGCGAACGCGCATTGCAGCGCGTTCACGGCCATAGACTGCAGAGTGAACGCACTGCAATACGCCCCAAAGAAGCTCCTGTACTTCTTTGGGTGTAGGACGCTTTACAGCGCATTCCTGCGCTGTAAAACCGCCCAGGTATGAACGGGTCCCATAGCAAATAATGGGATTTCCCTGTTTATGCGTTTTACAGCGTGCAGGAACGAGCTGTAAAATGCTTAGGTGTGAACCGGGCCTTAAGGTGCTGCCCGGCAGTGTGAGGATTCATATACTGCATTAATTAGTCTTCTTACAAATTTGGTTACTTAACCCGTCTGCGTTTGGATTGTAATATTGTGACATCCAGGGCCCCGGGTGGCGATCGGGGGCCCCGGACGCATGGTGCCGCCAGCTGGCCGAATGCCAGGAGCTCCAGTGGCACCCGGCGCAGCTGTGAGTGATCAGGGGGCAGGGCACAGCGTGTTGACGCAGAGCCGCCGGGACTGGTGTGCGCCAATTCTCACTATATACAGTAGCGCAGTACTAGTGCCTAAACGTTGTTGAAATGGTTTTGTTATAACAACTACTCTCGCCAGTGGCGTAGCGTGGGTTGTCAGCGCCCGGGGCCAGCCAAGAATTGTGCGCCCCCCCCAACCTGTGGACACGTTATCGATATTGCCCCAGCCAGCTCACCTGGATATTGCCCCAGCCAGCTCACACATGGATATTGCCCCAGCTCACACATGAATATTGCCCCAGCTCACACATGGATATTGCCCCAGCTCACACATGGATATTGCCCCAGCTCACACATGGATATGCTCATGGATATTGCCCCAGCTCACACATGGATATGCTCCAGCTCACACATGGATATTGCCCCAGCTCACACATGGATATTGCCCCAGCTCACACATGGATATGCTCCAGCTCACACATGGATATTGGTACGTATCTGGCGGCGCGAAGACAATCGCCAATTGGTAGCTGATGGTTCCCTTAGTTCATTACATCCATATGGGGCATGTGAAAGAAAATAAACAGTATATAGTGCAAATGGTTTTACACATTAAATAAGTAGTTATATGCTGTTCCACTCACTGGGTGCTTGACTTCTCCGCTTCTAAAGGTGACCCACACCTTATAGAAATTGTAGTAGGACTTGCATAGGATGGATATGAAAAGAAAAACGAGACAACTTACTTGTGCAGGTCTTCCACAGATGAAATAACATAAAATAAATAAAGCCAGTCAACTCACATTAGTTGGAGCTGTAGACCAAGCTCTAGGTGTATGCGCCTCAGGACTTATTAGTAGGTAAAGCCCAAACAACCTCTTTCAGGAATCCAGAACAGCGGGGAAAGTTGAAATTTAAAATATTTATTTAAAACATAAATAAAATTACTGGCTCAGCCAGGAGACCAGTACGCATTTCGCCAGACGTGCTGGCTTCATCAGCTGGTTTACAGACTGGTCTGTGATCTCTCTCTTATATAGTTTGCCCATTTAACAATTGAAAATCCCCACATGTTCCAAATTACTTCATTAGCGTGCATTCATTGCCCCAAAACCGCATCTCCGGCGGTGGGACCGAAGCCGCCATCTTGCGCATGCGCTGTAATGTCATATGCGTTCCATCTTGCGTGTCACGCCAAATTCCGGAAATTACTTGCGTTCCACCTCGTATATCACTCTAAATCTTCGTGCGGATGCCAGTGCTTTGATTTTCCCTTTGGATTGGTGCACAGTAACTCTCAAACAAAAATAAAAATCACATTAGGACACAGGTTTTTAAATCCATTAGATCTTCCCCAACTCTATCCCATGGAGGAATATTAAAGATGTAACTATGGATAAAGACCAATATATACTCTCCCATATAAATAGATCTGGCAGAGATAAAAGCTATACTGCTGTGGAATACACCTATTTAGTGAACCATAACATTAAATCCTATTTAGGAATTCTTCTATTTCTTTAAAAAATCTCGGCAATTATCCTTAATAGTTAAAATATATAATTAAAGTGCTGGTTTTGAGTGTTTGTGCAAAATTATTAATATTGAACAGTCTTATTAAAATCCTACATATATATTACTTAATATCAACAGTGTAAAAATAGTCTAGTTCTGTTAACAATGATAATTTTAAAGTGCTGTGTTTAAAGTGCTATTATCAACTCTTTCGAACAATGTCGTATATTTATCGCATCTCTCCTTTAATTATAGCATTGACCAAAACCTTTTATATATTAGTATAATGTGATTATATTGATAAAGTGCTGTTTAAATCTATATGTTCCTATCTCAGTATATTAAATCTTGAACATAGATTCTGCTGGTTCTAAAAAATCAACAGTATCTCGAATCTTGTTCCATTTAAAGTGATAATTCTAAAGTGCCTCATTTAATGTGCTATTATTTATTGTGTCGAATAATACTTATCAAATTATTATTATTATTCTTTATTTATAAAGCGCCAGCATATTCCGCAGCGCTGTACAATAAGCACAGTATAGACAGGGTTACAATACATTGAACAACATTTGACAAACAGTACAGGAGGAGATGAGGGCCCTATTCCCGTAGGAACTCACAATCTGGGAGGGTTGGGGTTGGAAACAGGAGGAGAGGACTGTAAGGTGAGAGTGATTGATGATTGCGTCAGTGAGTTGGGTGGTAGGCTTCCCTAAATAGGAACGTTTTAAGGGAGCGTTTGAAGGAAGAGAAGTTAGGGGAAAGTCTGACAGTACGAGGGAGAGCGTTCCAGAGAGTGGGGGCTGCGCGTGAGAAATCCTGCAGTCTATCATGGGAAGAGGTGATGCGGGGAGAAGCTAGGCGCAGGTCACTGTTTGACCTTAGGGAGCGGGCTGGGGTGTATTTGGTGATTAGTGAGGACAGGTAGTGGGGAGCTGAGTTAGTGAGGGTTTTGTAGGTAAGGATAAGGATTTTGAACTTAATTCTGCAGTGGATGGGGAGCCAGTGAAGGGACTCGCAGAGGGGAGCGGCAGAGACAGAGCGGCGGGTGAGGTGAATTAGTCTGGCGGAGGCGTTCAGGATGGATTGTAGGGGGGAGAGGCGGGACAGAGGGAGGCCAGATAAGAGATTATTGCAATAGTCGAGTCGGGAGATTACCAGGGCGTGTATGAGTTGTTTTGTGGCGACAGCGGTAAGAAATGGCCGAATTCTGGAAATATTACGCAGTTGGTATCGGCAGGAGGAGGAAAGAGACTTGATGTGGGGGATGAAGGAAAGAGCAGAGTCAAGTGTAACTCCAAGACAGCGAACTTGGTTTGATGGGGAAATGGTGATACCCTCCACCGTGATAGAGAAGTCAGGAGGTGGGGAGGCATTGGAGGGAGGAATAAGTAGGAGTTCAGTCTTCGACATGTTGATCTTTAGGTGGTGGGAGGCCATCCAGGAGGAGATGCCAGATAAACAGTCACTGACTTTTGAAAGGACAGGGGGAGAGAGATCAGGGGTAGAGAGGTAGATCTGAGTGTCATCAGCGTAGAGGTGGTAATTGAAGCCAAAGCTGTTGATGATTTTGCCCAGGGAGGAGGTGTAGATGGAAAAGAGCAAAGGACCAAGGACAGAGCCTTGAGGTACACCAACAGATAGAGGCAATGAGGAGGAGGAGTTACCAGCAAAGGACACACAGAAGGACCTGTTGGATAAATAGGATTCGACCCAAGCGAGTGCAGTGTCACCGAGACCCAGAGAGTTGAGGGTCTGTAGAAGGAGGGGGTGGTCAACAGTGTCAAAAGCAGCCGAGAGGTCAAGCAGGATGAGAATAGAATAGTGGCCGTGTTTTTTAGCAGTTAGGAGGTCGTTGGTGACTTTGGTGAGGGCAGTTTCAGTTGAGTGTAGGGGACGGAAGCCAGATTGCAGGGGGTCAAGTAGGGAATTGGAGGACAGGAAGAGGGAGAGATCAAATTCTCCTATATACATAATTAAAAACTTTAAGATATATTTTAATTAATAAAGTGCTAATTTTATGTTGCTATTTCTAATGTGTATAAATAAGACCAATTAAGATCTAATTAATGTGATAAATTTTATGTGCCTCGTTTAAAGTGCTGTTATTGGCTGTGTCACAATATAGAATCTCACCTATATCTACAACTACATTGTTGACTAAAACCTATTGAATATATATTAGTGAAATGCTGATTAGATGAAATTTTATGTGTAAATCTAGATACAATTAATTATTGTGATACATATTACTTAACCAATCAAAATAACAAAAACATTATGTAAATATTATGTGTACTGATAAGGGGTATCTCACCTAAATGGATAACCTCAATAAAATAGAATGGAAGAAGATCTTTACAAGAAATGTACAATCTCAAAATCATCGTTCAGGCCACTCGGGGTCAATGTACCATTTTCAAAAATCGATCTCATCTCCTCTCTTCCCAATTTTTTAATAATATCCTCTTCAATCTCTACCTTTTTGACCTGTTTAATTATCCAAAATTTTAAACCCACGGGAGAACTGCTATGATGCGTCTTAAAATGTAGAGAAACAGAGTGTTTCTCAAATTCATTTCTAATATTTCTAGCATGTTCATTTATTCTAACATTCAAGGCCCGTTTTGTTCGACAAGCTAACAATATCAAAAAAATATTCAACAAACACTGGCATGTTTTGTTGAATGATGGTGATCTTAGACAACACATAGGAGTGACACCGAAAATAATTTTTAGAGGAACCAAAAATGTTAAATCCAGTTTAGTGCATAGCAAAACTAGAAAGAAGGATATCTCAAAAAAAAAAAAATCTTCGGTTTGAAGGAAGGCTTTTATCAATGCGGACTATGCCTAGCCTGTAAATCTACGGGCAATAGGAAGAAACATATGGGTTCTTATTGCAATCAAAAACAGAATAGAATAGTGGAATACTAGATTTAGTAGATTATAGAATAGTAAATTTCCACTATTCTATTCTGTTTTTGATTGTTTTTAATGTATCACAATAATTAATTGTATCTAGATTTACACATAAAATTTCATCTAATCAGCATTTCACTACTATATATTCAATAGGTTTTAGTCAACAATGTAGTTGTAGATATAGGTGAGATTCTATATTGTGACACAGCCAATAACAGCACTTTAAACGAGGCACATAAAATTTATCACATTAATTAGATCTTAATTGGTCTTATTTATACACATTAGAAATAGCAACATAAAATTAGCACTTTATTAATTAAGATATATATCTTAAAGTTTTTAATTATGTATATAGGAGAATTTGATAAGTATTGTTCGACACAATAAATAATAGCACATTAAATGAGGCACTTTAGAATTATCACTTTAAATGGAACAAGATTCGAGATACTGTTGATTTTTTAGAACCAGCAGAATCTATGTTCAAGATTTAATATACTGAGATAGGAACATATAGATTTAAACAGCACTTTATCAATATAATCACATTATACTAATATATAAAAGGTTTTGGTCAATGCTATAATTAAAGGAGAGATGCGATAAATATACGACATTGTTCGAAAGAGTTGATAATAGCACTTTAAACACAGCACTTTAAAATTATCATTGTTAACAGAACTAGACTATTTTTACACTGTTGATATTAAGTAATATATATGTAGGATTTTAATAAGACTGTTCAATATTAATAATTTTGCACAAACACTCAAAACCAGCACTTTAATTATGTATTTTAACTACTAAGGATAATTGGCGAGATTTTTTAGAAGAAATAGAAGAATTCCTAAATAGGATTTAATGTTATGGTTCACTAAATAGGTGTATTCCACAGCAGTATAGCTATTATCTCTGCCAGATCTATTTATATGGGAGAGTATATATTGGTCTTTATCCATAGTTACATCTTTAATATTCCTCCATGGGATAGAGTTGGGGAAGATCTAATGGATTTAAAAACCTGTGTCCTAATGTGATTTTTATTTTTGTTTGAGAGTTACTGTGCACCAATCCAAAGGGAAAATCAAAGCACTGGCATCCGCACGAAGATTTAGAGTGATATACGAGGTGGAACGCAAGTAATTTCCGGAATTTGGCGTGACACACAAGATGGGACGCATATGACATTACAGCGCATGCGCAAGATGGCAGCTTCGGTCCCACCACTGGAGCTGCGGTTTTGGGGCAATGAATGCACGCTAATGAAGTAATTTGGAACATGTGGGGATTTTTAATTGTTAAATGGGCAAACTATATAAGAGAGAGATCACAGACCAGTCTGTAAACCAGCTGATGAAGCCAGCATGTCTGGCGAAACGCGTCCTGGTCTCCTAGCTGAGCCAGTAATTTTATTTATGTTTTAAATAAATATTTTAAATTTCAACTTTCCCCACTGTTCTGGATTCCTGAAAGAGGTTGTTTGGGCTTTACCTACTAATAAGTCCTGAGGCGCATACACCTAGAGCTTGGTCTATAGCTCCAACTAATGTGAGTTGACTGGCTTTATTTATTTTATGTTATTTCATCTGTGGAAGACCTGCACAAGGAAGTTGTCTCATTTTTCTTTTCATATCCATCCTATGCAAGTCCTACTACAATTTCTATAAGGTGTGGGTCACCTTTAGAGGCGGAGAAGTCAAGCACCCAAGAGCTTTGACCCACTTAGAGCCAGTGCTTGGGCTCTGTAATTTGTGAGTGGAACAGCATATACAGTTGTGTTCAAAATTATTCAACCCCCACTGAAATTGAGTGTTTTGGCCAGTTTGACATTGATTTTGATCATTCAGTCATCTTGCTTACAATTAAATCAAAGAGGCACGTGTAGGTCAGACAAATATAACATAACATTTATAATGAAATAACCACAAATGTCTTTTCTGTGCTCACATCATTATCAGTTTTATTCAACCCCCAAGTGACATTCAATCTTAGTACTTATAACTGTAAAAGGATGTTGTACTAACAGCTTTTAAACGTGAAGCATAGCTTGACACAAGTGTCTTGCAGCGATCTACGGGTATCTTCGCCCATTCGTCATGGGCAAAAGCCTCCAGTTCAGTCACATTCTTAAGCTTGCGCACTGCAACTGCTTTCTTTAAGTCCCACCAGAGGTTCTCAATCGGATTTAAGTCAGGTGACTGCGATGGCCACTCCAAAATGTTCCAGCCTTTAATCTGCAACCATGCTCTAGTGGACTTGGAGGTATGCTTGGGATCATTGCCCTGTTGAAAGGTCCAACGTCTCCCAAGCCTCAGGTTTGTGACAGACTGCATCACATTGTCATCCAATATCTCCTGGTACTGAAGAGAATTCATGGTACCTTGCACACGCTGAAGCTTCCCTGTACCTGCAGAAGCAAAACAGCCCCAAAGCATGATTGACCCCCCGCCATGCTTCACAGTAGGCAAGGTGTTCTTTTCTTCATAGGCCTTGTTCTTCCTCCTCCAAATATAGCGTTGATCCATGGGCCCAAACAGTTCTAATTCTGTTTCATCAGTCCACAGGACACTATCCCAAAACTTCTGTGGTTTGTCCACATGACTTTTGGCATACTGCAGTCAACTCTTCTTATTCTTTGGAGACAGCAAGGGGGTGCGCCTGGGAGTTCTGGCATGGAGGCCTTTATTACGCAGTGTGCGCCGTATTGTCTGAGCTGAAACTTCAGTACCCACATCTGACAAATCTTTTCTCAGTTCCTCAGCAGTCACACGGGGACTTTTCTCCACTCTACGCTTCAGGTAGCGCACAGCAGTCGAAGTCAGCATCTTCTTTCTGCCACGACCAGGTAGCGTTTCAACAGTGCCCTTTGCCTTGAATTTGCGAATGATGCTTCCTATGGTCTCTCTTGGTATGTTTAACATCTTTGCAATCTTCTTATAGCCATTGCCCTTCCTGTGAAGAGTAATCACCTCTTCTCTTGTCTTCCTGGACCATTCTCTTGACTTCACCATGTTTGTAACCACACCAGTAAATGTCTAGAAGGAGCTGAGTATCACAGTCATTTTAAAGCTGCCTAATTGGTGCTTATTATGCTTAATTGCTGCTCCGTGACATCCACAGGTGTTTTCAATACCTGATTGAAAACACTTGAATGAACCTCTGTTCTTCAGAGTGGTAGTCTTTAAGGGGTTGAATAATTGTGTCAATGAAGAATTCACAAAAGAAACATTTACTACTGTATTACAAAACCAATTGATGTCATTTTAGTTGCATATGGTTGTTTAAAAAGTCCTTGTAGGATTTCATTCTGAATACAATTACAAATGTACACTAAATTCCCTAAAACCCTTTACAGCATTGGGGGTTGAATAATTTTGAACACAACTGTAACTACTTATTTAATGTGTTAAAACCATCTGCACTATATACTGTTTATTTTCTTTCACATGCCCCATATGGATGTAATGAACTAAGGGAACCATCAGCTACCAATTGGCGATTGTCTTCGCGCCGCCAGATACGTACCATTATTCTTGTTATTTTCACTGGTTTGGGGGAGACCACTAAAATTTCTGGTTGGCATTGGTTGGTTGGTGGTGGTACAAGTTCGGGCGCCTGTTCATTTTTTTCTGTATCACACATGGATATGCCCCAGTTCACACATGGATATTGCCCCAGCTCACACATGGATATTGCCCCAGCTCACACATGGATTTGCCCCAGCTCACACATGGATTTGCCCCAGCTCACAAATGGATATGCCCCAGCTCATGGATATACTGCCCCAGCTCATGGAGATATGCCCCAGCTCATGGAGATATGCCCCAGCTCATGGATATACTGCCCCAGCTCATGGATATACTGCCCCAGCTCATGGAGATATGCCCCAGCTCATGGAGATACTGCCCCAGCTCATGGAGATATGCCCCAACTCATGGATATACTGCCCCCCAAGCGCTCATGGATATGCCCCAGCTCAGACCCCAGACCAGACATGGGGCGGCTGTTCGAATGCTCTATCGGCATTCGGACAGCCGCCCCTGGAGCTCCGTCTCTGGCATACTTACCTGCCTGAGCGCGCAGGGAAAGTTTCCTCACTTCCGCTCGTTGAAGGACACACGCTACGCCACTGACTCTCGCTCTGTGCCCCTGTCTGGTATATTCCGCTGCTTGTTACTGCTGGTGTGCTTCCATCCTGCCATACACTATAGCGCAGTAATATTTGGGTGCACTGCCACTGACGCCTATACCAGATTCATATCATTTTAATATTGGACCGCAGGGTCCAACCCTGCACTCTTCCACAACACCACAGAGGGGTTACGGTGTGATGGCACTTGCTGCCACCAAAGGAACAATATTTGGGTGCACTGACACCCAGGGCCGGCCCGACAATGGTGCAGAGCGGAGCAGCGGCACCAGGCGGCAGAAATTCAGGGGCAGCAAATTTCAGCCCCCGGCACCGCTGCTGCGCTCTGCACTTTATTTTATGCGGCCGCGGCAGATCGTGCGGCCGCCGCGTTCTTTCCTTCAATGAACGGCAGCCGCATGAGTATCTGCCACTTGTCTGAGATCCATCCGCCAGCCTGCCGCGATCGAGATCATGTGATCTCGCGAGAACGCGGCAGGCTGGAGGGTGGAACCCAGGCAAGCAGCAGATACTCACGAGGCTGTCGCTCATCGTTGAAGGAAGGAACGGCGGCCGCAGGATCTGCCCGTCGGAGGGAACTGCAGAGGTGAGCTTGGGGGCAAATATATCCGTGAGCCTGGGGGCAAATATATCAGTGAGCCTGGGGGCAAATATATCTGTGAGCCTGGGGGCAAATATATCCATGAGTGAGCCTGGGGCAAATATATCTGTGAGCCTGGGGGCAAATATATCTGTGAGTCTGGGGGCAAATATATCTGTGAGTCTGGGGGCAAATTGTCACGGATCCCCCTGATACTAGAGTGGTGGTCCCTATACGCAGGACACTCTCTACCCTTCCGATCCTTAGAGTGGTCGGCACGACTAGACAGACTACAAGAATGGCAGTACAGAGCACGTACAAGAGAGACGTCACGGATCCCTCTGCTTTATCTGAGTAGTGGTTTCTAGACACAGAACAGTCTCTACCCTTCCGATCCTTAGAGTGGTCGGCACGACTAGACAGACACAGAATGATACACAAGAAGTTAGAATAATTAGCTCTTCCCAAGACCCTAACAACACAAGGGGTAGTCTGATGCGTGCTTAGGGTGCCACACAGACTGACCTCAATACCAGAATTAGAAGAGTTGATGCCAATACCAGGGGTTATGCACAGAATGGTTCGTTCGCCAATGCCAGGGATCATACACAGAGTGGTTCGTTCGCCAATGCCAGGGGTCATACACAGAATAGTCGTTTGCCAATGCCAAGGGGTCAATACACAGAATAGTCGTTTGCCAATGCCAAGGGGTCAATACACAGGATAGTCGTTTGCCAATGCCAAGGGGTCAATACACAGAATAGTCGTTTGCCAATGCCAAGGGGTCAATACACAGAATAGTCGTTTGCCAATGCCAAGGGGTCAATACACAGAATAGTTGTTTGCCAAATATACAAGAGCTCTGCGGGAAGTAACTACCACGTCAGGGCACCGGCATTTCTGAGAGCCTGGGCTTTAAACCCGGCGGGTCCGCGTCAGCCCGCCAGGCCCCGCCCCCCGGCTTCCCCACGTGTGCGGAAGCGACCGCAATATCATTCGGCGCCTGGCCAGCGAGCAGCGAGGAAGCTGCTGCCAGGCGCCGGGGTGCGGGGGCCACCGTGACACAAATATATCCATGAGTGAGTCGGGGGCAAATATATCCATGAATGAGCCTGGGGCAAATATATCCATGAGTGAGCCTGGGGGCAAATATATCCATGAGCCTGGGGGCAAATATATCCATGAGAGAGTCTGGGGGCAAATATATCTGTGAGCCTGGGGGCAAATATATCCATGAGTGAGCCTGGGGGCAAATATATCTGTGAGCCTGGGGCAAATATATCTGTGAGTCTGGGGGCAAATATATCTGTGAGTCTGGGGGCAAATTGTCACGGATCCCCCTGATACTAGAGTGGTGGTCCCTATACGCAGGACACTCTCTACCCTTCCGATCCTTAGAGTGGTCGGCACGACTAGACAGACTACAAGAATGGCAGTACAGAGCACGTACAAGAGAGACGTCACGGATCCCTCTGCTTTATCTGAGTAGTGGTTTCTAGACACAGAACAGTCTCTACCCTTCCGATCCTTAGAGTGGTCGGCACGACTAGACAGACACAGAATGATACACAAGAAGTTAGAATAATTAGCTCTTCCCAAGACCCTAACAACACAAGGGGTAGTCTGATGCGTGCTTAGGGTGCCACACAGACTGACCTCAATACCAGAATTAGAAGAGTTGATGCCAATACCAGGGGTTATGCACAGAATGGTTCGTTCGCCAATGCCAGGGATCATACACAGAGTGGTTCGTTCGCCAATGCCAGGGGTCATACACAGAATAGTCGTTTGCCAATGCCAAGGGGTCAATACACAGAATAGTCGTTTGCCAATGCCAAGGGGTCAATACACAGGATAGTCGTTTGCCAATGCCAAGGGGTCAATACACAGAATAGTCGTTTGCCAATGCCAAGGGGTCAATACACAGAATAGTCGTTTGCCAATGCCAAGGGGTCAATACACAGAATAGTTGTTTGCCAAATATACAAGAGCTCTGCGGGAAGTAACTACCACGTCAGGGCACCGGCATTTCTGAGAGCCTGGGCTTTAAACCCGGCGGGTCCGCGTCAGCCCGCCAGGCCCCGCCCCCCGGCTTCCCCACGTGTGCGGAAGCGACCGCAATATCATTCGGCGCCTGGCCAGCGAGCAGCGAGGAAGCTGCTGCCAGGCGCCGGGGTGCGGGGGCCACCGTGACACAAATATATCCATGAGTGAGTCGGGGGGCAAATATATCCATGAATGAGCCTGGGGCAAATATATCCATGAGTGAGCCTGGGGGCAAATATATCCATGAGCCTGGGGGCAAATATATCCATGAGAGAGTCTGGGGGCAAATATATCCATGAGAGAGTCTGGGGACAAATATATCCATGAGTGAGTCTGGGGGCAAATATATCCATGAGCTTGGGGGCAAATATATCCATGAGTGAGTCTGGGGACAAATATATCCATTTGTAAGTCTGGGGGCAAATATATCCATGTGTGGGCACTGCTGGGTATGTGACGCTGGGCTCTGCTCGGTATGTGATGCTGGGCACTGCTGGGTATGTGACACTGGGCTCTGCTGGGTATGTGATGCTGGGTATGTGACACTGGGCACTGCTGGGTATGTGATGCTGGGCACTGCTGGTTATGTGACACTGGGCACTGCTGGGTATGTGATGCTGGGCACTGATGGGTATGTGACGCTGGGTACTGCTGGGTATGTGACACTGGGCTCAGTTATATACACCTCACATTACTGTATCACAGAGCTCCACAGCAAGAAAAATCTAATGTACTGTGTGTATGAGTGTTTGCATTTTATTGCTGTGGCGCACTGTGATACGCTCATACACGCTGCGTGTTTTTTTTGGGGGGGGGCAGCATTTCATCCTTCGCTCCAGGCAGCACAATGTCTTGGGCTGGCCCTGCTGACGCCTGTACCAGATTCATATCATTTTAATATTGGACCGCAGGGTCCAACCCTGCACTCTTCCACAATACCACAGAGGGGTTACTTACGGTGTGAAGGCACTTGCTGCCACCCAAAGCACAATATTTGGGTGCACTGCCACGGACGCCTATATTACCAGATTTTATATCCTTTTAATTTTTTGGACCGCAGGGTGCAACCCTGCACTCTTCCACAATACCACAGAGGGGTTACGGTGTGACAGCACTGTTGCCGACACTAAAGGCCCAATTTTAAAGCACCTATTGTTACTTTCATCCAAAGCCTGCATAAGTTTCACCATAATTTAGCCAAAAAAACACTAAACTTGTTCTGCGTGTCCTAAAACGTCAATTTTCATACAAGCTGCCGCCCCAAACAGTTGTTTATGAATAGATTAAAGGAAAACCATTTAATGTCATTTGAAATGTCATTCTTTTGTTTTAAATGTTTCTATACACCCTACAAATCTGCCACTTCACGGGCAGGTTATGGGGACCTCCTAGGCACGATATTTGAAGGAATTTTTTGTTTTTATTATTAACCTCTATTTCATGGAAAACTCTCTGTTCCTTTAAAAACTTTTTGTTTTTAAACTTTTTTCCTTGTTTCCTGTCCCCCAGGGCACTACCCGGACTCCCATACACCTTTTATGACAAATATCTTGCATATATGCCCTCTTGGAGGGCACTCTCAAATTCGAACTTTCGAGTCCCATTGACTTGCATTGAGTTCGGTTCGTGTTTGCGTTCGAACTCGAAACTTTGATATTGTTCGAGTTTGAATGCGAACCGAACACGGGGGTGTTCGGCTCATCCCTAGTATCCGACACTTACAGTCAGGTCCAGAAATATTGGGACATCGTCACAATTCTAACATCTTTGGTTCTAAACACCACCACAATGGAGTTGGAATGAAACAAACACAATGTGCTTTAACTGCAGATTGTCAGCTTTAATTTGAGGGGATGTACATCCAACTCAGGTGAACGGTGTAGGACTTACAGCAGTTTGCAGATGTGCCTCCCACTTGTTAAGGGACCAAAGGTAATGGGACAGAGTAATAATCATAAATCAAACTTTCCCTTCTTAATACTTGGTTGCAAAACCTTTGCAGTCAATCACAGTCTGAAGTCTGGAACGCATAGACCTCACCAGACGCTGGTTTCATCCCTGGTGATGCTCTGCCAGGCCTCTACTGCAATTGTCTTCAGTTCCTGCTTGTTCTTTGGGCATTTTCCCTTCAGTTTTGTCTTCAGTAAGTGAAATGCATGCTCAATGGGATTCAGGTCAGGTGATTGACTTGGCCATTGCATAACATTCCACTTCTGTCCCTTCAAAAACTCTTTGGTTGCTTTTGCAGTATGCTTTGGGTCATTGTCCATCTGCACTGTGAAGCGCCGTCCAATGAGTTCTGCAGCATTTGGCTGAATGTGAGCAGATAATATTGCCCGAAACACTTCAGAATTCATCCTGCTGCTTTTGTCAGCAGTCACATCATCAATAAATACAAGAGAACCAGTTCCATTGGCAGCCATACATGCCCACGCCATGACACTACCACCACCATGCTTCACTGATTAGGTGGTATGCTTAGGATCATGAGCAGTTCCTTTCCTTCTCCATACTCTTCTCTTCCCATCACTCTGGTACAAGTTGATCTTGGTCTCATCTGTCCATAGGATCTTGTTCTAGAACAGTGAAGGCTTTGTTAGGGGTTGTTTGGCAAACTCTTATCTGGCTTTCCTGTTTTTGAGACTCACCAATGGTTTAGAGCTTGTGGTGAACCCTCTGTATTCACTCTGGTGAAGTCTTCTCTTGATTGTTGACTTTGACACACATACACCTGCCTTCTAGAGAGTGTTCTTGATCTGGCCAACTGTTGTGAAGGGTGTTTTCTTCACCAGGGAAAGAATTCTTCGGTCATCCACCACAGTTGTTTTCCGTGGTCTCCCGGGTCTTTTGGTGTTGCTGAGCTCACCGGTGCGTTCCTTCTTTTTGAGAATGTTCCAAACAGTTGTTTTGGCCACGCCTAATGTTCTTGCTATCTCTCTGATGGGTTTGTTTTGTTTCTTCAGCCTAATGATAGCTTGCTTCACTGATAGTGACAGCTCTTTGGATCTCATCTTGAGAGTTGACAGCAACAGATTCCAAATGCAAATAGCACACTTGAAATTAACTCTGGGCCTTTTATCTGCACATTGTAATTGGGGTAATGAGGGAATATCAAACACCTGGCCATGGAACAGCTGAGAAGCCAATTGTCCCATTACCTTTGGTCCCTTAACAAGTGGGAGGCACATCTGCAAACTGCTGTAAGTCCTACACCGTTCACCTGAGTTGGATGTACATACCCTCAAATTAAAGCTGACAATCTGCAGATAAAGCACATTGTGTTTGTTTCATTCCAGCTCCATTGTGGTGGTGTATAGAGCCAAAGATGTTAGAATTGTGTCGATGTCCCAATATTTCTGGACCTGACTGTATCAGATCTTGAAGGCACATGAAGTTCTTTGTTCATTAAAAATTTAAACCAATTCCCCTTTTTACTAATTAGCAGCAATCGCATTTATGAATCATCCTAGTTAGAAAACGCAAGTGCAAACGCAAAAAGAAGAAAATATATCTCTCAGATTAAGCATTTCTGTGAACAAAATAAGTATTAAGGCGATTTGAGGCGAGAGACAATATACTACTCTGACAGATGCCAGATTGGCAACTGAGGAATATAGATGCTTATAATACATTTCAGAAGATACATGTCCTTTCTTGCCACTTCCACATCCACTGATGCCACTCATTCTTTTGCCTCCAAAATCTTAGAATGCCTGGTCTATAACCAGCTCACCGGTTTTCTTGCTGCTAACTGTCTGCACCAGTCCGGCCATCGTTCCCAGCACTCTATTGAGACTGCTCTGACCAAGGTGACTAATGATTTACAGGGTTATTCAGAGAGCGTGAAAAGCAGGAGAATGACTGGAGAATGAAAAATTCTAGGTCAAAATAGCCAATTTGGAAAGGGAGATGAAAGGGAGAATTTTTCTGGTTTGGCTATTTTGACCTAGAATTTTTCATTCTCCAGTCATTCTCCTGCTTTTCACACTCTCTGAATAACCCTGTTAGTTGCTGCTAAAATCAAAGGTCAATTCTCTCTGCTTATTCTCCTTGACCTTTCCACTGCATTTGACACTGCTGACCACCCTCTCCTGCTCCTCACTAGGGATGTGCGTTTCGGGTTTCGGAATTTCGGAATTTTCATGAAATTTCCCGATTCGGGTCTTTCGATGCGGCCGAAATGCCGAAATTTTTTTAGATCCGAAAAAGTCGAATCCGAACTGTTTTCCGAGTCGAATCGAAAATTTTTTGGAATTTTCGAATGGACTTGAAATGTGTCAAATCGAAATCTATTGCTTTGAAACGAGAACAGACTTTCCGAAAAAACGAAAAATTTGCCAAATCGAAAAATTTTCGGAATTTTCGAATGGACTTGAAATGTGTCAAATCGAAATTTATTTTCCCTCTATTCATGATTTCAGTTCCATTCGGGATTTCGGTTCCATTTCGGTAAGTCTGGTCATCGTATATTTAACTATTATCGGTTATATCGCTGATTCTGTAAATTTTGTATCTGTAAACGCGTATCACTTTTTTTTTTGTTTCCAATGATCCGATAAGAATTTTCGTATTTGGGTCAGATCTGATTCGTCCGCGGGTCGCGCATGCGCGCGCGCGCGGATGTCGTAACTTTATTGAGCTAGTTTTATTGACAACTTTTTGAACAAAATATTGTTTTTATTATTCATCATAATGGCCGCTGCAAGAGATGAGTGCCGTTCAAGCACCCCATCATCTCTCCATGATGAACCACCACCACCCAGGAAGAAACGGGCCACCAATATGGCGTTTGAAGAGATGTTGGAGCTGGTCCGGATCTTTGATAGTAAGGATTATGATTGCAGTAAGGGCCCTTACCGCAGGAAGTCTAACGCCAGGAAGGATCGTATCTTAGGCTAGGGTCAGACTAACGCATTTTTCACGTTGTCCGTGAAAATGTGCGTTCGAAGAATGGACGTATTTTTTCACGGAATACGCAATAGCGGTCATACGATGCGCATTTTCATCCGTGATTTTGTACGGATCATCAATAAAACTCTTTTTGTGTCTGGACGTTATGTTGGCCGGACATTAGCAGCGTCTGACATCTCCAATTCACACACACACGCCGCTAGCGGACGCAGCGCACTCTGTACGTCAGTACTAGTGGTTTAACGTTCTCGAAAAAATGCGTTCATTTTCCACTTGCGTTGCGCAGCCGGACTTTTGTGCGACCGTACTTCGTATATTGGCCGTCATTGCCTGGCATTTGCTGCTAGCACGGCCGTGATTAAGTGCGCCTGCACGCGCGTTCGCACTGCCTCAGTCTGACCCTAGCCTTAGACAAGCTACGCACCACCATTTTGGAGTTGTTTGGGAAGGACCGGACGAAGGACCAGCTCAGGAAACGCTGGTCTGATTTGAAAGTACGCGAGCAGGAGCAGCTGAGACGCATCCGTCGCGTCATAGCGAAACGTAAGTGTCATGTTATATTGTAAAGCGCTGCGCAAACTGTTGGCGCTATATAAATCCTGTATAATAATAATAATGTGCTTGCATGTGCTAATGTGCACAGAAATACGTTGATTTATCTAGTCCTTTTTTCATGCAATGTGATTGTGTATAGCTTTGCGTTTTCACGACTCGTCATACATGCATTTTTGCCATAGCTCTTCCTTTTTGTGATTTTACGTATTCGTGAAAATTGTGACATTTGATGTATGTAGATGAAGTTACAATGCTGGATTTCTTTTGGCACTGTGTGTACTGTAGTGTGCTGGGGGGGGTTGTTGTGATTGAGTGATGCATACGAGATGACCCGCAGCTTGCCCAATATTGGCTCCCACCTGCGCATCAATAAAAATCTCTGCGTCTCTGCTAAGTGATAGGATGGGACATGTAGTTCTTCTGAAAGTGCATCCAAACAGAGCCGCGTTCAATACATCCTCAGCAGCTGCTGAATTGTTGCAGCGCAGCGATTCAGTTTGCTGCAGCAGTGTCATTGAATGCTTTAGATGCAAATTTCAAAACAAAATGGTGGATTTCTGTTGTTGTTTCTGCAATATCCACAGTTTTATTCGCAGAAACTGAAAGTGAAACTGAGGCTGAGGCCTTCTATAAAATAACTAAAAGCAGTCGCACAATGTGTTTTGTACGCACACAACACAAATAATATAATCTGAAAAAAATATATAATTGAACGGTAATATATGTCTGTGCAGAGGAAATAAATAAATATTTTGTGACTTTAGACCTATGAGATGGGAGTAGTGGTGGGTCAAGCTGGTAGTGGGGTAGTGGAGGGGTGTCGCAATACTTTCGGCAATATAGTGTATAGATATATCATTTTTTCCAGTCTGCATTATTTACGTGTTATATTTTTTGGATTTGGCAGAAGACAGGAAGAAGAAGGCCGCAGAATCTGCCCCGGCGGGGACCAGTGCCCCAGTGGAGGAGGAGGAGGAGCCACGGGCGTCCACCAGCGCTGGTATATACTGTTTTATTTTGCAACGACTTTTGGTCAAAAACAGAAACATTTTTTGTTTACTGTATTTTAATTTAATTTTTTTATGTATAGCACAAGAGGAGCAGGAGGAGGAAGAGGAGGAAGAGGAGGATGGCGATGATGGAGAGAGGGAGCCGGTGCAGCAGGAGGCCGCCAGTCCAGGTTTTTTTTTTTACTGTTGTATTTTGCATCGACTTTTGTTCAAAAATAAATCAGTTTTGTTGTTTACTGTATTTTTTATTTCTTTAATTTCTTACATATAGCACTGGATATGCAGACGGTGGTGGTGGGGGAGGAGTCGGAGGAGTCGGAGCCTCAGGAGGCCGCCAGCACTGGTATATACTACTGTTATATTTTTTCAAGACTTTCATTCAAAAATAGAAACCTGCTTTACTTACTGTATTTTCCTTCTTTCATTTATTGGATATATAGAAGAAGCCAGACCTAGCAATCAAGAGGCGATTGGCGAGCTACGCCTGGCAGTCAGAACACTCGATGCCATCCAGGAACTGCTGCAGGAACTGCGGGAGCACCTGAACAACACTGCGGACATCCTGGAGCGGCAGTAAGACAGACAATACTCAATACGGATGTGCCTCAGCTGCTCCTGCTCGCCTGCTTTGAGGTCGGACCAGCGTTTTCTGATCTGGTCCTTCGTCCCGTCTTTCCCAAACACCTCCAGGATGGTGGTGCGCGTAGCTTGTCAATGATACGATCCTTTCTAAAATTATTCTTCCTGCCGTAAGGGCCCTTACTGCAGTCATAATCTTTGTAATCAAAGATGCGGACCAGCTCCAACATCTCCTCAAATGCCAGTAATTCTCCAGTGAGTGAACCAATACTCTGAACAAGATGTTCGCCTGGCTTGGAAGATGGCCGCCATTGTATGTTTGTTTGTGTTGTTTGTGCCCCTGTTGGGCAGTTTGCCATCCTTGGCATGTTCCCTTCCCCATGTTGTAAATAAATTTTCTATTTTTTCTATATTTTCCTGTTTGTGTGCGTTGCTTTACGTTAATAAGTTAATTATGTATTGCTTGGTTTCCACACTGTTAACCACTTCGATGCGGAGGACGCGCTCAGCGCGTCCTCCGCATGGCTGCTGGTATGCGGAGGACGCGCTGAGCGCGTCCTCCCTTTGGGGTCAGCGTTCGGCCGGGTTCCGGCCGATCGCTGGCCCCCCCGGTGCGGGCTGACATCCTCGATGTCAGCCCAGCATCCGGAACCGCCGCCGGTGAAATTAGGTGTCATCGCGACAGCGCGATGACACCTAATTCAGGCGCCCCCCCCCCGCATGTGCGGTGGAGGCGCCTGAAAGGGAGGGGGGAGGTCCTTCGGACCTCTCTCCCTCCCGATCGGCGGTGTTGCGGGGGTTAACCCAGGCACCATTTGGAAGGGCACAGCCTGCCCTTCCAAATGGTGCCTGGCATTAACCCCTGGGGAGCTGGATCGCGAATCGGCGCTGAAAAGCGCCGGTTCGTGATCCTTTCCCGGAGCTGGCCGACATCTTGGATCTCGGCCAAGCCTCCGGGAACTCCCCCTGAGTGAGGACTGGCGTCATCGTGCATAGCACGATGACGCCAGTCCTAGCGTTAACCCCTAACTGCCACCAACGGTGGAGATAGGGAGTTCCAATGAACTCCCTATCTCCCGATCCGTGGCAGCTAGGGGTTAACGTTTGGTATGGTTGGATCGGCCAGAGCATGGTCGTTCCAACGATACCAAACACTATAGTGAAAAAAGTTTTTTAAAAAAAAAAAATTTAAAAAAAATATATATTTAAAAAAAAATTTTGAAAAATTAAATAAACATTTTTTTTTTCTTTTTTTTGGTTCGTGAATGCAGCAATATTGTTCCCATTTCAATTATAATGTGAACAATGATGCTGCACTAACGATTTTTGTATGCGGTGCGTTTGTTAAAAATCGTGTAATTTTCCCCAAAAAAAAATGTAACGAGACCCCATCTCTAATTTTTTTAACAAGCGCACCCCATACAAAATATAACCGCAATTGCTCGCATGTTAAAATGTGAAAAAAAACACTTTACACGTTGTAAATTATTGAAAATACATATTTTATTGCATTTTTTGTTATAATATACAGACATGACATAACGTATACATATAATAATGACATATTATGAATCTACCGAGTCTGACGGAAAGAACAATATATAATATGTCTGGGTCATATACTAAAATAAGCCTTCAAAACACGTTTAAACATGATGAGCAAAACCGGTAAATATGACCTCAGCACAGAGGCGTGAAACGCCTCAGCAGCGAAAGGGTTAAAATTATATGTACATAAATGTATTGACATTTCTATGGACCCTTTGTCATAAATTTGTCAACATATTTGTGGCCATGAATGTGACTGTGCACATTCTACACTTCCTGCCTGGCAAAAAAATGTCACACACTAACACAACCTTGTTGTACTGCCTTGAGATTTGATTACCGACGTGGCATGGTTTTGTTAAGCTTAGGCGATGTCACAACAACACGGATTTTTGTCCACAGTCACATTCATTGTATAACCAAGAATTTATCCAAAAATATTGATGGCAGCACTGCGTGAAGTCTTCTCCGACACAACCCAAAGATCCTTAGTGCGGCTCAGGTCTAGTTTATTTGTCCCTGTTTGCAGCTTCACGCAACACCTCCTCCCAGCTATGAGCTCTCTCTCTCCCACCGCTGCCCGCTAAGACGCTGCCCGCCAACATGGTCACGTCTTTGCAGGAAGCTGCGTGCCGCCGGACGCTCTGAGGGAGCGAAAAAGGCGGCGGAGGTGAGCTGGGGCCATTATCATGAGGTGCTGGGGCATTCCATGTGCTGGGGCAAATCCACGAGGAGCTGGGGCAAATCCACGAGGAGCTGGGGCATATCCACGAGGAGCTGGGGCATGTCCACGAGGAGCTGGGGCATGTCCACGAGGAGCTGGGGCATATCCATGAGGTGCTGGGGCAATATCCAGGAGGAGCTGGGGCATTATCCACGAGGTGCTGGGGCATATCCACGAGGAGCTGGGGCATGTCCACGAGGAGCTGGGGCATGTCCACGAGGAGCTGGGGCATGTCCACGAGAAGCTGGGGCATATCCATGAGGTGCTGGGGCAATATCCAGGAGGAGCTGGGGCATGTCCACGAGGAGCTGGGGCATGTCCACGACGAGCTGGGGCATGTCCATGAGGTGCTGGGGCATATCCACGAGGAGCTGGGGCATATTCACGAGGTGCTGGGGCATGTCCACGAGGAGCTGGGGCATGTCCACGAGGAGCTGGGGCATGTCCACGAGAAGCTGGGGCATATCCATGAGGTGCTGGGGCAATATCCAAGAGGAGCTGGGGCATGTCCACGAGGAGCTGGGGCATATCCACGAGGTGCTGGGGCATATCCATGAGGAGCTGGGGCATATCCATGAGGTGCTGGGGCAATATCCATGAGGAGCTGGGGCATGTCCACGAGGAGCTGGGGCATGTCCACGAGGAGCTGGGGCATATCCATGAGGTGCTGGGGCAATATCCATGAGGAGCTGGGGCATGTCCAAGAGGAGCTGGGGCATATCCATTGAGAGCTGGGGCATATCCATGAGGTGCTGGGGCAATATCCATGAGGAGCTGGGGCATATCCATGAGGATGTCGGATGTCGGCCAAGCTTCCGGGAACTCCCCCTGAGGACTGGCGTCATCGTGCATAGCACGATGACGCCAGTCCTGGAGTTAACCCCTAGTTGCCACCAATGGTGGAGATAGGGGGTTCATTGGAACCCCCTATATCCCGATCAGTGGCAGCTAGGGGTTAAAGTTTGGTATTGTTGGATCGGCCAGAGCATGGCCGTTCCAACGATACCAAACACGAATGTGAAAAACGTTTGTAAAAAAATTTAAAATAAAAAAATGTTTATTTTTTTTTATAAATGTTTTTAAATAAGTTTTTTTTCTTTTTTTTGGTTTGTTAATGCAGCAATATTGTTCCCATTTCAATTATAATGTGAACAATGATGCTGCACTAACGATTTTTGTATGCGGTGCGTTTGTTAAAAATCGTGTAATTTTCCCCCCAAAAAAATGTAATGAGACCCCATCTCTAATTTTTTTAACAAGCGCACCCCATACAAAATATAACCGCAATTGCTCGCATGTTAAAATGTGAAAAAAAAACTCTTTACACGTTGTAAATTATTGAAAAATCATATTTTATTGCATTTTTTGTTATAATATACAGACAGGTCATGACGTATACATATAATAATGACATATTATTAATCTGCCGAGTCTGACGGAAAGAACGATATATAATATGTCTGGGTCATATACTAAAATAAGCCTTCAGAACACGTTTAAACATGATGAGCAAAACCGGTAAAAAAAATGAGCTCAGCACAGAGGCGGGAAAAACCTCAGCAGCGAAAGGGTTAATTAAGAAAACACGATAGAATCGCCAGAATTATCGTATCGACAGAATGAATTATCGGATCCGAAAAACACACCAAAAATTTATTATAAAAAATATATAAAGTAGTATTAAAAAAGTAAACCATAGTAGTTTTCATCAAAACGAATAGAGTTAGACAGCTTTGAAACGAGAACAGACGTTATTATTATTATTATTATTATTATTTTATAAAGCGCCAGCATATTCCGCAGCGCTGTACAATAAGCACAGTACAGACAGGGTTACAATACATTGAACAACATTTGACAAACAGTACAGGAGGAGATGAGGGCCCTATTCCCGTAGGAACTCACAATCTAGGAGGGTTGGGGTTGGAAACAGGAGGAGAGGACTGTAAGGTGAGAGTGATTGATGGTTGCGTCAGTGAGTTGGGTGGTAGGCTTCCCTAAATAGGAATGTTTTCAGGGAGCGTTTGAAGGAAGAGAAGTTAGGGGAAAGTCTGACAGCACGAGGGTACGAGCACGACGTTCCGAAAAATGAAAAGTTCCGAAAAACGAAAAATGGGCGATATGCCGAAAACCATGTACAATTCCGAAAAACGAAAAGTTCCGAAAAACGAAAAATGGGCGATATGCCGAAAACCATGTACAATTCCGAAAAACGAAAATTTCCAAAATAACGAAAAGTCGATACAGAAACCTAGTAAAGTGACCCGAAATTACGAAAAATGGTCGATATTCCGAAAAATAAATGTACCCGAAAAACGAATCAAACCGAACCGAATCGAAACAGAAAGTGGTCGAAACGAGCCGAATCTAAAAATTTAAAAATTCGAAAAATCGAATCGAATCGAACCGAAAAAAAAATCGGTGCACATCCCTACTCCTCACGCTGCGTCACCTTGGCCTCGGTGACATTGCGCTCTCTTGGTTCTCTTCCTATCTCTGTCTTCGCTCTTTCAGTGTCTCCTTGTCACGTTCCACATTCCCAGCCCTGTTCCCCTGTCCTCTGTATTACGTATAAACCTGTTTTTGCCTTGTGTTTCTATTTAGTGATGAGCCAAACACCCCCGTGTTCGGTTCGCATTCGAACTCGAACAATTTCAAAAGTTCGCGTTCGAACACGAACCGAACTCAATGTAAGTCAATGGGACTCAAAAGTTCGATTTTTAGAGTGCCCTGCAAGAGGGCATATATGCAAGATATTTGCCATAAAAGGTGTATGGGGGTCCGGGTAGTGCCCTGGGGCACAGGAAACAAGGACAAAAAGTTTAAAAAAAAAAGTTTTAAAGGAACAGTGAGTTTTCCATGAAATAAGGGTTAAAAATAAAAACGAAAAATTCCTTCAAATATCGTGCCTAGGAGGTCCCCATAACCTGCCCGTGACGTGGCAGATTTGTAGGATGTATAGAAACATTTAAAAGCAAAAAAATGACGTTTCAAATTACGGTAAACGGTTTTCCTTTTAATCTATTCATAAACAACTACTTGGGGCGGCAGTCCGTATTAAAAGAGGAGACCATTTAGGACCTGCAGAACAAGTTTAGTGATTTTTTTGGCTAAATTATGGTGAAACTTATGCAGGCTTTGGATGAAAGTAACAATAGGTGCTTTAAAATTGGGCCTTTAGTGTCGGCAACAGTGCTGTCACACCGTAACCCCTCTGTGGTATTGTGGAAGAGTGCAGGGTTGCACCCTGCGGTCCAAAAAATTAAAAGGATATAAAATCTGGTAATATAGGCGTCCGTGGCAGTGCACCCAAATATTGTGCTTTTGGTGGCAGCAAGTGCCTTCACACCGTAAGTAACCCCTCTGTGGTATTGTGGAAGAGTGCAGGGTTGGACCCTGCGGTCCAATATTAAAATGATATGAATCTGGTACAGGCGTCAGCAGGGCCAGCCCAAGACATTGTGCTGCCTGGAGCGAAGGATGAAATGCTGCCCCCCCCCAAAAAAAACACGCAGCGTGTATGAGCGTATCACAGTGCGCCACAGCAATAAAATGCAAACACTCATACACACAGTACATTAGAATTTTCTTGCTGTGGAGCTCTGTGATACAGTAATGTGAGGTGTATATAACTGAGCCCAGTGTCACATACCCAGCAGTACCCAGCGTCACATACCCAGCAGAGCCCAGCGTCACATACCCATCAGTGCCCTGCATCACATACCCAGCAGTGCCCAGTGTCACATACCCAGCATCACATACCCAGCAGAGCCCAGTGTCACATACCCAGCAGTGCCCAGCATCACATACTGAGCAGAGCCCAGCGTCACATACCCAGCAGTGCCCACACATAGATATATTATATAGGACCTGCAGAACAAGTTTAGTGATTTTTTGTCTAAATTATGGTGAAACTTATGCAGGCTTTGGATGAAAGTAACAATAGGTGCTTTAAAATTGGGCCTTTAGTGTTGGCAACAGTGCCGTCACACCGTAACCCCTCTGTGGTATTGTGGAAGAGTGCAGGGTTGGACCCTGCGGTCAAATATTAAAATGATATGAATCTGGTACAGGCGTCAGTGCACCCAAGTATTGTGCTATTGGTGGCGGCAAGTGCCTTCACACCGCAACCTTTTGGTGGTATTGTGGAATAGTGCAGTGGTGGAGGTTTTGTGAATGCAGAAGAGATCCCTGATCTATTCCGTTATGTCAGCATCAGGGGATTGATAGCTGCTGATCCAGGACTGATTCATTTTTATAAATGTCAGCCGGTCTACAGAGTCGGTGGACAGACGCACTCTTTTGTCTGTGAAAAAACCTCCAGCGGCACTGAACGTCCTTTCAGAGAGCACGCTGGATGAAGGGTAACCTAGTAGCTGCATACCATATTGGCTAAGTTCTGGCCAGTGATCCAATCTCAACACCCAGAAAGCCAGTGGATCATCTGCTGTAAACGTATCCAGGTCTGCCCTTGCCCCTAGGTAGTCCTGCACCATATGGTGAAGACGCTGGCGATGGGTGCCTACATTTGACATCCCTGGGCGTCGTGAACTAAAAAAATTTAAAAAGGCATAAGTCAAGCGGCCCCGGCCTTCAACACTCTTCCTCTGATCATCCGCAGCCTCAGAAGCACCTGTGTCATCACTTGGTAACCTACCAGTGCCTGGAAAGGTGTTACACAAGTGTTGCTTTAGAGCGTCCTCAAGTTTTTTTATCCTGTGCTCCCTCTGTGCGGGCAGGATGAGCTCTGCCTGTCCTTTTTGGTCTTTCTGACATGGCGAGTGATATATAGATTAAAGATATACAGAACTCTGATTCAACTCTGTTATAAAAAATGGAGATATGCTGCAGAACTCTGATTCAACTCTGGTATAAAGATTAAAGATTTCCAGAACTCTGGTATAACTCAGTGAGACCCCCTGATGGGTGGCAGTGACAAGACACAAATTACAATTCCCAGAAACCACCTACAAGTCAGTGAGACCCCCTGATAGCTGGCAACAGTGACAAGACACAGATTACAATTCGCAGAAATCCGCTAGAAGTATGTGGGACCCCCTGATAGCTGGCAGTGAGAAGACACAGATTACAATTCCCAGAAACCTCCTATAAATCAGTGAGACCCCCTGATGGGTGGCAGTGAGAACACACAGATTAGAACAATTCCCAGATATTTTGTAGAAATTAGACCCCCAAAATAGTTACTGGCAGTGAGAACACACAGATTACAACAATTCCCAGATATTTTGTAGAAATGAGACCCCCACAATTGCTGGTGGCAGTGAGAACACAAAGATTAGAACAATTCCCAGATATTTTGTATAAATGACTGACCCCCAAAACTGCTGGTGGCAGTGAGAACACAAAGATTACAATTCCCAGATATTTTGTAGAAATGAGACCCCCCCCCCAATAGCTGCTGGCAGACTGGTAGTGAGAACACACACTAACACAACAATCTCCTCTTAAAAAACACGTGCTGAAGGCTGTGTGAAGCCTTATATAGTGTGCTGCGAGACTTAGCTCTGTGAGCCCATGATTGGGCAAAATTTGCCCAATCAGGACTCTGAGCCGTGATTGGCATAGTCTTGCACCTGACCTGTGGTCAGGTGCAAGGCTGTAGCTAATTACAAACTTCAGGCCAGTGGAAAAGTGCATTTTGGTCCATTGTGGTGCATTGTGGGCGAACATGCGGCGAACATGCGGAAATGTTCGTAGTTCGCGAACAGGCGAGGTTCGAATCGAACACCGAACCGAACAGCTCATCCCTATTTATGTTTGCTCTTCCTGATTTGCAGCTCAGGGGTTAATGTGTTCTGTGCTCCCAGCCCACCTGTTTCCCCTGTCCTAATTCACTTCCCATAAGACAATGCACCCATAAGGCATTGCTCTGTCATTTCTCATTTCCTGTGTGTGTTTCTGAGAGCTGTCTGCTATTTGGTTCCTGTTGCATTTGTATTTTATTTTCATTAACCTCTGGTACTATTTACCCGTCTGTCTGTTTGTCATTGTGTTCCAGATTTAGTTCTGTTTTTCCCCATGTTTTTTGGTTCTTAGTCTGTACATACTGTGGTTTTGTTTTCTCTGTATTTATATTGTATTCTGAATCCCTGGTTATGATCCTCTGGCTTGTCTGACATTTCTCCTAGTTCTAACCCCGGCTTCTGTATAAGGTATATTCTCTGGTTCTGACCTCTAGCTTCTCTCTTTGACTATGCTTTTTGGATTCCCTTATCTGTACCGTTTCCAGTGAACCCTTAAATCTGTGTTCATCATAAGACTCTGCACGGCTTCTAAGGTAACCTTTTTCCATCCAGATTAGATCCGGCTATCTTTAAAGACCGGCCTGTCAGATCAGGGCTGCTGTGGTATAGCCGTGCAGAGGTCTCCAGTTTACCCTGAGGTAAAGTGCATTGTGGTCCATTGTGGTGAATTGTGGGCGAACACGCAGAAATGTTCGATGTTCGCCGAATGGGCAATGTTCGATTCGAACTCATGTCCGGATCGAACTGCCAGCCCATTCCTATCGGATACCCGTGTACCTGACGACATGGCTGGGATATTGTATTATTACCATATCTCAAAAAGTTCTTTTGATATGTATTTTTATTAATCAAAATTAGATGTGTTTTAAGAAATTCGAAGTAAAGTTTTATTTCTATGCTATGTGACGGAACGGCCACCACTATAATTTATTCTCCCACAATTAATGTTATTTTTGTTCATATGTTAATCTTATTCGTTTCACCGATATGTGTACAGCCTGTTCCAGAAGTTACAAATTGTATCCAATCGTGTGTGTGTGTAACTGTATTTTCCCCTGTGTAGCACCATGGCCGATATTCATAGCCATTTATGTTACTATTAATGTGTCTCCTATCACTGATATTTTCATTCTTATTTTGTTATAGATTTCGTTTCCCCAATGTTTGTACTTATTGGTCCAATAGTTGTATCTGTTCCCGAACACACCCTGCCTTGACCAAAACTGTGTCTTTCCTGTCCCCTGGGCCAGTAACGAATTAGCTGCCAACCGAGACCCGGCAGCAACCCGAAACATTTTTGCCCCAAGCGCTTTTAGCAGCACCTGTACCATTATTATTATTATTATACTTTATTTATATAGCACCAGCATGTTCTGCAGCGCTGAACAATGTACCCTCCACCAAGGTGATTTTTGGGCAGGGCATCTCTAAAAATAGGAGACTGCTGCAGGGTGATTCCTGAGGGGGAGCGCCAAAGAGAACAACTCCCTCTGACCTTTTATTCCCTCCTCCACAGAGACTGTAGTCGCTCCCATAGGACTGATTCCTGATACGTTATGCCAGCCGCAGGACACTTTAAACAGACCACCGCTCTGTCCCCCCACACGTAGATCAGGGCGCTTCTTTGGCAGGAATTGCCAGGGGACCAGAGTTGTGTGGCAGTACCTGGGTTGTGCCGCCACTCCATAAGGATCACCCGAAACAAACCCTGGAGCTACAAGTTGGGACCCAGGCTGCCAGAGGGACCCAGAGTCGGAGCAGCCGTTGAACTATCCCCAAACGCTACAGGCAGTGGTGACCCATTGTATGCTGATTTACTGGGTTCGCACTAGAGGGAGTGGTAATCCAGGTTAACAAAGGGAAATTGGGTTATGGCTAGAGGCAGTAAAGTCCCATCCCCGATATGTCTGGGGGCAGGCAGGAGAGTGAACAATGGGGACAGTTTCATATAAATATGACCCGCGATTTGTGAACTAAAGAAATACCCACTTGATTTACCCAACACTGAGTCTCGGCTAGTGAATGAGGGCATATTCTACAGATTTTATGTATTTTTCTGAGGATGCTGATTGATACTTGAACTCTCCGGAGCAAGGACGGCTCTAATGGCAGATCTACTCAACCGGAGTAGCAGCTTCCGTCACATGCTGTACTAGGCGATACTGGCAATTCACAAGAGTATGATTGAACATCCTATTGTTATCACGGTGGTTGCTCCATTTTTAGAACTTTGCCCTACAATTTATGACTATTAAATGTTCCTGGTATCTCCACTAGTTCCATCCTTTTCAGTTTACTTAAATGTTTTCTTTTCATGTTGGTACAACATGAAACAACAACTTCTTTATTCCAATTCATTAAACTCGCTTTAGTCAACATAATCTGGTAATAGTGCCTAATATATGTTACCTAATATCTTGGGAACATGCAATTAAATATTTCCTATGTTGAGTTGAGTTAAATTCTAAAAGGGAGATGAATCTTCGGTCTTGTGATCTGTAGACATTGTCAGCACCTTTTAAAGGGACATTTTTACACGCCCTGACCACTTTATCCTATTAAAGTGGTCAGGCTGTGTGGAGTGCCCTACCTTCTATCCCTTCCTTTTGGTCCTGTTTTTCCGATATTGCTGTCCTCCACCTACACAGTCAATTTTTTAATACAGTATCTCTTTAACTGGCAGTGATTTCTCTGATCTCCCCAGCAGACATCCTTGAAGAACACATTTAAACTTAAAATAAAGAAAAAATGACTCATTCTCTGCTCTTGCTGCTTATATATCAACTCATCTGCTATCCCTTTGTAATGAGTACATAACTGTCCTTGGACTAAGTCCTTCTGCTCCGAAGACATCACAATCTTTTGACATTCCTTGTGGTTATTAATAATGGCATTTAAGAAGCTTAATAATAATATTAATACAGATAAATCAAACCCTTATTAACTCTTTTCAAAAGGCCCTAACATGTACATCTCCATGTCGGACTAAAAGTATTGTCCATTTAGTGCCAGCACAATTTGGAATTTTGTGAGCACTGAAGACCAAACAACTTTTGATCTTTCTTTGTACTTTCTTACACTCAATACAATCCTATTACAAACTACCCACTGACCACCTAACACCAGTAATCCTCTTCCCACTAACTAGCTACATGAATTGGTGTTCATATGTGGCCAGAGACAAAGATTAAGCAGAGGCAGCAGTGTCTACACTCTCAGGTCTATTCAATAAAGGTGAAACTCAGGAGAATTGAATGGAGAAGCAATAAATCCATATCAAAATAGCCAAACCAGAAAAAAAATATCTCCCATTCCAAATCTGCTATATGGTTCTATTCTCCTGTCAATTCTCCTGAGTTTCACCTTTAGTGAATATACCTGTAAGTGTGTGATTGCAGTAGAGTACGAAGAGAGTCCAGAAGGGGGACCACCAGGAGGGGATTCAGCTGGCACTTGACACACTGTGAATGCATGGCCCCTGTGTGATTGGGAAAGAATACTTACATGTGGAATAAGGAGACTGAAACATGGCATAGACTGAGAAAACATGTATGAAGCATATATACAGGATGGAGCTTTAAAGATACCGCAGACTCTGAGCAATTTATTGCTCTCTGAATAAAAATAGACCAAATTGATCAAAACAGATCCAATTATAATTGGCCAAATCCAAAATAATTAATTCCGAATGCTCCCTGTCTCTTTTGACCCATATATACAGGGTTATTCAGAGACAGCCAAACTAACCCCGAAATTGCACTGAACAGTGAATTTCCCTGTACGGTGCAATCTTGGGGCCATTCAGCTATTCACAAAGCGGGCAGTTGGACAAGTTTTTTGCGAATTGCCAGCAAAATATGGTGTCTGTTCGATGACAGTGAAATCCTCATAGGGAAGCAATGGTTAACCTATTTAGAGAACACCAAACAGAAGTCAAATGTCAGTGAAATACCCTGATTTTCGGTGGTTTCATTCGGCAGGTTTAATCAGGCGAATCCCATAGGTTTCAATGTTAAAAATAGTCCCATTTGTAAACGATATTTATTAAATGGCTTATTCTTTTAATTTGCAGCAAAAAATCTCTTTAGTTATTTTAGGGTTTTTTTCCCGATATATTTTTTTTTTTCAATCATTTTAGTGGGGGGTTTTTGTCCCGTTTGTCGGATTGACGGCTTTTTCCGGTGGCTGGTCAGCACTGTGTTCGGCAATTCGCATTAAGCCGATTTTTCGGCGGCTTATCGATGGATTTCAATGGGTTTACGATGAATTTTCGGTGGATTTTCAGATCCGTTCCCTGCACTTCGGGGACCCTGTGGTAAATGCTGATTTCCCCGCAGGGTCAGGGAAAATGATGGAAACGAGAAAGCACCAAAATGTTGGCGTGAATTCAGCATTCACTGCAGGGTCCCCAAAGTGCACAGAAGGGATCTTAAAATCAGCTGAAAATCTGCCAAAACATAACTGGTAACCCTGCTGATACAATCTGAAAAATCAGAGCGATCTGAAACGCCGAAGAAAACCTGCCGAACGTATCCAACGATCCGCCGCAAACCTGCTAAACACGTTCGAAAAAAAAGCCGGCAATCCACCGAACACAGCTCCGCCCAGTCGCTGGAATAAGCCGACGAGCTGACAAACAAAAAAAAAAAAAGATTGAAAGTTTCAAAATTTTAAAAAATTGTTTCCAAAAAATTACTGGACGAAAATGTCTGGAATTAGCATATAAGGTCCTATGAATAATAATAAAAAGGTATGTTACAGAACAAAAACCCGCTATTAAAAATTTTTAAAAAACGGAAAGAAAATGTTGCCAAAAAAATAATCCAGAAAATGCCCAAAAAATTTATAGAAAATAAATAAAATCCTTTTGCTGCAAATTAAAAGAATACTAATGGGTATTTTTTAAAATAGAAACCAATGGGATTCGCCAGAATAAACCTGCCGAATGAAAACACTGAAAATCTGTAATGCAGGGTTTGAGTCCCCTGTGAAGTGTGAGTATGGAACCCAATGGCAAGCTGTGGGTAAGGAAATCAGGAGACGATGGAGAGTAAGCAATCTTTAGTGAATCATGAATAGTAACTGAAGTCCAGAAAACAATACGGTCAAAAGGTTGGAAAGAAATTCGTAGGCAAGTCCCAGAAAGAACAACAGGAAATAACGAAGAAGGCGGGCGTAGTCTGTGGCACAATCCGGGTCGAAGGGTTGAAGAAGGTGGCGTAGTCGGTGGCACAATCCGGGTCGAAGGGTTGAAGAAGGTGGCGTAGTCGGTGGCACAATCCGGGTCGAAGGGTTGAAGAAGGTGGCGTAGTCGGTGGCACAATCCGGGTCGAAGGGTTTAAGAAGACAGGCGTAGTCGGTGGCACAATCCGGGTCGAAGGGTTGAAGAAGACAGGCGTAGTCGGTGGCACAATCCGGGTCGAAGGGTTGAAGAAGGTGGCGTAGTCGGTAGCACAATCCGGGTTGAAGAAGGTGGCGTAGTCGGTGGCACAATCCGGGTCGAAGGGTTGAAGAAGGTGGCGTAGTCGGTGGCACAATCCGGGTCGAAGGGTTTAAGAAGACAGGCGTAGTCGGTGGCACAATCCGGGTCGAAGGGTTGAAGAAGGTGGCGTAGTCGGTGGCACAATCCGGGTCGAAGGGTTGAAGAAGATGGCGTAGTCGGTGGCACAATCCGGGTCGAAGGGTTGAAGATAACGTGGTCAAAGGATACGAGGAGCACTAGGAAACTGAGGCGAGAGGCACAGTAGAATCTGGTTAATGTGCTGGGAAGGAAGGCGGAATTAAATAGGGTTCATGGGATCATGGAAATACCTTTCACCTGGGTATTGTAGGTGGAGTTGAGGTACCTGGAATTTTGGTAGGTCAATGGGAGGCATTCGAGGATCTCCAGAGCAGGTGTCATGCAGTACCCCTAATCGGCCAGCTGAGGGCGCCAGAGTACTTGGTTTTCTACTACATAGGAGAGTTTGTTCGCGCGCGTGCGCACTTTTCTCTTCAGGACTCGGATTCAGTCGGCGGCGTGGGGCGTCTCCTGGCTCTCCCTCTCCATCCTGCGGACCAGGAACTTGGAGCGACGCGCCACGAGGGATCTCGGGTGAGTAGAGCACCTCTCCCAGCATGGCGGTCCGGACCGGGAGCGGGCCGCGGAGTGGGGCATGACTGGACCCCTCACCAAGGCGCGACCCCCGGGTGCGCTTCACTGACAGCTTGGAAGGGTAACGAAGGTGAAAGGCACGAACCTTAGCCGGAGCATGGATATCGGTGTTAGGTATCCAGGATCGGTCTTCAGGACCGTAACCCTTCCAGTGAACTAGGTATTCCAACTTGCCATAGCGGAGCCGGGAATCCAGGATCTTCGAGACCTCGTATTCTTCCTCTCCGGACACAGACACGGGAGGAGCCGGTTCAGTGTGCCGTCCAGGAAAAGGATTTTCACGCCAAGGCTTTAGGAGGGAGACATGAAAAACAGGGTGAATCCTGTAGGAGGAAGGAAGAGTTAAATGGGCTGCCACAGGATTGACCATTTTGAGGACCGGGAACGGGCCGATGAAGCGGGGCCCCAGTTTCTTAGATGGGCAGTCCAATCGAAGATGGGCAGTGGACAGCAACACTTTGTCTCCGGGTGTGTATTGTGGAGCAGGTCTTCGGTTACGGTCTGCATACTTTTTTTGGTTGTCTTGAGCCAGTTGTAGTTGTTGGCGTAACGTTCGTAATTGGAGACGTAGGGGTCTTAGTCGGTTTGATACTTCAGGAACCGGAGTGTTCAGAGGTATGTCGGGTAGAATATCGGGATGATATCCATAGTTGGCATAAAAAGGAGAAAGGCGAGTTGACGAATGTACCTGGTTGTTATAGGCGAACTCAGCGAGTGGCAAGATGTCCAGCCAGTCGTCTTGGAGATGTGTGGTGTAACAGCGGAGGTACTGTTCCAACATCTGGTTCGTCCGTTCGGTTTGACCGTTGCTCTGGGGATGAAATGCAGAAGAGAGATATCTAGTAATTTTTAGGCTACGACACATTTGAGACCAGAAGCGAGAAGTGAATTGGGATCCCCTGTCTGAGACGATGGAATGAGGGATGCCGTGTAGTCGGAATATTTCTGTGATAAAGAGGGTAGCCGTGCGGGCAGCAGTAGGGAGACCTATCGTTGGTATGAAGTGGGCCATCTTCGTACAACGGTCTACCACTACAAAGATAGTTGTGTGTTGACGTGAGGGAGGCAGGTCCACGATGAAATCCATCGAGAGGTCTTTCCATGGATGTAGTGGAAGCGCTAGGGGTTGTAGAAGACCGGCAGGACGAGCTCGTGGTTGTTTGTTTCGTGCACAGACAGGACAGGAAAGGACAAAGGCGGCAACGTCCTTCTTGACGGAGGGCCACCAAAAGTATCGTTGTACAGTGTTTATGGTCTTCTTGACACCCCCATGTCCGGAAGCTGGGATATCGTGCGCATGTTGTAGAACTTGTAGACGGGCCCCAGGAGGCGCATATATCTGTTTCTCGTGGTACAAGAATCCTTCGATAGGAATGAGTCCCTGGATGTTAGTTGGTGGATCTCGACTGTGTTTTCGTATGTTTTCCATTAGGGTGTCTTTTGTGGCACAAAAGAAGCTACCAGGCAGGATAGTGTCGTTAGGAACTGCGGTAGTGGGGTTGCTGGAATCATACTGACGAGAGAGAGCATCCGCCTTTCCATTTCTTGTTCCAGGTCGGTAGGTGATGAGCAGTGAGAAACGAGAGAAGAAAAGTGCCCACCTGGCCTGTTGGGGTCGGAGTCGTTTGGCGGTACGGAGATATTCAAGGTTGCGATGGTCGGTGAAAACAGTCACAGGGTGTGTCGCTCCTTCAAGTTGGTGTCTCCACTCTTCGAGAGCATTTTTAATCGCCAGCAACTCTTTCTCACCTATGTTGTAGTTTCGTTCGGCAGAATTGAGGCGTCTGGAGTAAAAGGCTACCGGATGCAGGAGTTTCTTGTCTCCGAACTTCTGGGATAAGATTGCTCCCAAAGCAATGTCGGAGGCATCTGTTTCTAAGTAGTATGGAAGGTGAATCTCAGGTTGTTTTAGAACGGGTGCTTGGGTGAAGCTTTCCTTAAGTCTTTCGAAGGCCTGCTGAGCCTCCGTAGACCATTGAAACTGCACGTCTTTTTTGGTTAGAGATGTAATGGGTGCGCTAAGGTGTGAGAAGGATCGGATGAAGCGTCGGTAGAAGTTGGCAAACCCCATGAATTGTTGGACCGCCTTTTTGTCTTTGGGTGTTGGCCAATCGAGGATGGCCTTGACTTTGGTTTTATCCATCTCGACGTGCCCCGGTGACAGGATGTATCCCAGAAACTCGATGGATGGAGTCTCGAAGGTGCTTTTTTCGATCTTTCCATACAGTTTGTGTTGACGGAGGCGAGACAGGACAAGTCGGACGTGCTGTTCGTGCACTTGGAGAGAACGGGAGAATATCAGTAGATCATCCAAGTAAATCACCAGGAAGGTATCCAGGATGTCACGAAAGATGTCATTGAGGAAGTGTTGAAAGGCGGCTGGGGCGTTGCACAAGCCAAACTGCATGACGCGGTATTCAAAGTGACCATAACGGGAACGGAAAGCGGTCTTCCACTCGTCCCCCCGTCTCATGCGCACCAAATTATAGGCTCCACGAAGATCAATTTTAGTGAAAATACAAGCATCCTTCACTCGATCCAGTAGTTCGGGGATCAGTGGTAACGGGTAACGGTTACGTACCGTGATTGCGTTCAATGCTCTGTAGTCGACGCATGGTCGGAGCCCACCGTCTCTTTCCCCGACAAAGAAGATACCGGCCCCGGCAGGTGAGGTGGAGTGACGTATGAATCCTTTTTGGAGCCCGTCCTCAATATATTCCTTCAAGGATTGGGATTCAGGAACGGACAAGTTGTAAATGCGTCCATGGGGTATGGGTGCTCCTGGGAGGAGGTCGATGGGGCAATCGTATTCTCTGTGTGGAGGTAGGGTGTCCGCCCCTCTCTTCTCAAACACATCCTGAAAGTCAGAATATTTGACCGGTAATTCAGAAGCTGGATAGGTAGAGAAACCGACCTTTTCGGTGGTATACCCGTTCATACAGAAGTGTTGACAATGATGAGAGGGAAAAGAGACGGTATTGGAGGACCAGTCAATGGAAGGGTTATGAGTACAGAGCCAAGGAAGCCCTAAAACCAGAGGGAACAAAGGGGAAGGTACAATGTCCCACTGAAGGTGCTCTTGGTGCTTGGTTCCGATGAGTAGCAACAGAGGAGTGGTTTCGTGGGTGATGGGACCAGTACGCAGAGTGCTTCCATCGACCATTTGTAAAGGCGTGGGAGTCGTCTTTGGTCATGTAGGAACTGCTAGGGAGGTGGCGAGGGTGAGATCGAAGAAGTTGTTACTAGCTCCGGAGTCTATGATGGCGGACACGTTCACACTTCTATCTCCCCACTGTAGGATGACAGGAATGGTCAGATGAGCGGAGGCAGAACCCAATACACACTGAAGTGAAATTAAGGAAGGGCGGTTCTTACCTCCGTCAGAAGGAAACGGTGGTCGTATAGGACAGCTACGTAGAAGGTGACCAGGCTGACCGCAGTACAGGCAGAGGTTTTGAGTGCGACGTCTGCTTCGTTCGGCAGAGGACAGGGGACCTCGTGCTAGGCCAATCTCCATAGGTTCGGGGAGCGTAGGAGTGGAGTTGGAAGGTTTGGCAGAGATCGTAGAAGGAGTTTCAGACCACCGGGCAGGTAGGGAAGGAGCAGCGGTCATTCTCTCCTGACGTCTTTCTCTGAAGCGTTGGTCCAGGGTTAGAGATTGCAGGATCATGGCGTCCAGTGTTGTGGGTACTCCTATTCGAGCCAGTTCATCTTTTAGTTGATCAGAGAGGCCATAACGGAAATGATCTCTAAGACCTACGTCGTTCAGGCCTGTGTCTGCAGCCACAGCTCGAAATTCGGAGATGTAGTCCTCCACTGGTCGTCGTCCTTGTCGCAGATGTCAAATGGTGGATAATGCGGTTGATGAACGCAGAGGGTCATCATATATAGGGTTCATGGCTTGGACAAAGGAATTCCAGGAGGATAGAAGAGGACTCCCTTCACGTAGGAGTTGGAAGGCCCAGTCCTGTGGAGCTCCGGACATTAACGAGATGGCTGAACGCACCTTTACGGAATCGGATCCATAAGTACGGGGACAAAGAGAAAACATAAGTTCACAGGCAGTAATAAAGGTGCGGTACCTTGTGCGATCGCCGGAAAACCGTTCAGGTGCGTTGGCTCTGGGTTCTGGAGTAAGGAGTTCAGCTTGTTGGATGACGGAGCCGGAGGGTGAAGGCGGCAGTGCCGTGGCTTCGGCGCGACTCCTCTCTCTGTGGAGTAACGTCTCCTGACTGGTCTGTAGGTTCTGTACCATCTTAGCTAAGGCGGCCATCTGCTCAGTGAGAATAGCAAGGACTTGAGCTGTGCTTGCGGGTTCCATGATGAACCAGATTCTTCTGTAATGCAGGGTTTGAGTCCCCTGTGAAGTGTGAGTATGGAACCCAATGGCAAGCTGTGGGTAAGGAAATCAGGAGACGATGGAGAGTAAGCAATCTTTAGTGAATCATGAATAGTAACTGAAGTCCAGAAAACAATACGGTCAAAAGGTTGGAATGAAATTCGTAGGCAAGTCCCAGAAAGAACAACAGGAAATAACGAAGAAGGCGGGCGTAGTCTGTGGCACAATCCGGGTCGAAGGGTTGAAGAAGGTGGCGTAGTCGGTGGCACAATCCGGGTCGAAGGGTTGAAGAAGGTGGCGTAGTCGGTGGCACAATCCGGGTCGAAAGGTTGAAGAAGGTGGCGTAGTCGGTGGCACAATCCGGGTCGAAGGGTTGAAGAAGACAGGCGTAGTCGGTGGCACAATCCGGGTCGAAGGGTTGAAGAAGGTGGCGTAGTCGGTAGCACAATCCGGGTTGAAGAAGATGGCGTAGTCGGTGGCACAATCCGGGTCGAAGGGTTGAAGATAACGTGGTCAAAGGATACGAGGAGCACTAGGAAACTGAGGCGGGAGGCACAGTAGAATCTGGTTAATGTGCTGGGAAGGAAGGCGGAATTAAATAGGGTTCATGGGATCATGGAAATACCTTTCACCTGGGTATTGTAGGTGGAGTTGAGGTACCTGGAATTTTGGTAGGTCAATGGGAGGCATTCGAGGATCTCCAGAGCAGGTGTCATGCAGTACCCCTAATCGGCCAGCTGAGGGCGCCAGAGTACCTGGTTTTCTACTACATAGGAGAGTTTGTTCGCGCGCGTGCGCACTTTTCTCTTCAGGACTCGGATTCAGTCGGCGGCGTGGGGCGTCTCCTGGCTCTCCCTCTCCATCCTGCGGACCAGGAACTTGGAGCGACGCGCCACGAGGGATCTCGGGTGAGTAGAGCATCTCTCCCAGCATGGCGGTCCGGACCGGGAGCGGGCCGCGGAGCGGGGCATGACAAAATCAGAGCATTTCACTGACATTTCTATGCTGTTCGGTGTTCTCTGAATAGATTATCATTGTCTCTCTATGGGGTTTTCACTGCCGTCGAACATGCACCGTATTTTTCTGGCAATTCGGCGAACTGCCTTAACGAATAATCGAATGGCCCCGAACAGGGGAAATTCACTGTTCGGTGCCATATCGGCTGTCTCTGAATAACCCTGTTAGTTTTTTGTACATCTGAAAGATATATCGCTTTTGTTTGTCTGAAATTCATTGGCCACAAACTAAACCCTCAACTGTTGCCAGATGATTGAGGAGTTAACCAGAAAACACCATGGGCTACATTGAAGCCCATCATCTCCCTAATGGCCCACAAAGATAGGGGTCTCCTGTTCCCTGTGTAGCCCTAAGGCTAGAGTCAGACGAACCCAGTCTGAGCACACTCTGCGTGCATGCATAACGGACAGTCGTACTGACGGAAGATACTGTAGACACAGTGGCGTAGCGTGGGGGGGCTGGGGTTGGCCCCGGGCGCAGTTTTTTTGGGGGCACCATAGTGGGCCCCCGCAAGTTTCCCTGCCCTGTGATTGTCAGCAGTGCACACAGGCAGCCAGTGGCGCACTCTGGAAACGCCGCGGTGGCACCTGCGCCGCCCCTTCACGTGACGTGTCACGTGAGGGGCGGCGCCAGTGCAATGTGCTTAGACTGGGCTGCAGACGCCACCGTGGCATTTACAGAGTGTGCCGCTGGCTGCCTGTTAAGAGCACTGTCACTGATGACCATCACAGGGAAACCAGCGGGGGCCCACTATGATGCCCCAAACCGGCCCCCCCTACCGACCTGCGGGCCCTCAGAGCCGGTGAGCAAGGGGGGGAGGGGGCAATATATATCCATGTTTGAGGTGCTGTGGGCAAATATATTCATGTCTGAGCTACTGGGGGCAAATATATCCATGTTTGAGGTGCTGGGGCAAATATATTCATGTTTGAGCTACTGGGGGCAAATATATTCATGTTCGAGCTCTGGGGGCAATATATTCATGTGTGAGCTACTGGGGGCAAATATATTCATGTTTGAGGTCCTGGGGGCAAATATATTCATGTTTGAGGTGCTGGGGGCAAATATATTCATGTTTGAGCTACCGGGGGCAAATATATTCATGTTTGAGGTGCTGGGGCAAATATATTCATGTTCGAGGTACTGGGGGCAAATATATTCATGTTCGAGGTACTGGGGGCAAATATATTCATGTTTGAGGTACTGGGGGCAAATATATTCATGTTTAAGGTACTGGGGGCAATATATATATCCATGTGTGAGCTGCACATTACTGTGGGTTTTATTCCTGTGGAGAAAAGGTGTCATCTGCGCTCGTTTCTATGTGTTCCATGTACAACAAAACTGAGGTTTTTGTTTGTTTCAATGGCCATTGCAACGTAAGCTCACTCGCCACTTCACGGCACCTCTTTACAGAGTGAGTACCTAACAATTGTAACCAAAAGGCCACTCTACTGAGCAGCTCCAAGCCCCTCCTGCTGCTTTTCAGCCAAGGAGAGGCAGAGATGGTGGGTTTTATTTATACATGCACCAAACACTTCCCATTTGGGATTAAAAACAAAAACATGGAAAGAGGAACAGCTGCAGAACGGCGGACTGGTGTTACAAGCATGATATACATAAATACAGAAAAAATGGCGTCGCGCCCATACTCACCGGAGCGGCAGCAACTGCCAGGAGTAACAGCCCAGTTAATGTATAAAACATAACAAGGAAACATGGTGAAACGAGCGCAGATGACACCTTTTTCCTTGTTATGTTTTATACATTAACTGGGCTGTTACTCCTGGCAGTTGCTGCCGCTCCGGTGAGTATGGGCGCGACGCCATTTTTTCTGTATTTATGTATATCATGCTTGTAACACCAGTCCGTCGTTCTGCAGCTGTTCCTCTTTCCATGTTTTTGTTTTTAATCCCAAATGGGAAGTGTTTGGTGCATGTATAAATAAAACCCACCATCTCTGCCTCTCCTTGGCTGAAAAGCAGCAGGAGGGGCTTGGAGCTGCTCAGTAGAGTGGCCTTTTGGTTACAATTGTTAGGTACTCACTCTGTAAAGAGGTGCCGTGAAGTGGCGAGTGAGCTTACGTTGCAATGGCCATTGAAACAAACAAAAACCTCAGTTTTGTTGTACATGGAACACATAGAAACGAGTGCAGATGACACCTTTTTTCCTTGTTATGTTTTATACATTAACTGGGCTGTTACTCCTGGCAGTTGCTGCCGCTCCGGTGAGTATGGGCGCGACGCCATTTTTTCTGTATTTATTCCTGTGGAGCTCTGTGATACGCTCATACACTCTGCACATTACATTGTATCACAGTTAAGGGGTTCAATGCCCTAATGGTGGAAGGGAATCGGGGCATGCTAACGTGTCCACAGGTTGGGGGGGAGGGCGCACAATTCTTGGCTGGCCCCAGGCGCTGACAACCCACGCTATGCCACTGTGTAGACACCAGACGATCCATTTTTCTTGACGGACGTAGAATAAAAAATAGATAACAATGGGAAATAAAAATATAAAAAATTATGAAAATTTGAAAAGGATATGAAAAGCCATTGTGTGCGTCAAGGTGCTGGATGTTGCAAATGCGCTGCGTCTGACATCTCCTTATCACTCACACGGAACGCTACGTGGACGTGGCGCACTCTACACGTTCGTGGTAGCGGTTTTACGTTCTTGCCTAACTTCTGTCCGTTTGCCACGTGCGTTGTGCGTGCGCAATTCGGTGTGCACGTAGTTCGTGTGTGGGTCTCTATTGCTCATGATTCTATGTTACGATGGACGTTAAACTGTGTGGCAACATGGACGTGATCACTGCGTTTGTCTGACACGGGCCTTACTTGTAGCAATTTCAGGGCCAGTTCAGCTAAACTCTGAATAACTCTCTACGTTTGCCATTTATGAGCATTTTCCTGTCAATCTGTACATCATTTCGTTTCTGGAACATATACTTCATTTCATGCATCAATTTTGTAATATATGCATCATTCTGTGTATTATTTTGCAACAGATGCTTAATTCTCTGCATGTCTTTTGGAGTTTATGCTTATTTGAACCATATGTGTCATCCTGTTCCATTATATAGGTTTTTATATTTTATCCATCACAGTTACAAATATCAAAAACAGACAAATATATTGGATGCTTCGATATTCCAAATCGGGTCGAAACCAAAATATCAGCAGATTACAATATTCCTAATTGGCTGATCATGTCAAAGTCTGTACATTTTGGATCCTGTAATATTCAAACCAAATTTTTTGCCTGAGCACATGTCTACTAAACACATATACACATGTGAAAGAATAGAGAAATGTACGGCAAACATTTAACAGATTGGAAGCATTAGCATAGGAAGAAACCCATAGTAATGGGGGGGGGGTGGATAACCTGTTGACTTTAAGGAGGCTGACATTATACATACGATCAAAGTACAATAGACTGACAAGTACAGTAATATATTACTATTCTACACATAACCTTCATGGCATATAAAGTGGCGAATTCAGTAACTATAGGGTTTTAAATTAAAGGCTAAACTCCATCCAGATTAGAAATCTGCACTCCAAGGGATACATTGTGTACATTTCTACATATAGCCGGAGTGATCTGAACCCCCCCCCCCCATCCCCAATGTATGGAACTATAGCAATCAGCTATAATTGAGTGTGTTCAGCACCAAAATGTTAAGGACAGCAACTGACTACATTTGAAAATAATGATTTAGAGGGTTAAGTAATGCATGTTCCCTGCATAATAATATTATTATTATTATTAATAATAAACATTCAGCTACACATTTTAAACCTTTTGATTTCTATTCAGTAGCGAAGTATTAATAAAATCCTGTTATGTAAATTGGTACTAGCCCTAGCGAGACACCATAAAAGCTTTTTTTCGTTATGCATAGAATAGATTTATTTAACTCTATCTTCTCACCAGTCAATATGGCTGGAAGGGTATATTATTATTAACCCTTTGAGTCTCTTAAAAGCTTATGATCTCTCTTGAGCAGGAAATGATCAATAATGTTGGATCCATGCACATTATTACTATCTCTTTCAGGTACACATGTCAAACTTTAATGTTGCCTGGTGAGCAGAAATGAATATATATATGCCCCATATAAGGGTTGGTAGGTGTTGGTTATAAATAAAATTTCATTAACCTTTTCATACACTAATGATAAAAACTTGTGGTCGCTTTGATCAGAGAAGGGTTAATTAATACCAGCTTTACATGCTCAGAAGATTGTGACTTCTGTAGAACAGAAAGGGTGTGCTAATATCTGTTTTAAGGACATTGCCATTAACCCTTTCGGCCACACACCTTAATGCTTGTGATTCTTTTGAGCAGATGGTGTTACTATTGATCAGTTACAACTCATTGTAGTTAGTATTTAAAGATTATCTATCGATAAGAAAGCAGAAGGAGAGGGTCAGTCACGCATTTTTCATATAAATATGTTTTTTTTTAAACCATAGCTGCTGGGGAGGATTCAAAATAATCATTGCTTGTTATATGCTGGCAATGTCACAGGGCAATTAATTTATTGTCCTTTAAGGACCTCGCTAAATTTTAGTGTGCAGACAGTATATGCCAGGGATGTCCAAAATCCGGCCCCCAGATGTCCCTGAACTACAATTCCCATGCTTCTCCATGCAGTCAGAGATTTCAGGGAGCTGTAGTTCAGGAACATCTGGGGGGCTGGAGTTTGGACATCCCTATATGGATTGGCCAAAGATATGGATTCACATCTCTGCTGATAACTAACTTTAACATGTGATATAGGCAATGAACAAATGTTTCACTGGGATCGGATTGTTACATGAGAAAAGCACTTTTAGGGCATGTAGACATTGTAGAGGGATCATGACAGAGAGAGTGGTAAGAAAGAACTAAGACCTACATCACTTACCTATATAGAAATTGGTCACTGTCCTCATCTGTTTGTGTTTGGAGATGACATAAATGACCAGAGAGTTACCAATCAGTCCAACTACCATAAGCATTGCAAAGAACAGAGGTACAAGCCAAGCATCCACCAGTTGGGGAGGTTTTGGGGGATCTTCTAGTTCTTCTGTTCTGTTAATACATAGGTACCACATGACTCCAGAGCAAGAGTCATTAAAGAGCATCAGAGAACTATTATCCATTCTGGAGCTTTCAAAAGGATGATCCTCAAAGTTGCAAAATCAAGGTGACAATAATTTCTCCTGCAGAAGTGCAGATCTAGGGGACTGGTTGAGATAACACACAATGGTACTTTTCATCACAGTTCCTTATAGCATCTTTAAAATTAAGAGGCATGGTCAGCTTTTAACCCACTTGTAATGGCACTAAAACCAGCCCAATAAAAAAATTCTCCTCCTATTTGGTGGGGGTTATATGATTCTTGCGATTATAACCACGAGTGTAGAGAGGCTGGCTTCCCAGAGATACAATGAAAAATATATATTAAATTATAAAGGAAACAGATTTCCGATAAATCCCTGTATGGTCAGCTGTGTTATCATGCCCCCTGTTGTTTTCTGAAACAGATGAGATTCCAATGAAGTGCAGGAGTGGAATGTCATTTTAGGGGCTGATAAAGCCACAGAATATGAAGAATATGTGAAGAGAGACACTGTGTGGAGACAGAGGGAGGCAATGCTCTGCCTGGAGATCACAAGCCTTAAGCATGAGCTGGAAGCTTGCACACATCTGTTTACAATTTGATTATGAGCTGCATGCTGAAATTATTATTCAAATCACATCAATGGTTTTCATGGAGTGAATCTTACATACAGTATGTGACACCAAGTTATGTTTATAATTTATGGAATCTTGAAGAAATAACTGCCTGTGTGAGTGTGCAACATAATTTCACCCTTCATTTAATATTGCAGTTTCACATAATACTTCTACCAGTCACATAATTCATATTAAATTGCTAAGAAACCACCTGCTTATACTTACTAAAACCACCTGCTTATACTTACTATTATAAAATACATATACTTGGACTGTACTAATAGCTGTTATAAGCATGAATAGTTCTAAACACAATCAGGGTTATTCAGAGAGCAGTGCAAAGCAGAAGAATGACTGGAGAATGGAAAATTGTAGGTCAAAATAGCCGATTTGGAAAGTGAGATGAAAGGGAGAATTTTTCTGGCTTGGCTATTTTGACCTAGAATTTTCCATTCTCCAGTCATTCTCCTGTTTATCACCTCTCTCTGAATAACCCTGATAGTAAACTAGTCGTCATTTACAGTATATATTTTTATTTTACTTTAGAATTGCATGGGAGCAGTTGTCAAGATTATTAAATCAATGAATCATTTACTGTAAAAGTGGAAATGCAATTTCTTTTTATGTAGTATTGTACCAGACTGAATATATGCATTTCAATCTACTAAATAAAAAAAATAGGTATATTTAGGAGTCCATATGGGTAGTCAGAAACAGCTGGACTCATTGTGGACTCATTGTTGTTTTAAATGTATTCTTTTAACACTGTCATACACTTATGTATAATTTGTTAAGTTATTATTGTCAACATACCAGCTAAGCAATAGCAGCTGGTTGAAAAGCTGAGCTTCCTCCGAAATGGCACAATGCGGGAACTGCCCATTGAGGACCTTGAGAAAGTACACTATATTGCCAAAAGTATTCACTCATCTGCCTTGACTCGCATATAAACTTAAGTGACATCCTAATTGTTACATTTTCCCTGGTTTTGGCTGCGCCCCCTGGTGGTGTAGGGCCTTCATGTCTGTTTTTCCCCTGTGGTGTGTTTGGCCGTGCTGTTTGGGGCTGTTCTGAGGTTCTGATGTGATCTCCTGGTCTGGGGGTCACATGGCCCAATCACACAGACCCACTCCCTATAAATATCCCAGCAGCACAGAGCCTCATTGACGGTTTGCGGAGTTTTATGGTGGTTGTGTCCTGTTAGTTTCCTGTGTTGCTGCAAAGCATTCTTGTTCTAGTGCATTCTGGTTTTGACCTCGGCTGTGTTTCCTGATGATCCTTTTCTGCTGATTCCTGGTACTCTGTATGCTGATCTGTTGCCAACCTTGCCTGAAAGACTATTCTTATATGTTTCAGTTTCATGTATTTTGTTTGTCCTAGTTTAGTATAGTCTCTGAGGCCATTAAAAGGACCTCCTCAGTGCAGGTTGTTTTGTCTGTCTTGTTTATCCCTTGCCCTTCTTATTTATATTTATCTGTTAATTCTTTGTGAGGGTTTTTCTTAGTTTTCCCAGCATAGGGATTCCTTTAGTTTTCTCCTGGCCTTCCTGTTCCATGTGTCACTGTCTGGTTCCTGTATCATCCTGAAGTGGTGTTCAGTTCAGGTCCTGTTTCGCCAAGTCTGTCAGTTTGTTGACTGCCCTGCAGCCTGCATAATTCATCTAGTGTCATTCATTGTTTGTGTTTCTGAGCGTGTCCTGGGTTATCTGTCGGTCTTGAAACCTTCGGAGCTCAGTGGCAATTCAGTCCTAGTTTTGTGCGCCTTGCTTTTGGAGAAACAAGTCTGTTTTACTTATCTGTCCAGTCAGTAGTTCACCTGCCTTAAGGGCACACTCCATGTTCCAAGCCACCACGATGGCCCAAGAGGTGGCCAACCGTTACACTAATCCATAGAGTTCAATATGACGTTGGTCCACCCTTTGCAGCTATAACAGCTTCAACTCTTCTGGGAAGGCTGTCCACAAGGTTTAGGAATGTGTTTATGGGAATTTTTGACGCTTCTTCCAGAAGCGCATTTGTGAGGTCACACACGGATGTTGGACGAGAAGGCCTGGCTCTCAGTCTCTGCTCTAATTCATCCCAAAGGTGTTCTATTGGGTTGATGTCAGGCCTCTGTGCAGGCCAGTCAAGTTCATCCACACCAGACTCTGTCATCCATGTCTTTATGGACTTTGCTTTGAGCACTGGTGCACAGGCATGTTGAAAGAGGAAGGGACCAGCTCCAAACTGTTCCCACAAAGTTGGGAGCATGGAATTGTCCAGAATGTCTTGATATTCTGAAGCATTCAGAGTTCCTTTCACTGGAACTAAGGGGCCAAGCCCAGCTCCTGAAAAGCAACCCCACACCATAATCCCCCCTCCACCGAACTTTACACTTCGCACAATGCAGTCAGACAAGTACCATTCTCCTTGCAACCGCCAAACCCAGACTCGTCCATCAGATTGCCAGATGGAGAAGCGCAATTCGTCACTCCAGAGAATGCGTCTCACTGCTCTAGAGTCCAGTGGCGGCGTGCTTTGCATTGCACTTGGTGATATATGGCTTGGATGCAGCTGCTCGGCCATGGAAACCCATTCCATGAAGCTCTCTGCGCACTGTTCTTGAGCTAATCTGATGGCCACATGAAGTTTTGAGGTCTGTAGCGATTGACTCTGCAGAAAGGTGGCGACCTCTTCACACTATGCGCCTCAGCATCTGCTGACCCCGCTCCGTCAGTTTACGTGGCCTACCACTTCGTGGCTGAGCTGCTGTCGTTCCCACACACTTCCACGTTCTTATAATACAGCTGACAATTGACTGTCGAATATTTAGGAGCGAGGAAATTTCACGACTGAATTTGTTTCACAGGTGGCATCCTATCACAGTTCCACGCTGGAATTCACTGAGTTCCTGAGAGCGACCCATTCTTTCACAAATGTTTGTAAAAACAGTCTGCATGCCTAGGTGCTTGATTTTATATACCTGTGGCCATGGAAGTGATTGGAACACCAGATTCTGATTATTTGGATGGGTCAGCGAATACTTTTGGCAATAAAGTGTATGTTTATCTCTTTCACATGACAGTGTAGGTCCATATTTTTCCTGCTCCCTGCATAAACCAGGCTAAAATGGTGTGTGCACCTCTCCCCCCTACAATCCATCCTGAACGCCTCCGCCAGGCTAATTCACCTCACCCGCCGCTCTGTCTCTGCCACTCCCCTCTGCGAGTCCCTTCACTGGCTCCCCATCCACTGCAGAATTAAGTTCAAAATCCTTATCCTTACCTACAAAACCCTCACTAACTCAGCTCCCCACTACCTGTCCTCCCTAATCACCAAATACACCCCAGCCCGCTCCCTAAGGTCAAATAGTGACCTGTGCCTAGCTTCTCCCCGCATCACCTCTTCCCATGATAGACTGCAGGACTTCTCACGCGCAGCCCCCACTCTCTGGAACGCTCTCCCTCGTACTGTCAGACTTTCCCCTAACTTCTCTTCCTTCAAACGCTCCCTTAAAAAACATTCCTATTTAGGGAAGCCTATTATACCAAAAATAAGTGTTAGTCAAAATCAACTAAATTCCCTTTATTATGAATTCTATCTTTTCACTATTAGTCAATAATTGTCTTACCGCTTCACACCCTCTTTTGTGAGGTATAATTGTGTACAGGGAATTGACATCTGCTGTCCCTAAGATCATATCTTCTTTCCAACTTCTTTTTTCCAATTCTTGTATGGTGTCTCTCAAATACGATCAAACTTCCTTTACTACTGGCTGCAGTTGGTGGCCTAGATATTCTGATGTATGGCTAGACACACTATCAAATCCTGAGACTATTGGATGCCTGGGTGGGTCCCTTAGTCTCTTGTGGATTTTTGGCAAAAAATATATCACCAGGAGCTTTGGATGATCTACACATAGGTATTCATGCTCTTTATTATTCAGTATGCCTGAATCTCTTCCTTCTTTCCAGTAGTTATCAAACTTCTTACGGATTTCATCGTGGTGTTCCCTCCCAATTTTGTGTAGACTTGTTATCGTAGTTTCTCCCGTTTTGTATGACCACCCCCATATCTACAGGTTATCTTCAGAACAATATCCTTATCCTCTTGTAATTCCTTCAAACTTTTTCGTTTCCGATATTGTTAAATTATATATGTTCTTTTTCTCCTAATTTTCTTATGTCTGACATGACCATAATTTCAAAAGTCTCATTTCTTTAAATATCATATATTTGGGGAAAAAGTTTTTCTGTTTTAAGGTAGTATGGGTGAATTTCTGATCATTATTTATCTGATTTTTCTATGGTTTTCATAAAAAACTTCTTCAGGGTGATATTCCGTTTAACCTTTTGTAAATCAATATAATAATCAAAAACATATAGTGATTTTGAGGGTGCGAATTTAAGTCCGTTTACCAAGACTCTTAATTAGGGATGTGCGTTTCGGGTTTCGGAATTTCGGAATTTTCACGAAATTTCCCGATTCGTGTCTTCGGATTCGGACGAATTTCCGAATCGGATCGGACCCGAAAACCGACAGATCCGAAAAGTTTTCCGAGCCGAAACGAAAAAATTTCGGATTTTTCGAATGGACTTGAAATGTGTCAAATCGAAATTTATTTTCGCTCTATTCATGATTTTGGTTCCATTCGTGATTTCGTTTCCATTTCGGTAATTCTGGACATCGTATATTTAGCTATTATCGGTTATATCGCTGATTCTGTAAATTTTGTATTTGTAAATGCGTATCACTTGTTTTTGTTTCCAATGATCCGATAATTCTGTCGATACGATAATTCTGTCGTAATCGGGTCGGATCCGATTCGTCCGCGGGTCGCGCATGTGCGCTCGCGGCTGTCGTAACTTATTGAGCCATTTTTGTAGAGAGTTTTGACAATTTTTTGACAGGCCAAAAAATATAGAAATTATTTATAATTTATCATGGCTGAAGGAAGAGACAGAGTCCCATTCGGACACCTCCTCATCTGCTTCCACCCCAGAAACACCCAGGAAGAAGTGGGCCAGCAACATGGCATTTGAGGAGATGTTGGAGCTGGTCCGCATCTTTGATAAAAAGATTACGACTACCATAAGGGCCCTTACGGCAGAAAGAATAATGCGCGCAATGACCGTATCCTTGATAAGCTACGCACCACCATCCTGGAGTTGTTTGGGAAAGACCGGACGAAGGACCAGCTCCGAAAACGCTGGTCCGATCTGAAAGCACGCGAGCAGGAGCAGCTGAGGCACATCCGTCGCGTCATAGCCAAACGTAAGTGTCATGTTATATTGTAAAGCGCTGCGCAAACTGTTGCCGCTATATAAATCCTGTATAATAATAATAATAATGTGCTTGCATGTGCTAATGTGCACAGAAATATGTTGATTTATCTAGTCCTTTTTTCATGCAATGTGATTGTGTATAGCTTTGCGTTTTCAGGACTCATACCTGCATTTTTGCAATAGCTCTTCTTTTTTGGGATTTTACGTATTCGTGAAAATTGTGACATTTGATGTATGTAGATGAAATTACAATGCTGGATTTATTTTGGCACTGTGTACTGTAGTGTGCTGGGGGGGGGGTTGTTGTGATTGAGTGATGCATACGAGATGACCCGCAGCTTGCCCAATATTGGCTCCCACCTGCGCATCAACAAAAATCTCTGCGTCTCTGCTAAGTGGTAGGATGGGACATGTAGTTCTTCGGAAAGTGCATCCAAACAGAGCCGCGTTCAATACGTCCTCAGCAGCTGCTGAATTTTTGCAGCGCAGCAATTCAGTTTGCTGCAGCAGTGTCATTGAACGCTTTGGATGCGAATTTCAAAACAAAATGGACGATTTCTGTTGTTTCTGCAATATCCGCAGTTTTATTAGCTGAAAGTGAAACTGAGGCTGAGGCCATCTATAAAATAACTAAAAGCAGTCGGCACAATGCGTTTTGTATGCACACAACACAAATAATAGTTTTTATTGAATAAACTTAATGTTTACTTCTGAAAAAAATATATAATTGAACGGTAATATATGTCTGTGCAGGGGAATAATAAATAAATATTTTGTGACTTTAGAACTATGAGATGGGAGTAGTGGTGGGTCAAGCTGGTAGTGGGGTAGTGGAGGGGTGTCGCAATACTTTCGGCAATATATTGTATAGATATACCATATTTTCCAGTCTGCATTATTTACGTGTTATTTTTTGGATTTGGCAGAAGACAGGAAGGCAAAGGCAGCATCTGCCCCGGCGGGCACCAGTGCCCCAGTGGAGGAGGGGGAGCCACGGGCGACCACCAGCGCTGGTATATACTGTTTTATTTTGCATCGACTTTTGTTCAAAAATAAATCAGTTTTGTTGTTTACTGTATTTTTTATTTCTTTAATTTCTTAGATATAGCACCGGAAGAGATGCTGACGGTGGTGGTGGAGGAGGAGTCGGAGCCTCAGGAGGCCGCCAGCACTGGTATATACTACTGTTATATTTTTTCAAGACTTTCAGTCAAAAATAGAAACCTGCTTTACTTACTGTATTTTCCTTCTTTCATTTATTGGATATATAGAAGGAGAAGCCAGACCGGACACTGAAAGGTCCAGCGTCAGGATGGCGATCGGCGAGCTATGCCTGGCTGGCAGCAACCTCGATTTGCTCCAGGAATTTAGGGAGCATTTTAATAATGCCATTGACATCCTGGACCGGCAGTAGAGACCAGCCTCCTCCTCCCCTATGTTTGTGCCCCTGTTGGCCAGTTTGCCAATGCCATGTGGCATGTTGTAAATAAATTTTATATTTTTTCTATATTTTCCTGTTTGTGTGCGTTACTTTTCCTTACTTAATAAGTTAATATGTATTGCTTGGTTTCCACTGTTAAAATTATATGTACATAAATGTATTGACATTTCTATGGACCCTTTGTCATAAATTTGTCAACATATTTGTGGCCATGAATGTGACTGTGCACATTCTACACTTCCTGCCTGGCCAAAAAATGTCACACACTAACACAACCTTGTTGTACTGCCTTGAGATTTGATTACCGACGTGGCATGGTTTTGTTAAGCTTAGGCGATGTCACAACAACATGGATTTTTGTCCACAGTCACATTCATTGCATAACCAAGAATTTATCAAAAAATATTGATGGCAGCACTGCGTGAAGTCTTCTCTGACACAACCCAAAGATCCTCAGTGCGGCTCAGGTCTAGTTTATTTGTCCCTGTTTGCAGCTTCACGCGACACCAGCTATGAGCTCTCTCTCTCCCAACGCTGCCCGTTAAGACGCTGCCTGCCAACATGGTCACGTCTTTGCAGGAAGACAACAGCGTGGGGGAACGGCAGTGGCCGACAGTCCCAAGACCTCGTCACAATGACGTCAGTTCTGGAGTTAACCCCTAACTGCGACCAATGGTGGAGATAGGGGGTTCCAATGAACCCCCTATCTCCCGATCCGCGGCAGATATCGGTTAATGTTTGGTATCTTTGGATCGACCAGAGCATGGCCTTTCCAACAATACCAAACATGACAATGTTAAAAACTATAAAAAATTAAAATATAATAAAATATAAAAAAAATAAACAGGTTTTTTTGTTTTGTTTTATTAATGCAGCAATATTGTTCCCATTTCAATTATAATGTGAACAATGATGCTGCACTAAGGATTTTTGTATGGGGTGCGTTTGTTAAAAATAGTGTAATTTTCACCCAAAAAATATAACAAGTCCCCATTTCATTTTTTTTAACAAACGCAACTCATAAAATATAACCGCAAACACTCGCATGTTAAAATGTGAAAAAAACACTTTACACCTTGTAAAACAAACATTGAAAATTCTACTTTTATTGCATTTTTTGTTATAATATACAGACAGGACATGACGCATACATATGATAATGATATATTATGAATCATCTGCCGAGTCTGCCGGAAAGAACGATATATAACATGTCTGGGTCATATTATAAAATAAGGCTTCAAAAAAACACGTTTAAACAAGAGGAGCGAAACTGTTAAAAATTAGCTCAGTAGCAGACCGCACACAGGCGTGAAGGGAAGCCGTGAAATGCCTCAGCAGCGAAAGGGTTCATTTTTTTTTGTCTGTTTTAAATCATTTTATTTGTTGTTTTTTTTTTTCGTTTCAGTTCATTTTGATCAACTATTTTTCCGTTTTAAAACCTTTTGTTCTGGTTTTTATTTTTAAAATCAGACCATTTGGGTCAGTTTAGCGTTTTTTAAATTGTTTTGTTCATAGAACCATAGAAACATAGAAACATAGAAAAATGTTGGCAGATAAGAACCTTTCGGCACATCTAGTCTGCCCAATTACATGGATACTTTACCTGGATTTATCTTTTGTTTAGGATAGCCTTATGCCTAAGGCCTAAGGCTGTTCATTTTTTTTGTTCCTTGGCTTTCATACCATTTTAATATGATTAAATAAAGTTGTGAAATGTATATTCATAAGAAAAGAAGGATCTTTATTTAATAAAAAAAAAACACGATAGAATCGCCAGAATTATCGTATCGACAGAATGAATTATCGGATCCGAAAAACAAACCAAAAATTAATTATAAAAAAATATATAAAGTATAAAGAAAGTAAACCATAGTAGTTTACGTCAAAACGAATAGAGTTAGACACTTTGAAAAGAGGAGAACAGCCGTTCCAGAAAAAAAACAAAAATTTCCGAAATCACGAAAAGTCGATACAAAAAACGAGCAGAGTGACCCGAAAACACGAAAAATGGTCGATATTCCGAAAAAACTGTATACGAAAAACAAGCCGAACCGAATCAAAACAGAAATCGGCCGAATCTAAATTTTAAACATCCGAACGAATCGAACCGAAAAAAATTTTTTCGGTGCACAAGTCTACTCTTAATTGTTCTTTTGTCAAAATTGTATCACTCAAATTGAAAATCACTTCTGAATCTATCGTCTTCCTCCTTTTTTTTTCTTTGTATCTGTTTTCCTCCTCTTCTTCCTCTTCTCTTTATAACCTATTGTATGTAGATCTTCCTAATTCCTTCTTCTTCTCTTTTTTTTGTGCATGTGCGGAAAAGCGAAGGGAGAAAGACGCACGGAAATGACGTTGTGCAGTCACCGGATGTATAAATAAGCGGAAGTAACTGCGAGAGACGCAATGGTGGAGGAAGATTGAAAACAGCGGATACCAATTAAAGATTAAGAACAGGCTATATAAATGGGTATGCCGCAGTGTTTCTCAACTCGTATCCTCAGGACCCACTAACAGGCCTGGTTTGTGGGATATCCAAAGCACAGCACAGGTGATCTAATTAGCTGCTCAGTGATTGCAGTATTCAGTCTGCATTTCCCCAAGGTAATCTGCAAAATCTGGCCTGTAGTGGGTCCTGAGGACTGGAGTCGAGAAACCTTGGTATAGAGAAGGGAGGATTCATTTTCAACCAGCCAACTGAGGAAGTCGGACATTCTACCGACGAAACGCGTATTGGCAATTATGGTTATGGAAAGATTTGTCTTTTCATTTTTTTTTATATTTTAGTACTGCTGTTTATTTTATTTTATTATTTTTTTATTTTCTCTTATCCAAATTACTTATTGGAGCATACCGGTTGGAGAGTGGTCCAAAAAGAAGGGAAAGGGAATCCCTAAGAGACCCAAAAAGTTCCTGAAACAGGAAAGCAACTGTCATTCTGGGCTCAGAACCAAGAGAGTGAAATACCTATCAATATTATTGGAGTATTTATGGAAAAAAGATGTTCTGCACTACGTGATAGGGATGTGCGTTTTGGGTTTCGGAATTTCGGAATTTTCACGAAATTTCCCGATTCGTGTTTTCAGATGCGGCCGATTTTCCGAAAATTTTTAGATCCAAAAATGGCAGATCCGAAAAGTTTTCCGAGCTGAAACTAAATATTTTCGGAATTTTCGAATGGACTTGAAATGTGTCAAATCGAAATCTATTGCTTTGAAACGAGGAGAACAGACGTTCCGAAAAAACGAAAATTTCCGAAATTACGAAAAGTCGATACAAAAAACGAGCAAAGTGACACGAAAATACGAAAAATGGTCGATATTCCAAAAACATCTACAATTCCGAAAAACGAAAATTTCCGAAATCACAAAAAGTCTATACAAAAAACGAGCTAAGTGACACGAAAATACGAAAAATGGTCGATATTCCGAAAAAAAAATGTTCACGAAAAACGAGTCGAGCCGAACCGAATCGAAACAGAAATTGGTCGAAACGAGCCGAATCGAAAAGTTTGAAAATCCGAAAAATCGAATCGAACCGAAAAAAAAAAAATCGGTGCACAAGCCTACTACGTGATTTATTTTTTATACATGGTCCTGGAAAAAGTGTTCTGAATTGGGAGAAGACACCAGCGAACCTCAGTGAGAGCCATTATGCACAAATGGCTAAAACATGGAACAGTGGTGAACCTTGCCAGGAGTGGGTGGCCGACCAAAATTACCCTAAGAGCGCAGCGACAACTCATCGAAGAGGTCACAAAAGATCCCACAACAACATCCAAGGAACTGCAGGCCTCACTTGTCCCAGTTAAGGTCAGTGTTCAGAAGTCCATCATAAGAAAGAGCCCGGGCAAAAATGGCCTGTATGGCACAGTTCCAAGACGAAAACCGCAAAAAGAACAAATGCTAGTCTCAGTTTTGCCAGAAAACATCTTGATGATCCCAGGACTTTTGGAAAAATACTCTGTTGACTGACAAGACAAAAGTTGAACTTTTTGGAAGGTGTGTGTCCCATTACATCTGGCATAAAAGTAACACCGCATTTCAGAAAAACAACATCATACCAACAGTAAAATATGGTGGTGGTAGTGTGATGGTCTGGGGCTGTTTTGCTGCTTCAGGACCTGGAAAACTTGCTGTGATAGATGGAATCATGAATTCTGCTTCTACCAAAAAATCCTGAAGGATAATGTGCAGCCATCTGTTTGTGACCTCAGCTGAAGTGAAATTGGGTTCTGCAGCAGGACAATGATCCAAAACACACCAGCAAGTCCACCTCTGAATGGCTGAAGAAAAAAAAAATTAAGACTTTGGAGTGGCCTAGTCAAAGTCCTGACCTGAATCATATCTAGATGCTGTGGCAGGACCTTAAAAAGGTGGTTCATGCTCGAAAACTTTCCAATGTGTCTGAATTACAACAATTCTGCAAAGATGAGTGGACCAAAATTCCTCCACAGCGCTGTAACAGACTCATTGCAAGTTATCGCAAATGCTTGATTGCAGTTCTTGCTGCTAAGGGTGGCCCAACCAGTTATTAGGTTAGCGGGCAGGCACTTTTTGACACAGGGCCATGTGGGTTTGGATTTTGTTTTACCTTTAATAATAAAAACCTTCATTTAAAAACTGCATGTTGCTTCTACGTGTGTTATATCTGACTAATATTTAAATTTATTTGATGATCTGAAACATTAAAGTGTGACAAACGTGCAAAAAAATAAATCAGGAAGGGGGCCAACACTTTTTCACACAGCTGTATCACATATTATATGAAGAGGGATGGGGGAAGAAGCGGAGGGGCGAAGCCCCAATATGCATGCGATTACTATTATTATTGTCATCATTTATATAGCGCCAACAGTTTCCGCAGCGCTTTACAATAACCAAAGGGAACAAAATACATATAAACGGACATAGGATGGAAACAAGAGGTGTAGAGGGCCCTGCTCAAAGGAGCTTACAGTCTGATGATGGTGTAAATCCTTATCTATTGGAACCAGTCTTGATTTAAGAGCTTGGACATTTGTACATGTATTGTACATGTATGTATATATCTAAGTTGTTACATACTGGTATTAAGGGTTTACTTTTTATTTGAGAGAAATCCTCCAGAGTCACCACAAGAGGGCAGTGGTAGGACCTCTGGTACACATTAATAGATATATTGAATAACACCAGTAGATGGCACTGTTCGTCCTTATACATACTCACATATGCTTGTGAATCTATATAAATCTTAAACCTCACACATCAGGTGGCGCCATACACACAAACCACAGCTCACTGCCCTAGAGGGTGTCACCCGGGTGCGGTTCACCCCCCCTTGTGATGTCACTAATGTGAATGATTGCAAGTGTGCAATATGAATGAGTGCTGTGTCAGTGTGTGAATGAGTGCAGTGTGCTGAGTGCTGTATGAAAAAGACTGCTGTGGGATGTTTGAGAAAGAGCTATATTGCTGTGAAGCTCTGTGATACAGTAATGTGTGGTGTATATGAGTGAATGACAGAGCTCCACTACAATGAAACTCACTCATAAACACCGCCATTACTGTGTGTGTTTTGCTGTTGTGGAACTTTATGATGCGCTCAAACACACCACACGTTAATGTGAGTTTTATTGCTGTGGAGCTCTGCGAAATGCACTGGTTTTTGATGGGGTGATTTTTTTGGGATGGGGGCAGCATTTCATCCTTGGACCAAGGCATCAAAATGTCTTGAGCCAGCCGGACTGGCTGTATTATGAGAGAACTGCTATATTAGCAACTCAACTCTCAATAGAAGGGAGCTGCCAACTGATACTACCAGCGGCAACCTGTGTATCATCTGCTGCAGTCAAAAGGATTCATGTAGACAAACATGGGAGCTCACACACGACTCCTAAGTAAAGTCAAACAAGATCAGCTGAAGAACAATGAGAACTATTTGTTCCCCCTTTCTTTTTGCTTATGGGGAGAGGAGGTGGTGGGTTGTGCCATCCTCTGCACCATGGGACCAGAGGTGAGCATTTGATGTTTTGTAAGCTATTTTGATTAAGTGATTTTGAGAAGTGGAGAACAAGAGAGGAAAAGGACAGAGCAATAGAGAGGAGATGGATAGAAAGAAAGAAAGTGAGAAAAGAAGAGGAAGGAGAGAAAGTAAAAGAGAGAGCAGAGGGGAAGAGACACAGAAAGGAGGAGGCAGAAAGAGTGCAGAGTGAAAGAGAGAGAGAAGAGAGCTGTTGACAGAGCAAAGAAGGAGCAAGCTGGAGCCAGAGAGTTCACTGGAGACACAGAGACGAAAGAGAGAGAGGGAGATGAGAGAGAGAGGGAGGCGAATTAGAGAGAGTTGATGAAAAGAGAAAAGAGAAGGAGCAAGGTAGCAACAGAGAGCCAATGAGAAAATGAGCTGAGACAGAGTGTGAGATCATGATGGAGAAAGAGAGTGCTGGAGACAGGGAGAGACAAATGAGAGAGAGAAGAAAAAGAGAGAAGGAGTGGGGTAGAGACAGAGAGGAAGCTAGAGAGCACGCTACAGAGAGCGAACTAGAGAGCAAGCTGGAGAAAGAAAGCGGGATGGAGGAAGAGAGAGAGTGAAGAAAGACAGTGAATAAAGAGGAGAGAGAGGAGAAGGAGCGAGCTAGAGACAGAGAGCGTCCTGGCGGCAGGGAGCAAGAGAACGAGAGAGTGCTGGAAAAGAGAACTGGAGAGACAATGAGCTGGAGAAAAAAGAGAAAGATAGAGAAAGAGAGCTGGAGAAATAGAGCTGGATAAAGAGAGAACTGGATAAAGAAAGAACTGGAGGAAGAGAGTTAGAGAAAGAGGGCTGGAGAAAGAGAGAGGGCTGGAGACATGAAGAGATGTGTAGACAGACAGCTGAAGACAGAGTTGGGCGAAAGAGAGCAGAAGACAGAGAGCTGGAGAAAGCGAGAGTTGGAGAGAGAGCTAGAGAGAGAGAGCTGGAGACAGAGAGCTGGAGACAAAGAGCTACAGTCAGAGCTGGAGACAGAGAGAACATTTGTAAAAATATTATCAGGGACTTTAACGCTTGCCTTTCCCTGTTGGTCTGGTTGCAGCACGTGGAGGACTTCCAAAATCTTTTGCTGCAGTTTCTGCTAATGTCAATCTGCAGCCTGAGGTTTGATCATTGATCCGGAACTGATGGCAGAGAGACACAGCATGGACCTCATCGTGATTAACACTGTCCACCTGGGGTGAGGGGCAGTGTACAGGCAGCAACATTCCAGCGCAGATTATTTTTTTTTACGTTTAATATACACAGCCAGTAGTTCATGATGTCACCTGGGTACGGTCCGAACCCCCCACATCCCCTTGTGATGCCACTGATTTGAGTTATCAGTGTGCCAATTTTCACCTTGTTCATTGACCTATCTGTCTTTGTTTTCCCTCTGACTTTACCTTCTATGACTAACTCCTCTATGTATAACATTTGGCTTGTCTGACTCTGATTTTCTCTTTATATAGATTTCCAAGCCATTCTAAGGACTAATAGGTTATTGCTTAACTTCTGTATGTTAGGGTATTCTCCTCCTTGTTTCTGGGACTTGGGGTGTGTACACAATGCCTTTAACCCCTTGAGTGCTGGGTGCATCCACCTCTTTCCTGGTAGGATGCGGAGCACATGCCAAGCATGCTATCAAAGTCTCGTGTCTTGGCAAGAGTGTTTTGTTAGCATCTGGCCTCTGAGAGAAATGCAGGCAGCCCGACAGCAGCTGCCAGTCTACATGCCACCGTAAGTATTGTTTCATGGAGTTCATCAATCACGCAGTGCCATGAGTGAATTGCAGAGGGAGAGTGTGAGATATTTGTGCCCAGTCTCACTCTGCTCCTAGCAAAAGGAAGTGGCAGATTGTGCCACCTACTCCACTACAGAGGTGACTGGGATTTTTTTGGGGGGTTCCACAGCAGGTTAAGTGATTTTGCAAATGCAGACTCACTTAAGACTATCTTTTCTTGGAGGTTACTTGCTCCAGAATAGATGCAGGTGTTACCATTGAATAGCTTGTGCTTCTATTTATAGATGCAAATTAACAACACATCTACAAAGTATAGGAGACATTAATTTACAGTAAACTGGCGCAGGTTATCGCCACACTTAAGCATCATGCACAGCTTGAACATGAGAAGAAAAGCAATTCCCACTCTTACGAATAACATCTCCAGTAGTTAACATCTTCTGTAGGTATCTCAACAACAATCATGGAATAGGGCCCTTTGTGCTTTTAAATTATAAAACATATTTGTATTCCCTCTACTTCAATGCCATGTAGATTTTATATATTTTTTGCATGAACCTTAAAAAGAGGATGAACTTGTCTGAATGAAATGCAATAATGACTGTACTTTATGTGTAAATTAACAGGTCTATTCACTAAAAGTTGAAACTCAGGAGGCGTGGTCTGGCCGAACTTCGAGATGGCTGCTTAGTTCCTGAGCTCCTGCCTACCCCGCTCGTTTAATGCTTCTATCAGCCTCTATTACCCGTGCTCCCCTCCTACTCACCCTTCTGGGGTCCTGGACATGCCCAGGCAGAAACCGAACCACCGCTCGGGCCAACCTGGCATCTCCATGTGCTTCCATTAGACCCTGGCAACGGCACACGTGGAATCAGCCAAGATGGTGTCGACCCCTGCCCAGTCTTCCCCAGAAGGTGAGCCTTGCATGCGGCATCACATCCACAAACTCCAACTCCTTTTTCAGGAGCGGCAAAATCGCGGCAAGGAGCACCTGTCCTGGACAAGGCACGGCCCTGCATCCCGCTAAGTCAGGCTGTACCTGACTCACACGAGAGGAGTGGCACCCGCCCTCTTTACACAGCCGGAGCCCGGAGCAGCACCCGCCCCTTCGCAGAGCCGGAGCAGCGCTCGCCCCTTTGCAGAGCCGGAGCAGCGCCCGCCCCTTCGCAGTGCCGGAGCAGCGCCCGCCCCTTCCACACGTGCTTGAAGAGCGCCACTTTCAGCGGGTCAGGTACTTTTGACTTCCAGCGGCAGCCCCGATGCCAGGCCAGGAGATAGCCCTGATGCTAGGCCAGGGGCCAGGCCCAGAGCAAGGCGTCGGCATGGCCCAGAGCCAGTGCCAGAGGCAACCCCAATGCTAGGCCTTTGCCAGGCCAGAGCTAGGCCTCAACCAGGGCCAGCCACTCGCCCAGGCCTAGAGCCAGTGCCAGGCCTCGACCAGACCCAGCCCCGATGCCAGGTCCGGAGTCAGCGCCAGTGCTAGGCCTCGGCCAGAGAAACCACTTGCCCAGGCCTCGACCAGACCCAGCCCTGATGCCAGGCCCGGATCCAGCCCTAGTGCTAGGCCTCGGCCAGAGCCAGCCACTCGCCCAGACCCAGGGCTCGGCCAGGCCTAGAGTCAGTGTCAGGCCTCGACCAGACCCAGCCCTGATGCCAGGCCCAGTGCTAGGCCACAGCCAGAGCCAGCCACTCGCCCAGACCCAGCCCCGATGACAGGCCCAGAGCCAAATGCGGAGCAAGGCCTCAGCCAGGCCCGAGCCAACCACAGTACCAGGCCGCCACCAGACCCTCAAGTGTGCAGCAGAGCTTGACCAGGCCTGACGGCATCCGAGAAGCCCTCCACTGTGTGTGTGAGGATGTGTGTGACTGTATGTGTAGGTGTGGGTGACTGTGGGTGACTGTGTGTGGATGTGTGTGACTGTGTGTGTGGATGTGTGTGACTGTGTGTGTGGATGTTTGTGACTGTGTAGGGGTGTGTGTGGATGTTTGTGACTGTGTAGGGGTGTGTGTGGATGTGTGTGACTGTAGGTGTGTGTGGATATGTGTGACTGTAGGTGTGTGTGGATATGTGTGACTGTGTAGGGGTGTGTGTGTGGATGTGTGTGACTGTGTAGGTGTGTGTGTGGATGTGTGTGACTGAATGCGTAGGGGTGTGTGTGTGTGGATGTGTGTGACTGTATGCGTAGGCAGGGGTCAATTCCTGGGAAAAAAAGTGAGGGAACTCACCCACGAATTCCACAACCCCTATTACCCGAAGAAAAAATATATATATCATGAGTATAGCAGTACGTGGTGATACCATTTTTATTGGATTAACATTACATTTAAAAGACAAGCTTTCAAGAGTGTAACCTCTCCTCTTCAGGTCTAGAAACTATACTGATCAGTGAAAAGTATCACTACGTACAGGTATACTCGCGATTTTTGGCAACTGGACTAACACGTTATATATAATATATATATCATACATATATATATATATCCAGGCACAGACCCCCCCCCCGAATTATATACACAGGCACAGACCCCCCCCCAGAATTATATACACAGGCACTGGACCCCCAGAATAATATATCCAGCACTGAGCCCCCAGAACAATGTACACAGCACTGAGCCCCCAGAACAATATACACAGCACTGAGCCCCCAGAATAATATACCCAGCACTGGTTATATGGATATATTTGCCCCCAGCTCGTATGGACATATTTGCTCCCAGCTCATGGATATATTTGCCCCCAGCTCATATGAATATATTGCCCCCATTTCATATGGATATATTTGCCCCCAGTTCATATGGATATATTTGCCCCAGCTCATATGGATATATTTGCCCCAGCCCATATGGATATATTTGCCCCCAGCTCATGGATATATTTGCCCCCAGCTCATGGATATATTTGTCCCCAGCTCATATGGCTATATTTTCCCCCTGGCCAGCTCAAATGGATATATTTGCCCCCAGCTCATGGATATATTTGCCCCCAGCAGCTCATGGATATATTTGCCCCCAGCTCATGGATATATTTGCCCCCAGCAGCTCATGGATATATTTGCCCCCAGCTAACCTCTCTGCCAGGTGCCAGGAGGCCCAAAAAAATCAGAGATCCGAGATTGCGGCTGTCTGTTGGATAGATCACATGCGAATGAACACGCGGCCGCCGGGCCGGCAGCTAAATTGTTTTGGGCTCTGGCCACAGCGGGAGCCTGCGTTCCCACAGCGTTCCCACTGTGGGAGAACTGTGGGAACGCATTCCCGCAGGACTCAAGCCCTGTGCGTAGGTGTGTGTGTGGATGTGTGTGACTGTGTGTGTGTGACTGTATGTGTGTGTGTGTGTGAGACTGTATGTGTGTGTGTGGATGTGTGGGTGACTGTGTGTGTGACAGTGGGCCGGGATATGTGGAGCTCTGTGATACTCATACACACTGCACATTACTGTGAGTTTTATTACTGTGAAGCTCTGATACGCTCATACATGTCACGTGTTTTGGGGGGGGCAGCATTTAATTTTTCGCTCCAGGCAGCACAGTGGCTTGGGCCGGCCCTGGTCAAGGGTGACCTCCAAGCAGACCTCCGGGTGGGCCTTGAAGGTCTTCGCTCAAATATTGGCACGTTCAGGACCATGGCAGCGTCCTTGGAGCAGCGGGTTAATACCGTGTAGACAGACCAGGCCGAGGCTCGAGATGGCCTTCGGTGATGGCCGACAACTACTCTGCACTGCAGGAGGCTATTGAGGATCTCGACAATCGGTCGCGCCACTCCAACCTCCATCTCTGAGATGTTCCAGAAAAGATCCTGGATCTCCGGGTCTTTGCGAGTAAGCTGTTCCGCGCCCTCCTCCCTGACACCCTGGAGCAGGAGATGGCCCTGAACCGGATACACCATGCCCTGCGCCCCTGCCCAGGCCCTAATGAACCTCCACGTGATGTGGTGCTTTACTGCTGCTCCTAGTCATCAAAGAAGCAGTGTTGCGTGCGGCCCGAGATGGCTCCCCCTCGATAGAGGGGGTCACCCGCACATTTTCAGTGACCTGGCCCTGTCCACACTCCAGAAGCATTGTGACTGCCCATTCCACCTCATGGTCCCCCACGGCGGAGGCATACTCTCCTTCCGATCTCCCGCTGATGCCCCCATTTGCTGGAAGCTCAGCCAGTTAATTTTTTTGTCCCCCCCGACCGGGAATGCAAGGGGGGCCCGGCTTTGCCCCAATGCCCGACATGGGTTCCTCATTGTTAACCCCCTCCCTGAGCTGAATTGGGTTTCCCCCTGACTGAAACTCTATTTTGCATGCCCCCACCATTTGCTTGCTCCCCCACTGGAATTCCACCCATTTTTGTGCTGTGTTGGTGGGACATGCTCTACGAGCTCGACGTGCTTAGCGGCCATTCATCAACTAGATTTTGGACGCACGATGGTAATGCTGGCGAACACCTGAGCACATGGGACTTGCTCTCTACCCCTGCCTCTTGACCTGGCCTTTCCCGGCTGCTTGGGCCGCCTCAGCAAGACTCTTGATGCCTACGTGCTCTGCATGTGGGAAATGTTTTATGCACCCGGCGGCTCTTTTTGTGCCTTGGCATGCTGTCACGGACCTTTTACCATCTCCCTGCTCTATACATGGGGAATGGTGTGGATATGACTGCCTAGCTCCCTTCATAGTGTTCTGGTTCCATGGTTCCTATGGGGATGGGAAATGCTTTGTGGGGGAAATGCTTTGTGGGGGAAATGTTTTATGCTCGTGGCTCCGGTTTTCTTTTGGTGGGGGAAAATGTTTTATGCTCTTACTTACTGCTCTCTTTTGACAGGGGGACATTTTTTATACTCCTAGCTACTGCCTTCTCTTGAAGGGGGAAATGTTTTATGCTTTTGACTACTGTTTTATTTTGGCGGGAGGGAAATTTTTATGCTTTTGGTTACTGCTTGTTCGAACGGGGGAAATGTTTTATGCTCTTAATTACTGCTCTCTTTTGACAGGGGAAATGTTTTATGCTCATATCTATTGCCTTCTCTTGATGGCCGAATGCTTTTTTGCTCTTGACTCTTATTTTCTTTTGGTGCGGGAAATGTTTTATGCTCTTGGTTACTGCTTTTTTTTCGTTGGAGGAAATGTTTTATACTCTTGGTTACTGCTCCCTTCTGGTGGGGGGGGAAATGATTTTTGCTCCTGGGTGCAACCTTCTTTTGATGGGGAAATGTTTTATGCTCTTCTCCTGCCTTCCCCTTTCTGTGGGCTACTCCGCCCCTGCGGGACTTCAGCTATCATCAGAGCGGGCCAATGAAGTGTGTCCTGGACCTCTGAATGATTGAGTACAGCATTTTGTTTGGCTCTTCCTGGGTGTACCAGGTTCTAGTAATTGCTTTTTTTTTGTGCAGGGTTTGCCCTCCATACCACTGGACATTGAGCGTCTTCTACCTTCTTGCTCTCCCTTCTCTTCTCTCTCCTTTCATCCGTACCTCTATCTCCTCCCTCTCTTACTGTCTGTTGTGCTCGCCTCTCCTTTTCTTTTTCTCTTTCCCCTCTCCCCTTCCCCCTCCCCATTGTATCTGGCTCGGAGATGGCAACAATGGCTGAGGGGCACTGCACTGTCAGGACTGTTTCCCACAATTTTAAGGGATTGCGCTCCTCTCAGAAGCGCCATTTGGCCATTCGACATTACCGGCGCCTGAAGGAAATAGTTCTTTTACAAGAAAGCCATTACATGGGAAGTTTGTTCCATGGTATTGGGGTGACGGTTACTCATCTCACTACCATGGTGCAGGTAGTATGTATAAAACTGGGTCTCGATTCTTGTTCGCACGGGCTTGCACTTCCAACAAACTCGGACTTATTCTGCGTTAGATGGGAGATACCTCCAGGTAGACTGGTGCGCACTTGAAAAGGCCCCTCCCCTGACAGGGCCCAGATGGACGTGAAGATCTGGTTTATTGTTACCATGGAACAATTGATGGTGGTTCTTCGCGATTGGATGCTCGACTTTGAACGAGTGTGGTCCCGTTGGCTGACGGTATTTGCCCCATGCTGCAACTACTCTGGCGTTTTCTGGATGAGACGTCGGTTCCGCCTCAGCCTTGACCTCCTCCCTCTGGCAGTCCGTACTGTACTTCTTCACCCTTCCCCCTGTGGGTTACCCCCTGATTATTGTTGTTGTTGCCCTTCTCTGATGCTGCCCCTTACCATTTTTTTCTCTCTTTCTTCTTCTCCCTCTTCTCTCCTTTCCTTTTCTTCTCCCCTTCTCCTGCCTTCTTCTCTCTTCTTCCCCCATTTCTGTATTGTGTGTCCTCTCTTCTCAGGAGTTTTCCTATCTACCCCTCTCTCTCTCCTCTCTGGATCCTCTTGCCGCTTCTGCTGCGGGGACCTCCCCGTTCTGTGAAACACCTCTCTGTGTTTTTAGGTACTTTGATACGTAACCCTCTCACCCTCTCTTTGATAGGCACCCTCTCACCCAAGTGTTCCTCCTTGTCGCTCCGACGTTATTCACGTCTATTTATGAGCTTCTCCACTTGGATGTCCTTGTACTGCTTTTGATAAAATATATGCCTATCACCTGCTGTATTATGCCTTTATGACTTGGTCGTACTGACCCTATAAAAGACCCTATAAAAACCTTTATTACAAAAAAGGTGAAACTCAGGAGAATTGGCAAGAGAAGAGAACAATCTAGACCAAATAGCTGATTTGGAAAGTGAGATAAATGGCTATTTTGACCTAGAATTTTCACTTCTCCAGTCATTTTCCTGAGGCTCACCTTTCTTTGAATAGACCTGTTAGTGAATAGACCTGTAAGTGTCTGAGATCCATGGATGTGTAAGTGTGAAATCAAGTATTTTAGAAACAAATATCAGCCAGTTATAAAGTTACGTAAATAAACAAAATAAGCTGGCTGAATAAAGCAATACACTATTAGTGCAGATAAGGACTTAACCTAGATTTAACTTTAACAACTACCAAAATCTAAACAATCCACACAAATATACTTCAAGATAACTTAGTAACAATTAAATAGTTAAAATCCTACCAAGCTGATATGACTGATAATATTCTATTTTAGGCACTTAAATACTTACTTGGATTTTGCCAAAGCTTTCAACACAGTTCCACACAAGAGGGTACTATTTAAATTAAGAAAAATTGGTCTAGACAAAAATACTTGTTCTTGGATAGAACACTGGCTAAAAGGTAGGGTACAACAAGTGGTCATAAATGGTATATTTTCAAGTTGGACACCAGTGGTAGGTGGTGTCCCTCAGGGGTCTGTTATAGGAACAATTCTATTAAATTTATTTATAAATTACCTTGAAATAGGCAACGAAAGTCATGTATCAGTGTTTGTAGATGACACAAAAGTAGAAAAAGTAATCCAATCTGAGCAGGATGTTACTTCGCTGCAGAGGGATTTAGATAGATTGGGGGACTGGGCACTTAAATGGCAGATGAAATTTAATGTAGATAAATGCAAAGTTATGCACTTTGGAGTGAAGAACACACAAGCAACTTATACCCTAAATCAGGGCTCAAAATTTCCACTCGCCTACTACCATTTGGCGAGCGGAAATTAAGTGAGGGCGAGTGGAAATGCACATGCAGACAGCACAATAAATTATTTTGTGCTGCGTATTCCAGCCGTGCCACCGTCCAGCCCCCCTTTCCCAGGCTGCATGGTGGCAGGGAACAGCTGCCTAACTTGACCCAGCTCGTCTCTGTCAATGGCAGGGGGGTGGATAGGAGCTTCCCTGCCTCCTTGCTCTGCTCACACGGCTCTGATGACTTGGTATACATGTATCTGGGGTCTGATGTCTGGGTATTAATGTTATTTTTGTAACTTTATTCTAAATAAAGCCTTTAACAGTGTAATTTCACATTATAATTTAAGGGGGTGTGTTTAGGGGCAGAGTTAAGGGCTGGATAAGAGTTAGGTGGAGCAACTGGTGGCGACTGCGAGTAACTCATGACCTGGTTAGTAGCTTGGGACTTGAAATTTTGAGCTCTGCCCTAAATGGTACTGAGTTAGGGAAATCAAAGCAGGAGACGGATTTGGAAATAATCAGACTTCAAACTAAGTAACAATGCCTAATGTCAAACAGCAGTCGCCAAGGCCAGCAAGGTATTGGCATACATTAAAAGGGGAATTCACTCTCGGGATGAAAACATACAGGGTTATTCAAAGAGAATCGAAAAGTTACCGCACGTTTGGTGACTTTTCGTTCTCTTCAATTCGGTGTGATTTGGCGATCCCATTTCGGCGACCCTGCTGTGTATTCAGCAAGCACCACAGAGCCGTCGTAGTGCAGGGAAAAGCCACTGCAAACCCGACAAACACTCACTGCAAAACCCAGCGATTTGGCGAACTGCTCTCTGAATAACCGATTGGCCAAGAAAGGTAACCATACGCTGAATTTCACGGTTACCTTTCGGCCACAATTCGGATCTCTTTGAATAACCCTGATAATTTTGCCTCTTTATAAATCAATCGTAAGACCGCACCTTGAATATGCTGTGCAATTGTGGGCACCTGTCTTAAGAAAGGATATTATAGCACTATAAAAAGTGCAGAGACCGGCGACTAAATTAATAAGGGAAATGGAAGGTTTAAGTTATGAGGAAAGACTAACAAGTTTAAACTTGTTTAGTTTAGAGAAACGGCGCCTTAGAGGGGATAACGTTATATAAATATATGCGTGGTCATTATAAACCATTGTCTGGAAACCTATTCATTAATAGGACTATACACAGGACATGAGGTCACCCATTTAGACTGAACGAAAGGAAATTCAGCCTAAAGAATAGGAAGGGTTATTTTACGGTGAGAACAATAAAGCTGTGGAATTCTCTGCCTGTTGAGGTGGTTGGGTCAGAGACTGAACAGACTTTTAAACAATGACTGGATGACTTTAGCAGACACATACAGGGTTATTCAGAGAAAGGTGAAAACCAGGAGAATTGGCAGGAGAAGAGAGCAATCTAGACCAAGTAGCCGATTTGGAAAGTGAGATAAATGGGAGAATTTTGATGGTTTGTCTATTTTCACCTAAAATTTTCATCTCTAGTCATTCTCCTGACTTTCATCTTTCTCTGAATAACCCTGATAATATTAAGGGTTATAATATTTAATATGTGGGTAAAAGCTTCTTGATCCAAGGAGAAATCTGACCGCCTTCTGGGGTCAAGAAGGAATTTTTCCCCAGTGTGTTGCATATTGGCAAGGGCTTCAGATTGGGTTTTTTGCCTTCTTTTGGATCAACAGCAGTAGGTGATGTGTGAAAGGCTGAACCCGATGGACGCATGTCTTTTTTTCAGACTATGTAACTATGAATAAGTTTCTCACTCCTATAACATAATGCTGAAAGATGCATAGTAGATTAAACCCTTCACTATCAAGGGATTTAAAAAAAAAACATTGTCAGGAACCAGTGTTTTCTTTTAAAAAAAAACATTTCTATTTATACAGTAAGAAATATTTAGGCATATTCCCAATGTAATTTGAAAGGGATTTAAATATGGTAGATAATACATTGAATTCATATTTCTATATTCTAGTAATATTTGATATCTATATAAATATATAGGGCCAGATTGACTGCTCAGCAAATGCCTGATCATGAGGTAATGCTGAAGTATGGTCTTTTTCTTGGTTTCCTGTTTTTAAGGAGTGCAGATGTTATATTCAATTTCATTTCCTCTAGAAACTATGAGAGGCTGACCAGCCGAGAGGAAGGGAAGGATACACATGGTCCATGGTCAATTGTTTAAATACATCCTATGGAACATTCCTATTCCTAGAATAGGATATAGCTGTGATGTCAATTTAGGCGTGCCTACTAGGCTAGTACAGGAAATGTTTGTGTAAGTCTAGGTACTGCCCAAAGTAGGAAAAACACCTCTTCCTATAATGCTGACGTATCGGTTTGTAATTCATGAATTTGTGACGCTCCAAATGTTTGACAAAACTACTGGGTGTATGAAATTTTGCTCCAGAGTAAAGAAATAACTTGAGACAGCACTTGTGTCCTCGTCTTCTATTATTCTCACTCGAGTTCTGTTTCCTGTATGGTCACTGGGTCTGGTGACAAAGCAGCTATCTCTCATCACTGGACCGTGGCCATTCCTGTGATGCTTGCAGTATCCATATCAATTTGGTGTCAGAAGTGGGATTTGAACTAATCAACTTGTCTTGGTGAGTATGGGTACATATCTATTTTATTAATATTTATTGAACCTAATATTCATCATAGATAACTTGCTTGTTCAAATTTACGAACTCGCATTATTTGATTTGATAGTGCAAGAGTTTATTTTGAATGATTTGATTGTTTGAGTGATGGTGAATGAAAAATAGGATTTTTTTACAATCGTCTGGGTAAAGAATAGTGATCCTTTCTCTTTGTTTCCTTGATCAATTGTTGGATGTCCCCGCTGTTAGTGACTCACATTTGAATTGTGTTGTAAAGAGTATTATATATATTTTTTTTTTTTTAAATTCTTTATTTTTGAAAGTTTGCATCGACATAGAGAGTCAACATATAATGAAAAAGACCTCGCAGGGCCAAAATAAGTCAACTGGTAAACTATAGAAGAAAAACAAAAAAAAGAAATTTAAGATCATTCTCGGAAAACACATTTAAATGTAAGGTCTCCTGCAAAAAACACTCTAGAGTTTAAAGTCATCTGCGAAAAACACATTAAGATTTCAACGTCATCTACAAGGAATGCACTCAACAAAATCATCCCCTATTAGGGGGGGTCTCATCCAAAAAGCAAGTTATAGGGAACTAATGGCTATTAACAGCCAGAGAAAGTCTTCAGGTAGAGAACAGAAACATAAACATAAAAAATTAATAATAATAGCCAGCCGGGGACATCAAGCTGTAAAAGAAAGAGGGGGGGGGAGGGAATAAAAAGATGGCAAAGGCCAAAAATGTGCCTGCCTTGGCGACTACCCAGACGGTCCATAAGGCCGCAGGGAGGCCAAGGGGGAATAACGGCACCTGGCCCGGGTGCTCAGGAGCAAGCCGGGCACCAGGCCACGGTTGCGTCCGAGATGTCCCGGAAGAGCCAAATTAAAAAAAAAAAAAAAATTGCCAAGCGGGGGGGGGGAGAAAAAATAGCTCGGTGGGATTTTCCACAACTCAGCGAGGAGAGAAGAGTCCCAGGGGGGGACAAAAAGAGGTCCCCATAGTGTGGCTTTCAACCCGGGTCAGTAACCGCCCGATCCGGAGCGAGACCCGCTCCTAAAAGCACTGGCCAGGCTTCAGCCGGTTCGGTATATTGTAGAGAACGTTCATGTAGGTAACCGCTAGTGAGCCAGCTAGCCCCCAGCGGTAGGACTCCCTTATGCCGTAGGAAGGCTGTCACGTCTCGGAACCGTCGACGTGCCACCAGGGTCATGAAGGGCAGGTCTTGATATATCGTCAGTAGGGCTCCGTCAAATCGAACAGGTGCTCTAGCTCCAGGGGCCGACATGAGTCGCGTCTTAGTTGCCACATCTGCGGCTACTGCGATAACATCCCTCGGGGCTTCTTGGGGGCTGTCGCAGCTTTGCGGATACGGTACACCCCCCCAAACACGTCTGCTTTATCGGGTGGGGACTCGGATACCTGACGAGCCAGACGATTAGCATAGACGAGCAAGTCCGCAGCAGAGATCGACTCCGGGATACCACGGATTCGGACATTGCGTCGACGATGGCGAGATTCCAGTGTCTCCACAGATCGTGTCAGCAGATCAACTTGAGATTGTAGAGCAGACACCTGGGACGAGAGAACCACCTGCTCAGTCGCAAGGTCCGTAGTTTGGGCCTGGACCGCCACCACTTGGGATCGTATCACCTCCACATCAGCTTTCACTTTAGACATCTCCGTGGACAGCAGCGACTTAATTTCGGCGATGAAGCTCCGGTAGTCCCTCATCGTTGTGGGACGTGCATCATCCGAGGCATCCTTAGTATCCTCTCCAGAGGAAGTCGCCTCCTCAGAAGGAGCTCCCATCTCCCCTGCGGGCAACCGCTGCAGGACATCATAGCGAGGAGAGCGAACGGCAGGCTGCGGTGAATCCCCGTCATCTGTGAGCGGTAAGTTTGCGTCAGTATAGCCCAATAGGGGGTCAGGGGCAAGAACCGCGGGCTCGGGAGAGGTCGCCACCACAGTCTTCTTGCGCTTTTTCTGTGCCCTCTTCCGCGCAGCAGGGCTCATTGCTGCCGGAGCTCGGCCTCGGGACCCCGAGGGCAACCAGTCAGTCTCAGGCAGACACCCCGATAACCAGGAACCATCCTCCTCTTCCGACGAGCCATACCCCAGGGGAAGGGTAGAAGCGATGGCTGTCGCTCTGGCAGGGCATCCACCCCCCAAGGACTCCCTGATGTCCCGCTGTCTGGAACTCACCGATCCGCTGCTCCGTTTAAGTAGCGTTTTTTTTCCCATCTTCAGGGAGAGAGGAATGGTCGACCGCCGGGAATCAGTCCCACGCCAAAAAACCTCTGATGTCTCTTTGTCTGGGGCCCTCTGGGTAAAAATGTGAGGCCGACGGCCGGGATTCAGATCCGCTACGTGCAGCAGGAAACTCCCCAGGCTTCACAAAATGGCCGCCACCGCAAGGCCGAACTAGGCCCGAACTTCGACCGTCCCAAAAATGTCTCTGCGTGCCCGAGGATCAGCGATTCCGATGCGCTGCGGGTGTCAGGTCACCAACAAGTTGAAAGCAGAGGGAGAGGATCGCTAAAAATCTGTCAAAAAATGCTGGAAATGCTGAAATCACAGCAGAGCTCTCACTGCATGCGACCTCTCTCATCCGCTGCTGGCCACGCCCCCCAAGAGTATTATATTTTAAAAGATTAATACCTTTAAGTTTCCCGCCCCGAGAATTGGATCTCTATTTACCTGACTACTTGTTATTTCCTATTTGTGCGTGTTTTCCCTGATAGTGTAGTTAAAAAGATTTTAAATAGAATGGAGATTGCTGTTTTGTGATTTGGCTCAGTGACAATAAAGGAAACTGCGCATTTTTGCGACCCTTTCCCTCTCACCCTTTTAATTGCGCTGGCCCTTCTCCTTCCCCCTCCACCGCGCCTTTTTTTTGCGATATGGGTGCCAAAAAATCCTCCCATATAGATCCAAAAACAACGGGAAAATTAGATAAGCACTTCAATAAGAAGTTAATGCCCCTAAATGGCCCTGCTGAAACGCCCGCCGATTATGTACAACGTGTTGCTGGCGGATATTTCACCACGCCCTTTATAGATTGTCTCGCTGGCTGGACTACAGCCATGCATTCTTTTGATCCATTCCCAAATTCAGGAAGCTTCTCTTCCTATCATATGTCCATGATAAAAGGCTTATGTCTTGGCGACCAGAAAGCTTTCCCATATTTCCAACCTGACTCAAATTGGGATAGAAAATATATGAAGGAATGTGGTAAAGTGTGGATTCACTTGTCCTCTTCATATAACCCCATTTCTAAAACTCCTAAAGATGTATCATGGTCCATAGATAATCCCCCACCTTACAATTCCTCTCCTCCTGCCCTTTCACAACCTACTCCCAAACCCTCTTCCCTTTATCCCAGCCTTGACCCTAAGACTTTGGCAGCTGTGATTACAACTATTGAAACTACTACAAATCCTCTGCCTTCCCCCGAAGCCCTAACACAAAATATAGGTGTTTTAGGTGCTATCGTAGGAATACCCCATGTTGAAACAGAATCTGACACAGAACAAGATGAAACTAGCACATATGATTGGCAAAATAAAACCCCTATGTCTAAATTCAGTACATCTTCATTTGTATCCACTTCCAAACCCAACCGTGTAGGATACTCTCCCCAAATGCAATCTTTTATTGACCAATTTGAACCCCAACTTCAGAACATAATAACTAGGACCCAATCTGGCAAAACTATCAACCCCCCTGCTAGATATCAGATGCCCTATTTAATTGCAGGAAATAATGTCGTTATTATGCCCCCTGATATAGGAACCTTAAATTCGATAATTAAGGGTTCTCCTAGTCCCAGAATTTCCCCGACTGCGACAACACAATACCTTAAACGGGCAACACGAGGATTGCAATTAACTCAGGAAGATTACAAGTTGATCATTAACAGTGTCATGGATATGCTGATGACACTGGTTTTGATTGGACTCGTGTTCTCTCATTTCAACCCCCCCATGTTCCTCTAATAGGTGCCCCTATTACACCCCAAAATTTGCCTTTACAAACATCGGCCCAGATTGATGATATGTGGACAGAAGTTTGTGATGAATGGACTCGTAATTATGGAGCTCGACGTTCTATGGTCGCAGCCATTGCATGCAAACAAAATGCCAAAGAATCTGTCACCGAATTCGTCCACTGGTTCCATAAGAACTGGAAGGAGGATGCCGCATGACATTAGATGGAGATATGGGTCTCCTCTACACTCAAACTCTCATGGGTAATCTCAGAGATGATACCCAGAGAATTGCTAAACAGGTGATTGATAACTGGCCAACAGTGGTACCTATTGATCTTAATAATAGGCTCCTTGTTAAAGATTCTGCAGGTTGCTTTGACCTGCAGCATTCTAAATATATGTTAGCTGGTTTAACAGTCCTTCAGGTCCCCCAGGTAATAATGGTCCTCGCCCTAAACGGACTTATTATCGTCCTCAACACCCCACACGTACCCTAGGTACTTGTTTCATTTGTGGAGATCCAAATCACTGGCGTAATGAATGCCCTCATAATCCCAGGAACATTGGCAATACTGCTATGAACCCCCAGCCAAGATCTCCAACAAGCAATGCTGTTACCTCTACTAACAATGCCTGTGATCCACCTCGTCATAAGATTGATTGGCAAAACCAATCAAATGCATGATGTGGCCCAGAGGCATGCTCCATCTCATGTGTTCAGGTTTCAGAAACAGTTGACCATTTGCCCCTAGTGATCCTTAATTTGGAGGATCATAAAACCCCATTCCTTGTGGATACGGGTGCTACAAATTAGACGCTTACAATAGAGTGGTGTTTGTGGTCAATTAAACCTGCTGAGACGCCATCTTTGGGGATTAATGGAGTTCTAACAGATACGTTTGTCACCCCACCCATTGCTATTTCTTCAAATTCGTCTCCTGCCTCTGTGTTTCATTCTTTTCATGTTCTCCCTACCTGTCCTGTTAATTTGTTAGGCAGAGATTTGCTTTCTTTGCTTGCTGTGTCTATTATCTGCATGCCATCTGGATCTTTACATGTGGATTCTCCATTTCTTTCTTTTGAAGCTGCTCCCAGCACATGTCATCCCCCAACAGCCCCCACTCCTCTCTCTCCAGTGTCTCCACCTAACACTTCCTCCCATTCCTTCTCTCCTCTTCACTGTGCTTTCCTTTCAGCTCCTGATCTCGAATTGTGTGTACATCCGGATGTATGGGCAATTGACGAATATGATGTGGGTTCTATCTCCTGCATACCATATTCCGCAAAATTAAAAAAATCTGCAATTCCTGTCTATCACAAGCAATATAATCTGTCACCTGCTAAAGTTGAAGGAATACGGGAATTCATTCGCCACTTCCTTGCTACTGGCATTCTGCGTCCCATTGTAAGTTCGTACAACACGCCTGTAAATCCTGTGCCTAAAGGAGATGGATATCGCTTTACTCAGGATTTCAGATCTCTCAATGAAATCATAATTCCTATTTCTCCAATTGTACCTGACCTCCCAACCCTTCTCACCTCCATACCCCCAGACTCCACACATTTTACAGTCATAGACCTAAAAAATGCCTTTTTTCTGTCCCAGTACATCCAGATACACAACACATTTTGGCTTTTACATTGAAGGTAGTCAATTTTGTTGGTCAGTTTTACCTATGGGATTTATTGACAGTCCTGCGTCTTTTGCTCGTGCCCTGCGTGAGACTCTGTGAGTTACAGTCTGCCGGAAGGCTCTACCTTACTACAGTATGTGGATGACCTCCTCCTTTGTAGCCTCAGCCAAGCTGCATGTTACACTGACTCTGTTGCTCTCTTAAACCATCTACACTCAGAAGGCCACAAGGTGTCCAGAAAAAAGATGCAATTTTGCTCCACCTCTGTTGAATATTTGGGTTTCGTTCTCACTCAGGGATCTCGTGTCCTCTCACCGTCCCGCATTCAGAGCCTGCTCCAGCTCAAGCGTCCTGCCTCCAAAACAGACATGTTGTCCTTTCTAGGGATGGTGAATTTTTGTCGTCACTGGATACCAGACTGTTCCTATTATGACTCTGTTCTTCGTGCGTCTGCTGCGCGCACAGCTCCGGACCAAATTGTTTGGTCTCCGGACATGGTGTCTGCCTTTGATACGTTAAAGGAACTGTTGGCTACTGCACCAGCACTGGGGCTACCGAACTATAAACTGCCTTTTCACCTCTACTGTAGGGAGGATGGCGCACAATGGCGGCTGTTCTTGCACAGGTCCACGGGGGGCACTGCGTCCAACTGCATTTTTGTCAAAAGTCATGCCACCTGTTGTTCAGGGAATGCCAAATTGTCTCCGCTCCTTGGCTGCCTGTGCCATGGCTGTGGAAACAGTTCAGTCCTTAACCCTAGGTACTGACACGATTCTCCATACACAACACAATGTCTTGCATGTACTTCATAACCTTTCTACCCAGCACATTTCTTCCCAACGTTTGTCTGGTTATGAAACTGTACTAACTTCTACCTCCAATTTGTCTGTCAAATACTCTTCTGTCACTTCTGGTCCTTCTGTTGTTCTAAACGCTCTCCTGCGTCTACGCGAAGACCAAGAGGAGCCTCGTGAATTACATGATTGTCTTCCGCTCATTCAACTAACGACCTCTCCTAGATCTGATCTTTCTGACACTCCTCTAGAAGGTCCTGATATTCGTCATATCTTTGTTGATGGCTCCTGTTCTCGTCCTTCTGATTCACAGTATCTGACTGGTTATGCTGTGGTTGAATTGCCTGACATTGTACATGAATCTGCTTCCATTCCTTCAAATTCTTCGCAAGCTGCAGAACTCTTTGCTTTAACAGCTGCATGTAAACTTTTTAAAGATCTCCCTGTCACCATTTATACTGACTCTCGTTATGCATTTGGTGTTGTGCATGATTTTGGTGCACTATGGCATCGCCGTGGTTTTACTACGGCTGATGGACGTCCTATTTCTCATTCTGATCTGATTTCTGATCTCCTGTCTGCTATTCTATTGCCTTCTCGTCTTGCTGTTGTTAAATGCAAAGGTCATGATCCTGTTGACTCTTTTGTTTCTCGTGGCAATCACTTTGCTGACGCTGAGTCTAAAGCTGCTGCTCTTTCATCTCCTACCATTTCTCTTGTTCCTCACCCTCCAATTGTCACCTGCTACCTTTCTCCTTTTCTGCTGCCCCAGAAATGGATGCTTAAAGAACTCCAGGCAGGTGCTACTGAAGCTGATGTTTATCATTGGGCCTCAGAAGGCCTTGTGAAGTCTCAAGAAATTCCGCCTGATGTTAGAATTGATGAGAAAGGAGGAAGAGTTGGCTTACCTGCTGCAGCAGCGCCAATCTTTATTTTTTCTTTTCACGGTCCTGGCCACAGATCTCCCAAACTCACATACAGCGAAATGGCTAAACATTTTTCTGTTTGTAATCTTAAGGCTATGATTAATTCCCAACTTTCTCGTTGCCTTATATGTGCCAGAAATAATACACAGGGCCCAAAAATTCAAACTCAACACCTACCGCCTGCTAATGGTCCATTCCAGGAACTCCAAATTGATTTTACACACATGCCCACTGCAAAAGGTAACCTGAAATACCTTCTGGTAATAGTTGACAAGTTTTCTAGATGGCCTGAAGCCTTCCCTACTGCAAGAGAAAATGCCAGAACTGTTGCCAAAATTCTTTGTAAAGAATTAATACCCAGATATGGATGCCCCATATCTATTGATTCAGATAATGGTCCTGCCTTTACCTCCAAGATCACACAGGAATTGGTAAAATTAATGGCCATTCAATGGAAGTTTCATTGCCCATACCATGCGGAAAGTTCCGGAATCGTGGAACGGTAAAATAGAAATATCAAAAATAAACTTAGAAAAGCTACTGAGGGTACCTTCAAGAACTGGCCGGATTACCTTCCAGCCATTCTTGCAGAAATAAGAATGACCACCCATTCTGTCACTGGCCTTTCCCCCTTTGAAGTTCTCATGGGAAGACCCTTTCCTACCCCATGGATTCCTAAGCAAGGTCCCCTGGTAATGTTACCAGGTGATCTGGATGAATTTAGAGAAGCATATGTTACTCAATTGCTTAAAACATTGCATGATTTCCATAGAACGGTCTCCTGCTCTTTCCCGCCTCTCTCCACAGATCCTACTCACCGTTTTGTTCCAGGAGATCGAGTGCTCGTGAAGGCCCTGCATCGTCACAAAACCATTGATCCACCATATGGAGAGCCGACTACCGTCCTTGCTGTGACCAGAACCGCCGTGCTGACTGATGAATCACCTTCCTGGATCCATGCATCAAGGATAAAGAAAGCGCCATTCATCCCTGATGACTTCATTCCTGATCCACCTGTGACCTCAACCCCAGACGTGGAATCGATGACCCCTGCTTCTAGATGACCTCCTCCTGTGACGTACCCCACTGATGAATCTGGAGTGTGGGCCACAGCAGTTGTAAGCCCCTGCTAACCTGTTGGCTGGTTTCCCAGCTGAAGAATTGTTTTCCCCCCAATTTATTTTTTTATGCCTCTTAACTGTCCTACTCAACCTGAAGAGTAGTACCTTTTTGTCCTCATTTACACGAACTGTTTATTTTTTGATGAACTTTCCTTTTTCACAAAGTAATACATATTGTATTTACTCTGATTTTACACTTGCAGTGTCTATTGCTAGAACTACTACCAAGATGTTTTGCTCTTTTTCCAAGAACTGTTGTATTTTTTTATGGTTCACTTTTAATCATTATGATTTATTTCATAATACTTTCTGGTAGTTCATGTTACTATCACAGATGTTTCTGAGAAGATATTGTAGGTCCCCACAATATCTCCTTTGCTCGTCCCCAGTTCTTAATATGCGTTTGAAAAGAGACTTGCATCGACCTAATAACTATGCATATGCTGCTCAGACTATATATGAACTTTCAGGTTTCAACAAGTCCTGCTGGATATGTATGGCCAAACCAACTAGTTCTAAATATGGTATACCGTATGAAGGAGTTGCTTTGAATCTAAGTCTTTTTGATGATGATTTGTTTACATTGCCTACTTTCTCTAAAACTACTAACAATCCAGGTGCCACTTTTATACGTGCTCCCCTCTTACAGGAACATCGTGGTACTGCAGTGATACGAATGAGATTTAACATTACTGGTAGAATGCCTTCACCAGAACCTAACAGAAAGGAACCTCCTTGCCAGGTTATAATGGATCATATGTATGTCCCTAATAATTCTGAGATGAATCTACAAGCCACTTTTCGTGTTTCCTTTCTTTACGGTAATAGTTCTTCGTCCTGGTTTAGCACCCCTTGGCATTCTAAGTTAGTGTCCTCTCCCCTTTGTTCTAACCCAGGTATACTAGATAAATGTGTAAGTTTATGGCAATGGATGGATAAAACTTTTCCTGTAAGTGTTGGCAACGCCAACTCTGCTGATTTCATGTTTGGATGTATTAACGCATCCCAAATTAATGCTACCCATGTTTTGTTTAAAAATACTGTGTGGAATGTAGCATCTTTTGGGAAACTTAACTTACATGATTCCAACAGTCCAAAAGATTGGACCTTGCAAGTGGAAGATGGCACATACTCTAGTACAGTGGTCCCCAACCCTGGTCCTCAGGGCCCACTAACAGGCCAGATTTTGCAGATCACCATGGGGAAAAGCAGACTGAATCCTGCAATCACTGAGCAGCAAATCATAACACCTGTGCTGTGCTTCAGATATCTGGCAAACCTGGCCTGTTAGTGGGCCCTGAGGACCAGGGTTGGGGACCACTGCTCTAGTATGATAATGGTTGCAACATATTATATTGATGCTTATGCTACCTTGCCCCTTAACCCCCCTTTTTACTGGTTATGTGGTAAATGGGCATATTTGGTAATACCAAGAACTTATGTTGGTGAATGTGTTTTGGGTCTTATTGGTCCATCTCATACTATTCACCCTTATGTTCCGTCTGGTATGCGCATTGACCTACATAACACTGTACATCGCTCTCGTCGCTCCTCCATATCTGTCAAAACCTCTGAGGCAGAGCGATTTGGTGGAATCTTGCTACCCGCATATGGTGTTGCTCGTTTGTATTCTAAAATGAACCTTTTTATTGACTTAGTTGATGACTTGTTTAATCACACTACACATGCTCTAGCAGTTCTTTCTGCTGAGCAACGTCAGATTAGAGATGCAGTAATTCAGAATCGTATGGCCCTTGATTATTTGTTAATGAAGGAGGGTGGTGTATGTGGTCTTCTTAATTTGACCCATTGTTGTTTTCACATTGATGACATTTCAGGTGAAGTTTCTCAAGATATACATGATATTGAGGAAATTCAAACCCAACTCAGGAAAGTATCAAGTCCCTTAGATGGATTTGATTGGACCTTTGGCTTTAGTTCTATTTTTGGTAGCCTAGGTTCAACTATTTTACATGGTTTAATGTATCTTGTTATGATTATTCTTGTTATTGCCATTTTTTACAAATTGTTGATGCTATGCCTTGAGAAATGTTGCGTTTCTAACTCACCTATGATGCCAGCCTATCCTATACTTCCACCCACACCTACTTTGATTCCTTTTCAACGTTCCCCTCTTATGAGTAATTACTAATCTCTCTTTTTTTTATTTCTACGTATTAGAATGATTTATATGTATAATGTGATGACAATGTAACCCCATTTGTAATAGGTTCACTAGTTTAGTTTAGTTTAATTTTCTTTTTAATTAGTGATCACGTGATTCATGATCAAAAGACGGATTGAAAGGGATTTAAATATGGTAGATAATTCATTGAATTCATATTTCTATATTCTAGTAATATTTGATATCTATATAAATATATAGGGCCAGATTGACTGCTCAGCAAATGCCTGATCATGAGGTAATGCTGAAGTATGGTCTTTTTCTTGGTTTCCTGTTTTTAAGGAGTGCAGATGTTATATTCAATTTCATTTCCTCTAGAAACTATGAGAGGCTGACCAGCCGAGAGGAAGGGAAGGATACACATGGTCCATGGTCAATTGTTTAAATACATCCTATGGAACATTCCTATTCCTAGAATAGGATATAGCTGTGATGTCAATTTAGGCGTGCCTACTAGGCTAGTACAGGAAATGTTTGTGTAAGTCTAGGTACTGCCCAAAGTAGGAAAAACACCTCTTCCTATAATGCTGACGTATCGGTTTGTAATTCATGAATTTGTGACGCTCCAAATGTTTGACAAAACTACTGGGTGTATGAAATTTTGCTCCAGAGTAAAGAAATAACTTGAGACAGCACTTGTGTCCTCGTCTTCTATTATTCTCACTTGAGTTCTGTTTCCTGTATGGTCACTGGGTCTGGTGACAAAGCAGCTATCTCTCATCACTGGACCGTGGCCATTCCTGTGATGCTTGCAGTATCCATATCATAATTCTTACTTTAATCACATTTGTGGCCAATAGATGGTGCCATCTACTGCCAAATTGAGTTACGGCTGTTTCAGTTGCAGCTTGTGATCACTGCATTGGCTTCTGAATGTCCGATGCCAGGACATTCAGTTAGTCTATTTTACACAGTTGTAGCTCTTTGGCATTATGCTCACAGGGCTAAGACTTGGGGGCACCTACTGCAGCCCAAAAGCAAAATAAATTAGTTTGCAGTAAACAATTTTAATTTGCGTTTGGGCTGCAGATCGAGGTATCTCCATATCGGGCCCCTGGATGGTGTCTTTTGAAGCCCTAGATATCTCGGTTGTGAAGGGGTAAATAAATGGTCATAGCTTAATTCAGTGGTATAGAAGGAATGCAGAGCTGGAACTATATTAGACTGTTGTTATCCCATATATAAAAAATATCACTAGGGGTCAATAGAATGAACAGTGTGATCCTGAGGAAATAAAGGGCAGTATTACAAAGTTGGTGCTAACTTAACCAGAGCTGTTGTAAACTTACCAGAGCCATTAAAATCAATAGGGATGTTAAGTTTACAACAGCTCTGGTTAAGTTAGCACCAGCTTTGTAATATAGCCCAAAGTCTTCAATATTCGCCTAAGTAGGAAACCTACCCCTACTAGTGTTGTAAATTTAAGACAGGGCTTTCCTATATATTGTTATGTCCACTAAACAATATCCCACTTCAATAAGGTGTACAGTGTAATCCTCTCTTTCATATTAATATAGTGTAGCGCTCACTCCCGTAGGAGCCGCTGAAATGAACCACAGGTCAGTCTCCCCGCACTAGGGAATAAATATACTAGAACACCGCTGTGGGTTTTTATAATTTAAATAGTTTACTAAAATATTAAGCAGACGTTGAGACACGGTATTCACAGGTATTATTACAGTACTTTCGTATCGCGGTAAAAACGCGTAGCGGGAAAGAAATGAAACACGAGGCTTCGTATTTCGTAAAAACAATATATTCGCAACCGAACAGAAAAGAATGCAATTGCACGAAATTTCGGAAAAAGGGACACGTAGCGTAGCCAAGAATACAATCTCTTCGTATTTCGATAAACGCGCAGCGGAAAAGAGAAAATATATTCGGAACGTATCTTCAACCCCTGTTCCGAATCGTAACAGAATGAGTCCTGCACAGGTTAAGTCCCGGAATGTAAAGGGTGTGTATGTGTGTGTATATGGTACCCGGATACTGTTCAACTGGCCAGTGAATTTACTTAAGGAATGTCTTCGACTAGTCAAGTTGGGGCCCTGTGGACTTTAGAGAGAAAACAGCAGCGTGTTCCTTATTTACAAACGGCCTTGGAGGCCTCTCACCCATCCGCCGATTGCTTTAGGCTCCGCTGACCCAGGACGTCTCTCCGCTCGATATTGACTGGGGATACTTGCGGCCGCATCCGTTGTCTGACTCTCCGTAGCTTGTCCACGACTTGTCCCGCTCACCGCCTGCTTTCTGTATCCGATCAACTCGCGGCAACTCCTCACTCCAGGTCTTCGGTTCCTTAATTAGCAGCAACTCTCGGGAACTTGGAGGTCTCCTTCTCCTAAGGCTGGATGACCCGGTGTAAGGAACTGACAGGTCTCACTCGCGCTCTGGCCTAGGCCCTCTAGCGATATCTTGCACTGCGTCTGCTCTCTCTCGTTCCCTGGCGCGCTCTCCTCTCGCGCATTCTCCACGAGGCTCAGGATGTCAAGCGTCTGTGTCCCACCCACTTCCTGTCTGTTTGCAAAGCACGCCGGGAAATGTAGTCCAATGTCCAGTGTCTCTGATCGCGATTGTCTCCATCTTGTGGCCAAAAATAGGTACTGCCACAGCAAGATTTTAACACAGCGCTACACTCTCCCCCTCCTAGAACTCTTGGGTCTCTCCAAGGAGGTACAACAGTTACATTATATTTCCACAATATTTGAATACAGTTTACATAACATGTACAGGTTCAGCAGCATACATGCAGTGGGTTAGGAACACTTCCTCAAGTTGACTCATATTTTGGGCTACCTCAGCTAGCATAGCAGACACTTCGGGCAACCTCTGCACTGTGGTGATGGCCTCTTCAGTGCTATGTCCTGGTGAGTCATAGGTGAGTCGTTGGGGCGGTCGAACAGAGCGTTTTGGTTCTGGCTCAATCAGTTCCTCTTCAGGTGGAAGTACTATAGGTGCTGGCTCAGTCCTTCTCTCTATCACTGGAGCAGACATTTCTTCAGAGTATGATCCCTCCAGTGAAGGCATAGAACTATAATCACCTGAATAAGCTTCAGCTTCCGGAGCTACCGGGATCCCAACAGCCTCAGGGACTTCCAACTGAAATTCAAGAGCTTCAGGGATTTCAACAGTCTCAGGGACTTCCAGCAGAAATTCAGGAGCTTCAGGCCTCAAGTTACTCTCCCACCGCTCAGGAACAACGACAACCTCCTCAGGCTCCGGTGAGCGCATCCAGTCTAGACAATAACTCTCTTCTTCACTGTCTCTTTCGCTCTCTTCGGCAACCCGGGTCTGTTGAGACCGAGTAACGGGAGGCAAACGTGGAGCAGGCGGATTTGGCAGAGGCAGTTCGTCCCCAACTGGCATCCTTACAGCCTCTCTCAAAGGTAACAAATGATTTCGGTGCCAGTTCTTGAGAGGCCCAGCCTTTCCATCCGGGCGAATCTGATACACCGGTAAACCCGGCAGTTGTTTGCAGACAATGTAAACCTGGGAACTCCACCTATCCGCCAACTTGTGTCTCGCAGCAGCACCCAAGTTCTTCAATAGAACCCTATCACCGGGTTGTAGATCTTGTATTCGAACTTTCAAGTCATAGTTCCTTTTGTTTCTTTGCTCCCTGTTTCCTGAGGTCAAACGGGCCTGTTCAAACGCAGAAGCCAGATTCTTTCGAAGTCTATCCACGTAGTTTCTATGGGAAGCTACTGACGTCTGGTCTAGAGATAACCCAAATGCCAAATCAACCGGCAGTCGAGCCTCCCTTCCGAACATAAGACGGTACGGTGAGTATCCAGTTGCATCGCTCTCCGTACTGTTATACGCATGCACCAGAGTAGCTATGTGACGACTCCAACTCTGCTTCTCCACATTCGACAAGGTCCCCAGCATGTTTAGCAGTGTGCGATTAAACCTTTCAGGTTGAGCATCACCTTGAGGGTGATATGGTGTAGTTCGGGTCTTTTGGATTCCCAACAGCTCTAACAATTGCCCCACCAGTCTGCTTTCAAAGTCTCTACCCTGATCAGAGTGTATCCTCCTTGGCAGTCCGTAATGAACAAAGAACTTTTCCATCAACACCTTGGCCACTGTCGGAGCGCGTTGTTATCCATCTTGATCACAAACTCGGCTCCATACAGATAGTCTTTTAACTTGTCTACCACTGCCGACTTTAAGGCTAAGAACTCCAACTTGTGAGTAGGGTAGTTCTTCTCTGAAGGCGTAAGGCTCCGGCTCACGTACGCTACAGGCCTCAGCAATCCACCATACTCCTGATACAGGACTCCTCCCAGACCTTCTCGGCTGGCATCCACATGTAGCTCATACGGCTTGTGAGGGTCCGCATAGGCCAAAACAGGAGCTCGGGTTAGACTCTCCTTCAGCTTCACGAAAGCTCCTTCACATTGACTGGTCCATTCACCTTGTATAGACTCTCGAGCTTTCCTTGGCCCTGGAGCTGACGGGTTTTGGTCAGAGACCTTGCAGCCTTCTTCTGTGGTTTCCTTCTGCAGGAGTTTGTTCAGTGGTTGAGCTATTTTCGCGAATCCTCCCACAAATCTTCGATAGTATGAACAGAATCCCAAGAAAGATCTAAGTTCAGTGACGTTTCGGGGTCTAAGCCAAGAAGCTACGGCCTCCAACTTCCGAGGGTCTGTCGAAACACCTTCTGCTGAGACCACATGTCCTAGATACGTAACAGACGGCAGACAGAATTGGCATTTCTCCAGAGACAGTTTCAGCCCCTCTTCGTGGAGCCTCTTCAAGACCTTCTCCAGACGTTGCTCATGTTCTTCCAGAGTCTTCCCAAACACAATTATGTCATCCAGGTACACTAATACTTCGATTAGATTCATATCCCTGACTGTCTTCTCCATCAACCGTTGGAACGTGGCTGGAGCCCCCGTAAGGCCTTGAGGCATTCGGTTGAATTCAAAGAACCCCAGTGGACAGATGAACGCAGTTTTCTCCTTGTCTTCAGGATGCATGGGTATCTGGTGATACCCACTTCGCAGGTCTAGTACACTAAACCACTTTGCTCCAGACAAACACTGTAGGGCATCTTCTATCCGAGGAGTGGCATATTGATCGGGGATGGTTCTCCGGTTCAACGTGCGGTAGTCTATGCATAGGCGGACAGAACCATTTTTCTTCCGGACCAACACTATGGGAGATGCGTACGGACTCCTGGACTCTTGAATCACCTTGGTTCTTTGCAACTCATTCAGCTGCTCTCGCAGATCATCTAAGTCTCCTAGCGGAACTCGCCTTGATCTTTCACGAAACGGCTTGTCTTCTTGTAACCGAATGCGGTGCTCAGTACTCTTAGCTAGGCCCACATCGAACTCATCTTTCGAGAACAATTCCTTCCACTTTAGGACTTGAGACTGAAAACGTTTCTTCCACTCAGGTGAAATGGGAGCGTCCTTGGGGTAGAATCTTTCATCTGGAATCTCTTTATCCACTCCCCCTCCTAAATCGGTAGAGAGGGGTGTAGCAGACTCTACTTGCCCGATAGGCATTCGTGCTTTAAGGACTACTGGAGAATCCGTCACATTGCACACGCTGACCGAGACTCTTCCTCGTGTTCTCTTCAGAGCTTTGGTGGAGATTATTTCAGGAATTACTTCGACTCCGGTTTCACTCCCATGATTAAAATCGGTTCCCAGCACCACGTAGGGACCTGGTTGCGATCCGTTCAACTTGACTGAAGCCCGGAAGCTCGCTACTTCTCTTGCTGGCAGAACCTTCTCCGTTCCCCCCAGCCTCCACAGGCGCCCCACCTTGGCAGGTGCCTTTCGTTCTTCGACCATCCTCTGATAGACCGGACGTAACATTGGGTGTACTCCTTGAGTCGAACCTTCTTCCAATACAATAGGTGTCAGGAGACGCCGCACTAGGTCAGTATTCGTCCCCACTATCAGGGAGCTTCTGTTCGCACCCGAGGGTCGAGGACACACAATGGCCAATGCATCACAACCCCCAGATTGCCCGATGACTTCAGATCCGATCTCCAACTTCACTTGCAGGTACCCGTCATAAGGGAGTTTCTCAGTGCCGATACCCCATATTTCCAAATCCTTCAATTCTTGCAGAGGAATGTGCTTTAAGTGTTTCTCATAGAAGTCTTTGTAGATCAATGTCACTTGAGCCCCTGAATCTAACAGGGCTTTAGTGTAGACTCCCTCCACTTGGATTGGCACAATAGGAGAAGGACCTATCAGTTGGTCAGGAAACTTGGTGGCGGTATCCGGACGCTTAGACCCAGTTCGCTGTACCCTGGCCTTTTCCTTGGCCCGTGTAGGTTTTGGGTGTGCATTGCTTCCCCATGACGTAGACCCGGATGCTAAGGGAGTGACTCTTTCAGTCCTGGCAGGCTCAGCAGTTGGCTCGGCTTTGGGCCCTCTCGCCCTCTTAGTCTTGGCTTGGTTTTTGGAGCGGGGTTCAACCTTCGGGCACCTAGGTTGCTCCTTCACTTGTGCCCTCTGGCGTTTCCCGCCGGTGAGGTAGATAACCGTCCTTCTAAAGCTTCCAACAGTCCCTCGACTCTTTCCTTCTCAGGCTTTCGGCCTTTGCACTGTGCGCGGAAATGGCCCATTTCTCCACAACCGAAACATCTCTTCTTAGAGAGCGGAGACGTAGTTGATTGTTGAGATTTTGTTAAAGGACTTGGACCAGACGCCACAGCAACTCCCGTCGTCTGCATACCTGTGAGGAATTTCTGCATTTCTGCCTGCATTTCGGTCACCTTCATCAACACTCGGCACAGTTCCGCGTGCGCTTGTTGCAATTCAGCTTGAGCTTCCTGTACTTTCTTGACGGTTTTGGACAATTCACCACGTTCAGGGAGGTTCGATTCTTTGGCAGCCCTCTCTGTAGATTTAAAAACGACTAGGTGTTCTTGTTCGTCCTCGTCAGATCCATAAGTATCTAGAGAGTCGCTTTCAGGCTGCAGACTGTCGTTATGTCTCACAGGTTGTGCATAAGCCCTTTCCCCCCGCCTGAAGGATTTCTCTTCCAGTAAAGCCTCTTCCTCTCGTACAACTCGGATCAGTTCCAGGTACTTCAGCTCTTGGTTACCTGCTCTGCTTCTCAGCTGCATCATTACTGGATCTAGAGGCTGAGAGCCCCTCAGGATCTGTTTTATTCAGATCTTATCTACTTCGGCCGGTTCGGCCCCTTTCTTCAGGAGTATCTGGTGTAGAATCTTATCTAGGCGCCTCATGTACTCGGTCATCCTTTCACCTCTTCTCTGATAGGTGTGTTCGTACTGATATACCAGTTCGGCCGCCTTTTCGGTTCGCCCAAAAACTTCTTCAAGAACGTTTAAGTAATCTAAAGCAGTACAATCTTTTCTACTCAGTTTCAGGTTTCTCACCGCTTCTGACGCAGGTCCCTTTAAGCTCTCGGTGATCCTTTGCTTTTTCTGGGCCTCAGGGACATCCCACTCATCCAGAGCCTGCATCGCCTGTTCCACCCATTCTTCAAAGGTTTCTTCTCCCGCCGGAGTTGGTACGTTTCCTGTAAAATTTCTTAACCGTCGATAACCGAAGTTAGTGTGAGGAGGGCTTGTTTTCTGACATTTAGCCAGTAGATCTCCAATAGCCACGATAAATTCAGGCCCGATCATGGCCAGCGGACTAGGCGCGGGATCACTTGCGGATTCGCCACGTGGCGCACTTGGCTGAATTAGTTGGACTTCCACCTCATCGGCCAGTTTCACGCTCGCGCCCTGAAAACATGATGGAACGCCCTTTCTCCACTCGAGAAGAACATACGTGTGAGAGGTATCTGGGGTTTTTTAATGTCCAGTATTAACCCCCGATGAACTGGTGCTAACGTGGCCACGGCCTGGCGAATCTGATCTTCAGCCCAAGTGTCTGCGGGAATATCCATGACTATACAACATTCTAACTGACTACTGTGCTCCCCACACCATTCGGCAAGAGTGTCTGGATCCATATTTAACCCTTTAGATGCGGTTTTTCCAGAGACTGGATCCCGGAAACGAGCCCCCACGTGTAGCGCTCACTCCCGGAGGAGCCGCTGAAATGAACCACGGGTCAGTCTCCCCGCACTAGGGAATAAATATACTCCAACACCGCTGTGGGTTTTTATAATTTAAATAGTTTACTAAAATATTAAGCAGACGTTGAGACACGGTATTCACAGGTATTATTACAGTACTTTCGTATCGTGGTAAAAACGCGTAGCGGGAAAGAAACGAAACACGAGGCTTCGTATTTCGTAAAAACAATATATTCGCAACCGAACAGAAAAGAATGCAATTGCACGAAATTTCGGAAAAAGGGACACGTAGCGGAACCAAGAATACAATCTCTTCGTATTTCGATAAACGCGCAGCAGAAAAGAGAAAATATATTCGAAACGTATCTTCAACCCCTGTTCCGAATCGTAACAGAATGAGTCCTGCACAGGTTAAGTCCCGGAATGTAAAGGGTGTGTATGTGTGTGTATATGGTAAACGGGTACTGTTCAACTGGCCAGTGAATTTACTTAAGGAATGTCTTCGACTAGTCAAGTTGGGGCCCTGTGGACTTTAGAGAGAAAACAGCAGCGTGTTCCTTATTTACAAACGGCCTTGGAGGCCTCTCACCCATCCGCCGATTGCTTTAGGCTCCGCTGACCCAGGACGTCTCTCCGCTCGATATTGGCTGGGGATACTTGCGGCCGGATCCGTTGTCTGACTCTCCGTAGCTTGTCCACGACTTGTCTCGCTCACCGCCTGCTTTCTTTTTTTTTTTTTTTATTCAAGAACAAGCCATGCGGCGGAGGTACAGCACGTAAGTAAGCAGAAAGGCATGTATTACATGAATCATTTGAGTCTTGCGTAACATTGAGGCAATAACCGTAAATAACATCGTCTAGGTAACGTAATATAGAAAGCGTATTGTATGCAGTGTGTGTTGAAAATTAGGTATGTTAGGAGGAAACGGTGTTTGGGGAATAGGAGGGGAAGTGGGGGAGGTGTGTGGTCTGCTTTGTGGGGCGTCTTTCATGTCCCCAAGCCCCCAATCTCCCCCGGCCCGCGTGCATCCCCCCATGCCTCCTCTCATTGGGGGTGAGGGTAACGCCCCCTCTGACATCTAGGGAGCTGATTTTGGGAGGGGTGGGTGGGTATCCAGTCGCCTAAAGACGGTTCGGAAGGCTTATGTAGGGAAGGGGTGATAGGCGAGAGTCGCGTAGTTCTGGTATGGTTGCCGGCGTGAGCTTCCGGGCGATCAGGAGGCACGGGTTGTTTCTCTCCTCTCTGTATGTCGATAGTGGGAGCTGGTATTGGGTGGACCAGGGGCAGCACGAGTAAGCTGGCCCTGGGGTTTTACAGTATCCAGTGAGTATTTAATGGTTGGGATGTGGCTCGGCAGTTGGCATGAGGAGGGACACGAGGGCGGGGGGGTGGAAAGAGGGAGAGAAGGTAAGGTGGAGTGGGGAGGAAAGAGAAAAAGAGAGAGTGAAAGACAGAAAGAGGGAAGCAGGTTGAGAAAAGGAAAGAAAGAGAAAAAAAAAAAAGGGTGGGGGGGTAGGTCGAGAAGTTAGGTGTTGGACGGGCAGGACCGGGCACTCCGCCGCGCCACGCCCCCGGCCAAGTCCCAGTAATGGTAGTCTAAGGTGTCCACGAGGTCCCCCACACAGGGGGTGACCCCGGGATAGATCCATCCCCTGTGGGAGTCACAGTAAGCAGACAATCTGTGGGTGTCTCAGTCAGAGCTCCCCAAAAGGGTGCGGCACTCCGCCGAGGCCACGTACTGGTTCCAATGGTACCATTTTTGTAGGTGGGTCTCTAGGTCGTCGTCCATCCTGGCCTTCAGGTCCTCCATGTTCAGAACCTCTCCCATCCGGGTGAGCCAGTCGCGATAAGTTGGAAGAGTCGAGGATCCCCAAGTCCGAGCCACCATCAATCTAGCAGTCATGATCATGGGGAGCGCCACAGATTTCTTGAGGACTCCTACCGAACAAGGAACCTGCGTGAGTAGGAACGCGCCCGCCGTATGCGGTAAGGACAGGCTGGTCACCGATGCCACGGTGTCTCTCACTTGAGTCCAGAACGGGGCGATGAGTGTGCACTCCCACCATACGTGTAGGTAGGTTCCAGTCGCCAGGTCACACCTCCAGCAGTTGGGACTAAGACTAAGGCCTATCCGGAAAAGAAAGGCAGGTGTACAGTACCACATCGACAGGACCTTATAGGAGTTGGTTTGTAATCTAGTCTGCAGGCTGCCATGATGGGTCAATTCATATGTGGCCTGCCACTTCTCATCCGGTATGTGGGTGTCCAGTATCTGTTCCCAGGAGCTCTCGAAGTTAGGCGGGGATTGGTGGTGTGCGGATTGGAGAAGGCCATATAGAACCGAGATCCCGTGTTGGAGGGGTTGTTTAGCTATGCAGAGGGATTCAAAGGTTGTGAGTGGGCGGATCAGTCTGTGACGGGCTGGTAGGGAGAGTAGGTAGTGGGTGATCTGTCTGAAATTAAAGTGTTCTAATGCGGAGGGGGGGGCTCTGACATCCCCTCACCCCCTGGTAGGCGTAGGGCAGATCCGTCTGTAAAGTGGAGTGCCCTTGGCGAGATGGTCTTGTCTATCCTTCGCTTCAAGCCAGGGTGGACGCCGGCCGCGAAGGCCGGATTGGCCGTGAGGGGCAGCAGAGGCGAGGGGTACGTCGTGATCGAGCACCGGCGGATTACAGTACGCCACACCCGTAGTGTGGCTCCCACAAACGGGTGTTGGAGGGCGAGTGGGGATCTCTGGTCCGCTGCGATCCAGGGTAGCACGGACGTGGGGTGTGGAGTAGCGTCACATTCCAGGTCTTGCCACAGGGCGCGTCTGCCGCCCATGGTCCATGCCACTATTCTTTGAAGGTGTGAGGCTTCGTAGTAGTGTCGAAAGTTGGGGAAGGCCAAACCCCCCGACGATTTGGGGCGTGTAAGGACTTGCAAGCTGATTCGCGGCTTAGCCTTGCACCATACAAAGCGTGTGCACTCAGTTCGGATCCTCTGGAAGAACGTCTGGGGTATGTGTATCGGCAGCGTCTGGAATAAATATAGCAGTCTAGGGAGTACGTTCATCTTCAACACCCCTATTCTACCGAGCCAGGAGATCCTCAGGTGGGACCACTCCTTGAGATCTCGGCTGAGGTCTGTCCAGAGCGGCAGAAAGTTCTCGTGATAAAGGTCGTGAGGCGACTTAGTGAGCCAGATGCCTAAGTACCGCATCTTGGAGGGGCACCATATAAATGGGTGCATCCGACGGAGGGCCCGTTCTGCCGCTCCTGGGATATTAAGGTTCAGTACCTCGGATTTATCCATATTGAGTTTCATGTTAGACAACGTGCCATAGGTCTTGAACTCCTCTACTATTTCCGGTAAGGTAACCAAGGGGTTAGTCACATAGAACAGTAGGTCATCGGCGTACGCCGAGACCTTGTGTGTGCCAGTTTTACCCGTCAGGCCGGTGATAGCCCCATTGCGTCGGACGGACTCCAGGAAGGGTTCTAGTGTGAGGGCGAACAGGAGTGGGGAGAGGGGACATCCCTGTCGGGTGCCGTTCCGTATTTGAAAGGTGTCTGAGAGGATCCCATTGACCCTCACACGGGCGTTTGGGGAGCTATAGAGTGCGGCCACCCAGGAGATAAATTCCGTTGGTAATTGCATGGCGCGAAGCGTGGTGAACAGAAAACGCCACGATACCCTGTCGAATGCCTTTTCGGCATCGGTTGACAGGAGTAGCATCGGGATCTCCCCCTTACGCGCTCTATGTATGGCATTCAGGGTACGGGTAGTACCATCCCTGGCTTCTCGCGCCGGGATGAATCCCACCTGGTCTTTTTGTACCAGGAACGGTAAGACCGTGCTCAGTCGTCGTGCCAAAATCGTGGCGAATATTTTAAGGTCGGTGTTCAGCAAGGAGATCGGCCTGTAGCTAGAGCATTCCTTAGGGTCTTTGCCGTCTTTAGGAATTACTACGATTGTGGCGGCCTGAGTATGGGGGTGAAGGGTGTGGGCCTCCAGCAGGGAATTAAGTGTGGCTGCGAGCGGGGGACCAGGGTGGCGCCGAAGCGCTTGTAATACAGAGAGGGGAGGCCATCTGGGCCGGTGCTTTACCGTTTTTCTGTGTTTTGATGGCTGCTGTGGTCTCCTCTTGGGTAATAGGTTCTCTGAGCGTGGTGCGCTGCGCCTCTGTAAGGCGAGACGGTATCCGCGTCCTAAGGTATCGATCCAGGTGGGTAGTCGGCAATTGATCGGGCTCCCCCGCCGAGTGATACAGTGCCGAGTAGTATTCTCGGAACGATTGAGCTATACGGGCCGGGTGCGGGGTATCCACGCCATCTTTCATGCGAATCATTTGAACGTATGTCCGTGCTCGTTGTTTCTTTAGAAGTCTCGCAAGGAGGCGTCCCGGCTTATCCTCGTGTAAGGCAAACCAACATTTAGTTTGTAACATGGCCCTTTGGAGTTTAGGGTTCAGCACGTTCGTTAGTTGCGTGCGGGCCTGTATGAGACGCGCGTGGGTGTCCGCGTCACGCGAGGCGTGATGTTCGAGTTCTATTCTCCGGATCTCAGTTAGTAGTTCCTCCGTTTCTGCTTGAAGCGCCTTCCTCTTGCGTGACGCCCACGAGATCAGCTTTCCGCGAATAACCGCCTTATGTGCCTCCCAGACGGTCGGTGGTGGCACTTCCGATGTCTGGTGGTCAGCAAAATATGTCTGGATAGCTTCGGTCACGTCGGCTCGCAGTAGTGGGTCCGCCAGTAGCGAGGTGTTAAGTTGCCACGTCCCCATCTTAGGACGGAGCAGGGGCGAGGCGACGGTCAGTACCACCGGCGCGTGGTCCGACCACGTAGTGGCTTGTATCTCCGAGGCTCGCACCAGAGGAAGGTCATACTGGGGAACAAAGAAGTAATCCAGTCTAGTGTAGGTGTTATGGACGGCGGAGTAGTAGGTGTAGTCTCTGGTGGTTGGGTTCAGTGCTCTCCAAGCGTCTACCAGTCTGAGGGTCGTTAGGGAGCGTTGTATGCGTCTCCGTTGCCTTGAGGGTATCCGGTGGGTGGCAGAAGAGGAGTCCTCTAGAGGGTTAAGAGGGAAGTTAAAATCTCCGCCCAGCACGAGTGTGCCGTCCGAGAAGTCCTCCAGAGTCCGTAAGGCAGTAGCCAAGCGCAGGTGTTGATTCGTGTTGGGCAGGTAGAGGTTGGCGAACGTGTAGGTGGAGCCCGCGATCTTGCCCTTGACGTAAAGGCCTCGCCCATCTCCCGCTCGGTATACGTCCGTCATCTCAAAAGGGATGGTGGAAGCAAACAAGATGGCCGTTCCTTTGGATTTGGAATCCGGGGCGTGGTCGAAGTAGCCCCTTGGGAAGCGTCGGTCTCGTAGTGTGGGGGGGGCTGCGGAGTTAAAATGAGTTTCCTGTATAAAAGCCACTGAGGTTCGCATAGACGTCAGGTCTCTAAGGAGCCTACGTCTCTTCTCTGGTTTGTTGAGGCCTCTCACATTATAGCTCACTATCCTAAGATCTCTTGGCACGAGGGCCGTGTCGCGGACCCCGAGTCCCAGCCCCGCCATCCGGGATGGGTAGTTCCGAGGCGTGAGTGGGGGGGGGAGGTGGTGGTGCAGGTACAAAAAGGGAGAGAGTGGGTATTAGAGTGAGATTGAGGAGAGGTATAGGGAAGTGGGAACAGAGTTGAGTATGGATTGAGTAAAAAAGAGATAGGGAGGGAAAGAAAGAAAGAAAGAAAGAAAGAAGAAAAAAAAAAAAAGGAAGGTGGTCGTGAGAGGTGAGGGGGTGTGATACGAAGTAGCCGATTTACCTAGGGGGGTGGGTGGTAGAACGGCGGGTGATAGAGTGATCAGAACAAGGGGAAGGAGGTAGACTCTCGGGGTTGTAGGAGAGTGGCTTTATATCCTCGCCGATGGGCGGGATAAAATGTGGGGGGGCACTAGTGTCGGTCAAGAGAGGGTGAGTCCCTCCGTCTCTACTACAGAGGGGGGACACAGTAGGGCTCTCTCGACTATTCAGTGACACTCACCCCGAGGAGGCGTGTGGGGTACCGCCCGAACCAAGCGGTAGAACTTGTGTGTTAAATGTGGAAGTGTGAAAGATATGAAGGTAACACAATATAACAATATTTCACAACACAAAACTGAAACTCCAATCCTCTCCGACTGAGGGTGTGGTAATCATATACAGTGGTAAGCGTAGTTTCGAGATTGTAGCGTAACCCATAAACTTTTTAAAGCCCTGAGCGGAGTGGCAGTCTTATGTAGGTGCCACCCCGTTCTATTCTGTAGTGCGATAATGGGGAATATAGGGGCAAGCGTGCGGATGCTAATAGAGGCTAAAACACATTCGAGTTCCCTCGTCCGGTCCCCCGTCGACCGCCCGCCCCTCCTGCCCCGGCCCGTCGCACGCCCGGGACCCCTCGCAATCAGGTTCCTTGAGCGTCCTTGGGTGTTGTTGTCTCAGATGCCCGATCGTCCTACCCAACCTCCCCCTCCCCCCATGTCAAAACGGGGCATATGTTCCGCTCAAGTTGCTTGATAGGTGCATAATGGTGGGAGTAGGGTGGGGGTGAGGAGTGGGAGAAAGAAAAAAAAAAAAAGAGGGGGGAGCGGCGAGCGCCGCCGGGGCTTAAGTCTCGTTGCTTATGACGGGTGTTTGGGGCGGCATCTGTGGAAGGGGCAATCGCCCTGGGGGAGCGAGTGCCCACATTAATGTCTACGTGTTCGGTTCCCAGAGTGTCTTGTCCCAAAAGTTGGTCCGTGGTTGTAGCGTAGCGTCTGTCCCCCACTTACCAGTGGATGTCATCGGGTGGGGCACTTGAGGTTCATTGGCACCCATAGTGTCCCTGGTGTCCGCTCGTGGTCGCCCACGCGTGACACCGTGCGGTCTCTCTACCGTAGGTAGGGAGCTGGTGCTCAGTCTGCGGGTCCGTCGGGTCATTTCAGGGAGCGCCAGCTGACAGGTTGTACGTCCCGGGTGCAGTTACAGGGAGGCTTCCCCAAGCGTCCCGTCCCAGTGTGTCGAAGCGGGAGTGTATGGGCAGCGCGAGGTCGGGGTGTCCCCGGGGTCTCCCCCTTGGCAACTCTGTGGTCCGGCATAGTGCGGTCGGGTGTGCAGCGCGCAGCCCGGTGGTTCAGCTTCGCAGGTGGCAGGCCACTTGGGAGAGATCAGGGTAGCAGAAGTGCTCATGGTGGGCAAAAAGAGAGGGCCTCGTACGGTCCATGTGTCCTATCCTCGTGTGATTCTGTAGGGGGCACTGGTAGTCGGTGTGCCTTCTGACAACCAGCATCCCAGGTGCGTGGCGTAGCGTCTGCAGGCCCCTAGTCATCTTACTGTTTACAGAGCGGCGTCCGGGGGATCACGATCCACCGCGGCTCGGGCCTCTCCTGCTCCGCGTCGGCGTGGGGGACGCTGGGTCCGGGCCGGCCTCCCCGGGCGCCATGACTCTCCCCGCTCCCAGTCCAGGACCTCCATCGGTGGTAACTGGAGCGCGGCCGCGAATTCAGGGACATCACGGGGGCAGTGTATGGAGTGTGTTGTGAGAGCCAGCGAGAATCCCCAGCGGTAGGGTATGTTTCGTTGGGCGAGCGCCTGGGTGATCGGCCGGAGGTGGCGGCGGGCCGCCAGCGTGAAAGGCGTGAGGTCATGGTATATTTCTAGCGACTGACCCTCAAAGTCCCACGTTCTGGCGTTGCGTGTGTGTTTCAGTAATTGTTCTTTAAGTCGGTAGGATGCGAAGTTGCAGACGACGTCACGTGGAGGTTCTCCATCTTGTGGTCTGGGTCGTAGCGCTCGGTGCATCTCAATGGGGGAGGTGGGTGCACGCCCGAGGACCTTATTAAAGAAGCGGCTGAGCTTCTCCTCCAGCTGTTCGGGTGGGTCCTGCTCCTTGAGGCCGCGGATGCGCAGGTTGTTCCGGCGGCCCCGATTGTCTATGTCGTCCACCAGTCGGCGGAGGTCGGAGTAGGCCTCAGGGTGGGCCGGGGTCAGCAAGGGTTGCTCAGCCACTGCCTGTTCCAGGCGAGTCACGCGGCCCCCGAGGTCGGAGACCTCACCACGCACCTCTTCCACGTCGCGGCTCACTGAGGCATGGAGGTCTGTAAGCATGTCGGCGAGGTCTGCTTTCGTCGGCATCCCCGCCAAGATCGACTCCAGCCGGAGTTCGAGTCTGGTTATGGCCGCTGTGGGGTCAGGTCCGGTGGATGGAGGTGCCGCGTCCGCCATTTTAGGCGCCGGGGAGCACGAGGACGGTCGGGCCGCGGGAAGTAGGTAGTCGTCCAATGGACGTGCAGCGGCTCTAGGAGGTCTCGCTGGAGTCCTGGGGTCACTTGGGGACTTCTTTCCACGTACCATGCTATGTCTGGTGCGGAGTTAAAGGCTTTTAGTCGGAGAGGAGGACGGAGCAGAGTTAGTGTGCGGCCATCTCGTTCGGCAGTCCGGACACGCCCCCCCCACCGCCTGCTTTCTGTATCCGATCGACTCGCGGCAACTCCTCACTCCAGGTCTTCGGTTCCTTAATTAGCAGCAACTCTCGGGAACTTGGAGGTCTCCTTCTCCTAAGGCTGGATGACCCGGTGTAAGGAACTGACAGGTCTCACTCGCGCTCTGGCCTAGGCCCTCTAGCGATATCTTGCACTGCGTCTGCTCTCTCTCGTTCCCTGGCGCGCTCTCGCGCGTTCTCCACGAGGCTCAGGATGTCAAGCGTCTGTGTCCCACCCACTTCCTGTCTGTTTGCAAAGCACACCGGGAAATGTAGTCCCAATGTCCAGTGTCTCTGATCGCGATTGTCTCCATCTTGTGGCCAAAAATAGGTACTGCCACAGCAAGATTTTAACACAGCGCTACAATAGTCTCCCACCTTCCACATCAAAAGCAATGAGAGGATTATTAACCATTTATTAATCTACTATGTATTTTTCAGCATAATGTTATATGATTGAGAAGCATATTCCATTTTAGGCACTAGATATTATCAGTCATATGTGCTTGGTATTCCGGGAAGGATTTTAATTTAATTGTTACTACTAAAGTTATTTAGAAGTATATAGTTGTGGATTGTTCAGATTTTGGTAGTTATAAAATTACCAATGCTTTAAATAAATAATTATACTTACACTTGCCTTCCTTTATCCTGTAAAAGATCCTTTATCCTTTAAAAGAAATAACACACCAAGAAACTTTTGAAAAGAAAAAAATTGTATATTTGACCCTTTTTTATTTCAGTACCCCATCATTTTAACCTCTCTGACGGTGTTCCCGAGTGTGTCTCGGGGCTAAATTTCACCGCTGAGAGCGGTAACCCCGAGACACACTCCAGCTGTATACATCACCTCTCCCTGCGCTCCCTCGCTGATCTCTGCAGTCTCCTCCGGCAATCGCGACCTTATACTTCCTGGATTCCTTCTCGCGAGGAGGAAACCAGGAAGTAATGAGGTCAAACAGCTGGGGACTTCGAGGGAGCGCAGGGAGAGGTGATGTATCCAGCGGCATCTCGAGTGTTGCTCTGGGTTACCGCTTCCAACATAGGTATTTAACCCCGAGCCACACTCGGGATGCCGCTGGGGGGGGGCAAAAAAAGAAAATAAATTGACCGCTTTTAGACAGAGATTTTCAAAATAAATAGACTGCCAGGGAGGTTAAGACTCCAAAAAATGTTTATTTTAAAAAAAAAAAAAAAAACAATGAACAGAATACAAAAAAACTCACAAAAACACAACACCGAAATAAATAATTTGTTTGCCAATGAAGGGTCCTGGGTAGAATAGACCTTTACAATGGGGAAGCACTTTATAAGGCTTTCCCATGCATAAGCTAGAGACATGAACAAAAGCAAGTAATCAAAACTGCCTGTTTTGCCTGAGATTCTGTAATTAGAAAGAATGGGCAATCAGAGGTCTCTATGGTAAGTGTTAGAAGGCTTCATGAACGGCTTCCCCACACTGGAGGGCCATTCTGTGTGTGCCAGGGGCGTATTTAGTGCCCTAGGCTCTCCAATTACTGCTGCCCCACCCAATATCAAATAAAATAAGCAAGAACATGAAATTAAAACAATTTTCACAACCTAATGTGACTGTTTCTGTCAGTAAAAATGTAATTTAGAACAAAAACAAAGTATCTGATGTACATCAAGTAATTTCCAACAACATTTACGGACGGATTGCTAGCAGCTGTATTGCCAAAATACATTGTACCTCTAAAAGAAAGAACATTAGGAAAAAAATGGTGCCCCTTCCAATCTGTTGCCCCAGGTTTAGTTGGCCTATGCGAAAATATACCACTGTACTCACTTTTTAAGCTGTATTTTTATTTATTCAATTAAAAATACATTTGAGAATTGAAGGAAATTTTGGAATTAGCTATAAGTTGGATTTGAATAAATGATTCTGTAAGAGTGGAACTCAAGGGCTGCAAAATGTTATACAGAGTGAATTCAGTAACTTTCGAACTGCAGAAAAAAAAAGTAATTCATGAGAGCTACATGTCTGTCTTCCCACTTAACAGAAACTTACATTAGTGGCTAAAAGAAACCTTTTAAAAAAAAATTCCATAGTTGGACATTTAAGTCCATTTGTTCATGTGAAGGGTGTCAATCTTTTTGTCAGGAAATACCTACTTTATGAATAGTTCTTGTGAGAAAATAATAAAATGAACATGACAGCTGCAATAAAAATTAAAGACCAAATACAGTACAAAATATTATAAAGAACAGCATGGAAAAAAGAAAAGCGGTTTTAACCCTTTAATGACAACATGATGGTCTAGGTAGGCATACAGTAGAAAGCATTAAAGAAAACTGTTGGCATAATCCACGTGGAACGTGCCTTGTTTGCTCTTGTCTGGCAGTTCAGCAAATATAGTTTTCTGGGTGTGCAATCACTGTGGCAACCTTTCACAGCAATTGCCATGCTTAGAATAGGAAGTAAATGTTTTAAGCGTTTAAAAAGTATCTTTCGTTGCCTTTCTATTCGGGTTATTCAAAGAGCACCGAAATTCTGGTGGAATTTCAGTGCTCTTTTGTTCCACGCACTTTGGGGAGTCAAATTTCCCAACCCTGAGTTGAATTCAGCATTCACCACAGGGTCCCGGAAGTGCAGGGAAAAGCCACTGAACACATCTGAAAAAGTGCCGCAGAACCGCCAATTCAAATGAAAAACCACTATAAAAAAAGCTGACCGCACCCGACGATCCGCGTCAAAATAGCCAAACACATCCGAAAAAAGCCACGATCCACCTAACAGAGCGCATACCAGCCACCGAAAAGAGCGGACAAAAAGCGGTTTGCAATAAAACTACTACACGAAAATGCCTGGAATTAATATATAAGGTCCTTTGAATAATAATAAAAAGGTTTGGCACAAGAAAAAAAAAAAGCTATTAAAAAAAGTAATAATAATCGGGGGGGGGGGGGGGGGGAAATTGACGAAAATAAATCCCAAAAAATGCCTATAGAAATCCTAAAAAATAAATAGACTCTTTGATGCAAATTAAAAAAATAAATGGTTTAATAACTATTTAATAAAAACGGGAATATTTTTTTACATTGAAATCTATGGAATTCGATTAAACCTGCCAAATGAAACCACCGAACATCAGGGCATTTCACTGACATTTTGGTGCTGTTCAATGATCTCTGAGTGAATAGATTAACCTTAACCATTGCTTCTCTGTGAGGTATTTCACTGCCATCGAACAGCACCGTATTGCGCTGGCAATTCACCAATATTTCACCAACTACTTGCTTTATGAATAGCCGAATGGCTCCGAAATTGCACTGTACAAGGAAATTCACTGTTCGGTGTAATTTCGGAGTCAATTCGGCTCTCTTTGAAAAACCCTGTATGTCCTCACTGCATATGTAGCGCTGTGTTAAAATCTTGCTGTGGCATTACCTATTTTTGGCCACAAGATGGAGACAGTCGCGATTAGAGACACTGGACATTGGGACTACATTTCCCGGCATGCTTGGCAAGGAGACAGGAAGTGGGTGGGGACTGGACACTTACATCCGCCACCTCGTGGAGAACGTGCCAGAGCGCGCCAGGGAACAAGAGAAAGCAGACGCACTGAAGACATCGCGAGAGGGCCTAGGCCAGAGCCCGAGTGAGACCTGTCAGTCCTTATTGGGTCACTCAACCTGAGGGGAAGGAGACTTGCCAGAATCCAGGAATTGCTGCAGACCGGAGGAACCGAAGACCTCGAGTGAGGAGTCACCGCGAGTTGATCGGGTACGGAGAGCAGGCGGTGAGCTGGACAAGCTGCATAAAGTCAGACAACGGATCCGGCCGCTAGTATCCCCAGTCAAAATCGAGCGGAGAGACGTCCTGGGTCAGCGGAGCCTAAAGCAATCGTTGGATGGGTGAGAGGCCTCCAAGGCTGTTTTGTGATTAAAGGACACGCTGCTGTTTTCTCTTTAAAGTCCACAGGGCCCCAACTTGACTAGTCGAAGACATTCCTTAAGTAAATTCACTGGCCAGTTGAACAGTACCCGGGTACCATACACACCTTTTACATTCCGGGACTTAACCTTTGCAGGACTCACTTTTGTTACGAATCGGAACAGGGGTTAAAGATACGTTCCGAATATATTTTTCTCTTTTCCGCTGCGCGTTTATCGTAATACGAAGAGATTGTATTCTTGGGTTCCGCTACGTGTCCCTTTTTCGAATATTCGTACAACTGCATTTCTTTTCTGTTCGGTTACGAATATCTTATTTTCCGAAATACGACGCCTCGTGTTTTGGTTCTTTTCCGCAACGCGTTTTTACCGCGATACGAAAGTACTGTAAAATACCTGTGAATACCGTGTCTCAACATCTGCTTATTATTTAGTAAACTATTTAAATTATAAAAACTCACAACGGTGTTGGAGTATATTTATTCCCTAGTGCGGGGAGACTGACCCGTGGTTCAATTTCAGCGGCTCCTCCGGGAGTGAGCGCTACACGTGGGGGCTCGTTTCCGGGATTCAGTTTCTGGAAAAACCGCATTTAAAGGGTTAAATATGGATCCAGACACTGCTGCCAAATGGTGCGAAGAGCACAGTAGTCAGATAGAATTATGTATAGTTATAGATATTCCTGCAGACACTTGGGCCGAAGATCAGATTCGCCAGGCCGTGGCCGCGCTGACACCAGATAATCGGGGTTAATCCTGGACATTAAAGCGAACCCAGATACCCCTCACACATATGTTCTTTTTGAGTGGAGAAAGGGTGTTCCAGTGTGTTTTCAGGGCGCGAGCGTGAAGCTGACCGATGAGGTGGAAGTCCAACTGATTCAGCCAAGTACGCCACGTGGTGATCACGCGAATGTTCCCGATGTTACCCAACTACAGGGTTCCTCCTGCTACATTTTTCACCACTTTTTGGAAACTGGTGGAAACACTAGCCAAAAACTCTGCTGCGTCCCCAAATTATGGATATCGCAAGTTACGGTTTTATTCTGGTAAGGTCCCTGTGCCGACTGGAGAAGAGGACTTTGAGGCTTGGATAGATCAGGCAGTGCAAGCAGTGGAAGAATGGGAAGTTGCTGACACCGTGAAGAGGCAAAGGTTTATCGAGAGCCTAAGAGGTCCTGCTTCAGACGTCATTCGAAATCTAAAAAGGGACAAGCCCGGCTGCACTGCTGCAGAGTATCTAGAAGCTTTACAGGAAAATTTCGGGGGAGTGGAGGATTGTGCCGAGCTTATTCACAAGTTCTCTCACACCTATCAAAAGGAAGGAGAAGAATTGTCCACATATGTCTGGCGGCTGGATAAAATCATCCATCAGGTCATTCTTAAAGGGGGCATGCAACCGAGTCAGGCAAGCAAAGCTTTGATGGATCAAATTTTCAAAGGAGCACTCCCGCTGGATCCCATAATGTTGAGATTTCAGACTAGATACCAGAACACGAGACTAACCTATTCCAAACTGATCAAAGCTATCCGAGAAGAAGAGGCCTTGATTAAGGCTAAAAAGGTCGTAAATGCTTCGCACACAGCTTTCACCGCAGAAGTAGGAACTCTCTGTGTGGCAGACATACAGACTGAAGTGCTGGCTTTAAAAACTCAGATGTTGCAAATGATGGAGTTAATGACGTTGCTGTCGGCTAAGGACACCAGAACTGAAGCGGTTGCTGTAGCCTCAAACAGGGGGTCTCCAAGTGAACCGCCAGAAGGAAATATGCTCACACCCCAAGAAAGAAATGTTTTGGCTGCGGGGAAATCGGCCATTTCAGGGCTCAATGCCCACAAGGGAGGGCTGAAAAGAAACCGGTCGAAGAACTTCTAAAAGCTGTGGAGAAACTGTTGTCCGCCCTGCAGGCGGGAAACTCCAGAGGGTCCTGGTAAGGGAGCAGACCAGGGGCCCGAAGGTTGAAACTCGCTCCAAAAATCAAGCCAGGACTAAGAGGGCGAGAAGGCCCAAAGTCTGGCCAACTGCTGAGCCTGCCAGGACTGAAAGAGTCACTCCCTTAGCATCCGGGTCTACGTCATGGGGAAGCAATGCACACCCAAAACCTACACGGGCCAAGAAAAAGGCCAGGGTACAGCAAACTGGGTCTAAGTGTCCTGATACCGCCACCAAGTTTCCTGACCAACTGATAGGTCCTTCGCCTATTGTGCCAATCCAAGTGGAGGGAGTCTACACTAAAGCCCTGTTGGATTCAGGGGCTCAAGTGACATTGATCTACCGAGACTTCTATGAGAGACACTTGAAGCACATTCCTCTACAGAAATTGAAGGATTTGGAAATCTGGGGTATCGGAACGGAGAAACTCCCTTATGACGGGTATCTACAGGTGAAGTTGGAGATGGGATCCGAAGTCGTCGGACAGTCCGGAGGTTGTGATGCATTGGCCATTGTGTGTCCTCGGCCTCCAGGGGCAAACAGGAGTTCCATGATAGTGGGGACGAATACTGATTTGGTGCGATGTCTCCTGACACCTATCGTGCTGGAAGAGGGTCCCACTAAAGGAGTACACCCAATGTTACGTTCAATCTATCAGAGGATGGTTGAAGAACAGAAGGCACCTGCCGAGGTGGGGCGCCTATGGAGATTGGGTGGAACAGAGAAGGTTCTGCAAGCAGGAGAAGTAGCGAGTTTCCGGGCTTCAGTCAAGTTGAACGGATCGCAACCAGGTCCCTATGTGGTGCTGGGAACCGATTTTAATCATGGGAGTGAAACCGGAGTCGAAGTAATTCCTGAAATAATTTCCACAAAAGCTCTGAAGAGAACACGAGGAAGAGTCTCGGTCAGCGTATGCAATGTGACGGATTCTCCAGTAGTCCTTAAAGCACGAATGCCTATCGGGCAAGTAGAGTCTGCTACACCCCTCTCTACTGATTCAGGAGGGGGAGTGGATAAAGAGATTCCAGATGAAAGATTCTACCCCAAGGACGCTCCCATTTCACCTGAGTGGAAGAAACGTCTTCAGTCTCAAGTCCTAAAGTGGAAGGAATTGTTCTCGAAAGATGAGTTCGACGTGGGCCTAGCTAAGAGTACTGAGCACCGCATTCGGTTACAAGAAGACAAGCCGTTTCGTGAAAGATCAAGGCGAGTTCCGCTAGGAGACTTGGATGATCTACGAGAGCAGCTGAGTGAGTTGCAAAGAACCAAGGTGATCCAAGAGTCCAGGAGTCCATACGCATCTCCCATAGTGTTGGTCCGGAAGAAAAATGGTTCTGTCCGCCTATGCATAGACTACCGCACATTAAACCGGAGAACCATCCCCGATCAATATGCCACTCCTCGGATAGAAGATGCCCTACAGTGTTTGTCTGGAGCAAAGTGGTTTAGTGTACTAGACCTGCGAAGCGGGTATCACCAGATACCAATGCATCCTGAAGACAAGGAGAAAACTGCGTTCATCTGTCCACTGGGGTTCTTTGAATTCAACAGAATGCCTCAAGGCCTTACGGGGGCTCCAGCCACGTTCCAACGGTTGATGGAGAAGACAGTCGGGGATATGAATCTAATCGAAGTATTAGTGTACCTGGATGACATAATTGTGTTTGGGAAGACTCTGGAAGAACATGAGCAACGTCTAGAGAAGGTCTTTAAGAGGCTCCATGAAGAGGGGCTGAAACTGTCTCTGGAGAAATGCCAATTTTGTCTACCGTCTGTTACGTATCTAGGACATGTGGTCTCAGCAGAAGGTGTTTCGACAGATCCTCGGAAGTTGGAGGCCGTAGCTTCTTGGCCTAGACCCCGGAACGTCACTGAACTTAGATCTTTTCTGGGATTCTGCTCATACTATCGAAGATTTGTGGGAGGATTCGCGAAAATAGCTCAACCACTGAACAAACTCCTGCAGAAGGAAACCACAGAAGAAGGCTGCAAGGTCTCTGACAAAAACCCGTCAGCTCCGGGGCCAAGGAAAGCTCGAGAGTCTATACAAGGTGAATGGACCAGTCAATGTGAAGGAGCTTTCGTAAAGCTGAAAGAGAGTCTAACCCGAGCTCCTGTTTTGCCTATGCGGACCCTCACAAGCCGTATGAACTACATGTGGATGCCAGCCGAGAAGGTCTGGGAGGAGTCCTATATCAGGAGTATGGTGGATTGCTGAGGCCTGTAGCGTACGTGAGCCGGAGCCTTACGCCTTCAGAGAAGAACTATCCTACTCACAAGCTGGAGTTCCTAGCCTTGAAGTGGGCAGTGGTAGACAAGTTAAAAGACTATCTGTATGGAGCCGAGTTTGTGATCAAGACGGATAACAATCCTCTTACCTACATCCTTACTACCGCAAAACTGGACGCAACGGGACATCGGTGGTTGGCCGCTCTGTCAGGGTTTCGGTTCAGCCTGAAGTATCGCCCTGGGGTGAATAATCGAGATGCTGATGCGTTGTCGAGAAGACCCTACACTACAGAATGGACTCAGTTGACTCCAGACGGGGTGCAAGCTTTGTGTCAAGGAACAGAGCGCCGGGTCAAAGGAGGGATTGAAGCGGAGGCCATAGGAGTTATGGCTGCGGCTGTTCCTGAGTTCTACTGTAACCCTACGCAGTTAAGGGATGAAAGTTTACCTACCTTTTCGAGACAGGACCTGAAAGCGGATCAGGCCAGAGACCCTTTAATTGCCTTGACCATAAAGGCCCTGTCTGCAAACCAGCGAGAGATTTTGTTAACCAACTCCCGAGTGGAGCCAGATTGGTCTACAAAGAGTGGGAGCGGTTAAAGATGTTGGATGGGGTGGTCTACCGAAGGGGCCCCTCAACTAGCGCTGAAGAGATTCGACAGTTATTCCTCCCTACTAAACATAGGGAGAGTGTGTGCGATCACTACATGATGAGCATGGACATTTGGGTGCTGAAAGAACTTTTAAGCTGGTGCGAGATAGGTTCTATTGGCCTTGCATGAGAGCTGAAGTGGAAAGCTATTGTCACTCCTGTCTAAGGTGTATTCAGAGGAAGACTCTACCGACCCGAACTGCTCCAATGAGCCATCTGCAGAGCCAGGGACCCATGGATTTGGTGTGCATTGACTTCTTGTGCTTAGAGCCGGATGCTAGTGGCAAGGGAACATTCTAATAGTGACTGATCATTTCACCCGTTACGCCCAAGCTTTTTCCATGAAAGATCAACGCGCTCCGACTGTAGCCAAGGTGTTGATGGAAAAGTTCTTTGTTCACTACGGACTGCCAAGGAGGATACACTCTGATCAGGGTAGAGACTTTGAAAGCAGACTGGTGGGGCAGTTGTTAGAGCTGTTGGGAATCCAAAAGACCCGAACTACACCATATCACCCTCAAGGTGATGCTCAGCCTGAAAGGTTTAATCGCACACTGCTAAACATGCTGGGGACCTTGTCGAATGTGGAGAAGCAGAGTTGGAGTCGTCACATAGCTACTCTGGTGCATGCATATAACAGTACGGAGAGCGATGCAACTGGATACTCACCGTACCGTCTTATGTTCGGAAGGGAGGCCTCGACTGCCGGTTGATTTGGCATTTGGGTTATCCCTAGACCAGACATCAGTAGCTTCCCATAGAAACTACGTGGATAGACTTCGAAAGAATCTGGCTTCTGCGTTTGAACAGGCCCGTTTGACCTCGGAAACAGGGAGCAAAGAAACAAAAGGAACTATGACCTGAAAGTTCGAATACAAGATCTACAACCCGGTGATAGGGTTCTATTGAAGAACTTGGGTGCTGCTGCGAGACACAAGTTGGCGGATAGGTGGAGTTCCCAGGTTTACATTGTCTGCAAACAACTGCCGGGTTTACCAGTGTATCAGATTCGCCCGGATGGAAAGGCTGGGCCTCTTAAGAACTAGCACCGAAATCATTTGTTACCTTTGAGAGAGGCTGTAAGGATGCCAGTTGGGGACGAACCGCCTCTGTCAAATCCGCCTGCTCCACGTTTGGCCCCTGTTACTCGGTCTCAACAGACCCGGGTTGTCGAAGAGAGCGGAAGAGACAGTGAAGAAGAGAGTTATTGTCTAGACTGGATGCGCTCACCGGAGCCTGAGGAGGTTGTCGTTGCTCCTGAGCGGTGGGAGAGTAATTTGAGGCCTGAAGCTCCTGAATTTCAGTTGGAAGTCCCTGAGGCTGTGGGAATCCCGGTAGCTCCGGAAGCTTATTCAGGTGATTATAGTTCTATGCCTTCGCTGGAGGGATCATACTCTGAAGAAACGTCTGCTCCAGTGATAGAGAGAAGGATTGAGCCAACACCTATAGTACTTCCACCTGAAGAGGAACTGATTGAGCCAGAACCAAAACGCTCTGTTCGACCGCCCCAACGACTCACCTACGACTCACCAGGACATAGCACTGAAGAGGCCATCACCACAGTGCAGAGGTTGCCCGAAGTGTCTGCTATGCTAGCTGAGGTAGCCCAAAATATGAGTCAACTTGAGGAAGTGTTCCTAACTCACTATATGTATGCTGCTGAACCTGTGCATGTTATGTAAACTGTATTCAATATTGTGGAAATGTAATGTAACTGTTGTACCTCCTTGGAGAGACCCAAGAGTTCTAGGAGGAGGAGAGTGTAGCGCTGTGTTAAAATCTTGCTGTGGCATTACCTATTTTTGGCCACAAGATGGAGACAGTCGCGATTGGGACTACATTTCCCGGCATGCTTGGCAAGGAGACAGGAAGTGTGTGGGGACTGGACACTTACATCCTCCACCTCGTGGAGAACGCGCCAGGGAACGAGAGAAAGCAGATGCACTGAAGACATCGCGAGAGGGCCTAGGCCAGAGCCCGAGTGAGACCTGTCAGTCCTTATTGGGTCACTCAACCTGAGGGGAAGGAGACTTGCCAGAATCCAGGAATTGCTGCAGACCGGAGGAACCGAAGACCTCGAGTGAGGAGTCACAGCGAGTTGATCGGGTACGGAGAGCAGGCGGTGAGCTGGACAAGCTGCATAAAGTCAGACAACGGATCCGGCCGCTAGTATCCCCAGTCAAAATCGAGCGGAGAGACGTCCTGGGTCAGCGGAGCCTAAAGCAATCGTTGGATGGGTGAGAGGCCTCCAAGGCTGTTTTGTGATTAAAGGACACGCTGCTGTTTTCTCTTTAAAGTCCACAGGGCCCCAACTTGACTAGTCGAAGACATTCCTTAAGTAAATTCACTGGCCAGTTGAACAGTACCCGGGTACCATACACACACATACACACCTTTTACATTCCGGGACTTAACCTGTGCAGGACTCACTTTTGTTACGAATCGGAACAGGGGTTAAAGATACGTTCCGAATATATTTTTCTCTTTTCCGCTGCGCGTTTATCGTAATACGAAGAGATTGTATTCTTGGGTTCCGCTACGTGTCCCTTTTTCGAATATTCGTACAACTGCATTTCTTTTCTGTTCGGTTACGAATATCTTATTTTCCGAAATACGACGCCTCGTGTTTCGGTTCTTTTCCGCAACGCGTTTTTACCGCGATACGAAAGTACTGTAAAATACCTGTGAATACCGTGTCTCAACATCTGCTTATTATTTAGTAAACTATTTAAATTATAAAAACTCACAACGGTGTTGGAGTATATTTATTCCCTAGTGCGGGGAGACTGACCCGTGGTTCAATTTTCAGCGGCTCCTCCGGGAGTGAGCGCTACACATACAAAGCGTAAATAATAGTCAAATTAGAGCCCCCAGTGCTATAAAAAGCATTTAATAAAAATCCATATGATCATTGGCATATTGTAGGTAGCCAGCTGACCTTTTTTGTCCTGCGTGGCAAAACAGAACATTTGCCCCGTTGCTGAAAGTGTGAAGAAAATGTTTTATTGGTTTGGGATTTGAACCCAAAATAGTTAATGTTCTGCGCAGAGGTGTAACTAGAAACCTCAGGGTCCGGGAATCCATGAAGGGCCCTCCCACCCTTTGCAAAAACATATTTTGCCACCCCTCCAGTGTCACATCCCACACTATTCAGCTCTGCCAGCGCCCGGCAGCGCGTTCCTCGCTGCAAACACCTATGCTTCTAAAAGAAATGGGGCATACATTCAATAAATATGGAATAATAGGACGATTGCTCCACTTTCACAAATTTGCAACACAATTGCTTTCATTATAAAATATCAAATAGGAATCTGCTTGAGAAAAATAAAGATGTATCATGATGTATGTCCTGAGGAAAGCCCTGGAACGGGGCTGAAACATTGACCTATATGGAACAATGTTCCTGGAGTACCGCCATCATTTTTGATTTTTTTTTACATACGATTGAGCCTAGGGGCGTGGCTTGACGCTTGTCTAAGATGGACGCATGTTAGCTGAGCTCCGAGCGGTCCCTATTACTCACAGCACTATATGCATCGCTATCCCGACATAGTTAAGGGGAAAAAGCATGTCTACGCTATCAAGACACCTGGGGAACTGATTTGACTGGTGCCCAATCGCCTAGAGCAATTTTTTCACACCCTGGGCCCACCAGACCGCTCATGCTGACTCATCCATCATGGCGGCCTCTCCAATGGTATCTGACTTCTGCCTGCCTGAGCTACGAGCGGCCTTCCAGCGCATTGCGCGCTCCCTGGCTGAAATGCCAATGCATGCTGATATCTGGGAGATGGTAGCTGAGGTCTGGGACCAGGACTCTCTCTAATGCAAACTCTCAGACCTCCGAACAGGGATGGGGAGAAGGAGCATGTGTTTTGATTTCGAATTTGGTTAGCTGTTTCCAGCCCGCTTGATCCTTGACTTGGGCATGACTTACTACGTGAGGGGTGGAGGGGGGGGGGTTGTGCCTGCTGGACGTGTCGTATCGCTCTTGGAAGGGATGTAAATCAACCAAAATATATATTTTTTAAAAAAGCACTAAAATGTAGCTTAAAAAGGGAGGAGGGGGTGTTAGGATTTTCATTGTACCTACGTAGATATGACCGCATTGTAGATAGTGGAGGGATGTGGGGAGGCAAAGGGAGGTCAATGAGAGGGTAAAAAAAAAAATGGTGAGGGTTTTGATTGTGAATACTTAGCTATGTTCGCATTGTAACTGGTTAGGAAATGGGGGAAATTGATGCACTGAAGTGGGAGGGGGGAAATAGGGGGTGGGTATTGATTATGATTACGTGCATACGTACGCACTGTACATAGTTGGGAGATGGGGAAACTGAAACACTGAAGGAAAACAGACACAAAAGGAGGGAAAAAATTAAAGACAGAAAATAATAACAAAATAAATAAATATAGAAGATTTTGGCGGGACGATATACTATTGCCTGCCCCCTTGGTACATGCCCGAGCCCTGACCTGCTCTATCGGTCATTGTTACCCCCGCCCAGTCATTTTGCCTGTTTGGACATGCCCGGCTTAGCGCTGGTTTTATGGTGGAACGAAAGCACAGTCCTACCGATCGAGGACTTATTTGAATTTTCTGGTGGGGTCCGCTCGGTGCTCCACTGACTCTGGTTTTTCTTTTATTATTTGTACATAGTTGTCCACATTCTAGTACTCACACTCTTCTTTCCTTTCTTTTTTATCTGCAAGTTTAGCTGTTACCCCCTAGAGGTGTGATGTAGAATTTACTAGAGGGTGGCAGGAGGGGATCATTTGGTTCCCTCTGCTGTTTGTTCTCTAGCTACACCGTTTGCCTAATTGGCCAATTCTTTCTTTAGCAATCTTCTTTCTTTATACTCTTCTCTACTCTCTCCTCTCTCCCATCTAACACTCTTTTTCTTCCTCTACCTTCTTAACACCCCCTCCCCTTTTTATTTATTCTCCCCCTTCTCCCTTTATCCCTGATTCCTTCTCTATCTCCCTAGTTCCCTTCCCTCCTTCCCTGTGATCAGTCAGATTGCACCTTTGCCCATGTTTACATCTGGGTCCCTCCAGCTGCTATCCTATAATGTGCGCGACCTGAATATGCCTGTTGAGGCAGGTCCAGGCACAGAGGACGGCGGTGGCCTTTTTACAGGAGACCCACTGTAAGGTACCAGCGTGGCAGGCAAGGTTACGAACCCAGGATGCAGTGACACAACGGAAACCAGGTGAGGGAAAACAGGGTTTATTGCCGGATTCAGATAAAATAATAAATCCAGATTATGCAGGGTGAAGGGCAGAACTTAAATGAGGAACCAAAGGGAGATGCAATACTCGGGACACAATAGGGATGTAGGAAACACGATACAGGGAGACACAGAGGGCAGATACACGTAGGAGACTTACTGGGGATACGAGACAGGACAGGAAAAGGGCTAAAGGGAATCTTGATTTGCAGAGGAACTCAGGATGCAGATAATCAAAAGGAACAGGAAACCAGGATGCTGGGGTCTTGGAAGCAGTCTCTGGAGAGGCAGAGGATGAACACGGGGAACAGGATACTGGAGGCAGGGGTTTCACCGGATAGTCTTGGGATAGCAGAGGTATCAGGATCCCAATCCACTGGGCTTGCTGGCTTAGTGAAACTAATGCAGAAGCATTGCCTTCTGGGTGCTCCACCCTTAAGTAGGAAAACAGTCTGGTGATTAGAGGCACCTGTTAGGCCTGCAGTGCTGTGAACAAAGTTGGTACAAGAAAGTGCTGCCCTGCACTCAGGACAACGCAACACCAGGTTTGCCTTTCTTGCGTTTGCGGTGGGCTTTACGTGGGGTGCTGGAAGGCTCCAGACAGGGGTCCTGACACCCACTTCCAGGGTGATTCGGCTCTGGTCTTCTGGTCAACGTTTGGCGGGCTCTTCATGGAGGTGAACGAGACTATTCCTATTTCTCGTTGGTACATGCCATTTACTCCAGGATTGGCTATATCTTTATGCCTCAACACTCCTTCGATCTTGTGCGAACCTTGAACATTCTGTCGGGTATATTACAGAAAGGAAAAATTAAAATGGATGCCTGTGCCATTTTGGTTTAAAGACAGTTTTTCTTTCTATTTTCTCTAGGTTTAGAAATGAACGAGATTTTTTTTTACAGAGTTCATTCCTGGGTGAAGTCTTTTATATTTTTTTAAGAAGTGCCAGACATGAAGTAATCTAGAATGTTTTTGTGTGATAATGCTAGAGTTAAGTGCTAAGACGTGTCATAATTAAATTTATTGGTTTGTCTTAAGTTTTTAAAACAAAAGATATTTTGTCTTTTGGGTATAGGAATAAGAGTTAATATCTCTGTAATATAGATTTATATTCACAAAATATATGTTTATAATCCAGGTATATTTTATTATATTTACAGTAGGAAATATATACTCCAATAAATATTGTAGAACGTATATAATTGGTAAATAATAAAAATTACTAAAGAAAAGATTTTGTTGAGTTAACTGGAAAAGAATCCAGCTGATAGTAAGTAATTTCAAAAGGGAGTGAGGCTATAAATCAGGTATGACAGAGACACCGTGTCTAGTGACTGAGAAGAGAAGGTCTTTGTGTAGATTGACCTTTTGACCCGAGATAAGAATATTTAAAAGAAATGGTGGAATTAATTAAGAAGTGCAATACTGCCCTCTAGAGGATAGTAAATATTATATTTGATATACCAATAATATTGCCAGTGACGTCAAATTTACTATAATTGAAGTGGCAGTGTTGGTTGCAAGTCAGTCGGAGATTCCAGCATTCAGACTCACACCGCAATGCATTCAGATGTCCAGTACACACGACACTCTGAGAGTCGGAGATTCCAGCATTCAGACTCACACCGCAATGCATTCAGATGTCCAGTACACATAGCAGATCCCAGGACATGAGGCAATCAAGATTCTCACCAAATCTCTAACTCATATGCATTGATTATCTGATATCGATAATCTTCACACATTCCAAAAATATTACATCAGGAATTCCAAGACAGACTTATCAAAATCCAAATTGGACAGGTAATGTATGAAATTAAGGAATTAATGTAATTATATATATTTGTAGATATTCTTGCAACGTAGACTGAGATTTCTCAGATACTTGGGTAACTCCAAAAATTCTAAGTATTTCTATTCTGCAGATAGAAATATGAAGAAGTGGATATAAGGATTTATTCCTAAAAGAAATGTTGTAAGATTGATACCAATATATATATTGAATTTGGAAATTACTGTGATTATAATTAATAAGCAAAGAATTATATAACTACAAAATAAAAAGCAAAAGATTAGAAGTTTAATTCTCGAGATTAGGGGAGGATTCACTAAATAAGTTTTTATTACTTATTATTAAATTAGCTCATCTTTTGTTGATCCATGTAGCATAGAGATATATATATATATATCTATAAGGGCTGGCTGGTTAAACATTGTTTGCTGGGAAATGTATGTTGTATTAAGCAGAAATGTTTATTAACCATTTGTGTATTAGTTACTAACTGATAAGGTAAATGATATTAATCATATATGCAGTTACTACCCGGAGATACATATATTGTGAAGCTAGTTTTTATATGCTGATGGATTGTGGTTTATAAATTGTTGTTTATGATATGAGATTTGAAACTTTTTTGTATACGTAATAAATATATATATATTTTTATCCGATTATTGATTATTGTATTTTTCAAAGCAAAACACAGACAATTAAAAGAATTCAGGAGAATTTCTAAGAAATATAAACGATTAAGATTTGTGTCTCGTATGGATTTCTTATGAAATAATAATCCCTGATATATTGGAGGCAACTGCCGAGATAGGTCCAGTAAGTCCAATATAGACATATTGGAGGCTTGGCTGATAAGTCCAATATACAACGTGTTGTATTCACGTGCAGAGATTATATCCGACAATTTTCACTAAAACTTGGTTGGACTATTTCGCTCCTTTCGGTCCCCCTGACCTCCCCGCTACATGTCCCGCGTGAACATACGTGCTCATATAACCTTTCCCTATTAGATGACCCTGTGACCCTTGCTGAAGTCCACCAACTACTGTCTGACTACTTTCAGGGGAACTTGACCCCGGAGGTACCTGTTTCTACAGTATGGGAAGCCCATAAGGCGGTCCTCTGTGGCTTTCTCATTAGTAAAGGCACTGCGGTTAAGAAGTTACGCCAGTCGCAAATGGCTGATCTATTTACTGAAGTGCGAATGCTGGAGGCTCAACACACAGAAACGGAGGACCCTCTGTTGTACCAACAACTGTTACAAGATAGGACCTCACTCACAGAACATTTATCTGCAGACCTTAAGTTCCGAGCCAACAAGACATTCTTTCTTTGAGCTTAATGAAAACAAATCGAGACGTCTGCTGGCACAGATTCTTAAGTCCCGACGAGCGCGGGCATATATCCCCCGCCTCTGACTCCCATCTAAGGTGATTACATTGAACCCAGACCTCGTTGCCGAGGAATTTAATACTTTCGTTCCTTATACTCTATCCAGGACGCCCACTTCCCTCACCTTGACTGTGCCGACACTGATGACTATCTAACTGATACAGCTCTCACAAAGTTGACGGCTATGGAGGCGGTCAGCCTTGGGCTCCCCAATTCGAGCTGAGGAGCTTGTTGCGGCCCTCAAGCACTCTAAACCTCACAAATACCCCGGGCCTGACTGCCTCCACGTTGAATATTGCAAATTGATGCAATACTGACTTACTTGCTTACATGCTCTTGACTTATAACGCCATCCTATCATGTGGGGGTTCCACCCCTCGTCGCTAGTGGCAATCTTTTCTCTGATCCCGAAACTGGGTAAAGACCCACTCCAGCCTTCCAGCTATTGTCCTATCTCCCTCCTCAATGCGGACATTAAATTACTGGCGCGTGTCCTAGCTACTCGCCTACAGCAACATCTTCCACCCCTCATTGATTCCAATCAGGTGAGTTTCATCCCAGGGAAGGAGGCGAAAGACGCCACTTCTAGGGTGATCAATGCAGTACTTATCGCACATCGGATTAAGTCTCTGTTTCTATTGCTGTCTACCAATGCTGAAAAAGCATTTGATAGGGTGCTTTGGCCCTATCTGATGAGAGTCCTTCAGAAACTTGGCTTGGGGGATATGTTCCGAAAGTGGGCCTCCGTTCTCTATGCCTCTCCTACGGCCAGGGTGCGAATGAATGGGGCACTGACTACGGGTTTCCCTATTCTGAATGGGACCTGAGAAGGGTGTTCGCTGTCTCCTCTGTTCTTTACCCCGATGTCTTCCCTACCAGCCGTGGTACAGGAACTGCACCGATTTGGTGCGCTAGCATGATTGGCCATCAATGGGGATAAATTCGAGATCTTGAATATTTCTGTGGGCCGAACTGAGATGCTTGATCTTCAAGCACGGTTCCACTTTCAGTGGTGCACTGACAAAATTAAATACCTTGGTATCTGGTTGTGTGCGGACATGGCCCGAACTCCCACTTTGAACCATTACTGGTAGACATAAAAAAAGACCTCACGGCGTGGTCCCCCAAGCACATCTCCTGGCTGGGACGGATGGGAGTGCTGAAAATGAATGTCCTACCTAGTATATTGTACCTTCTACAAACTATACCTCTCACCCTCCTTCTGACAGTTCTGCAGGCACTGCACAGTTGCTTAATTTCTTTTATCTGGGCCGTCTCCAGACCTCACCTCCAGTTCGCCACTATGTGCCGCCCTATGTCACAAGGTTGCCTGGCCGTTCATGGACATTCGTTTGTATTATTACGCCTCCCACCTGACCAGGATACTAGATTGGATGACAACAACTCCCACGCAGAAATGGACGGACTTGGAGGTGTGTCTTGCATCCAGCCCCTTCTGGGCTATACCATGGCTTCTCCCGGATCAACTACCACCTTCCTGCCGATCGGCCCGACTCTGAACTGCACCATCCACTTATGGCATAAACTCAGGGTACAGTACTCTTTATCCTTATTCCCCTCGCCCTTGCTCCCAATGTTACACAACCCAGTGTTTCCCGGTGGAGTCCGATCCACTTTACGCGCGCAGTTCACCACGCATCTGGGCCTGTTAGCTATGTATGTATTGGCGGATGGCCACTTTAAACAGATCCCCTCTTCTGCAGAGGGTACTCCACGGACTCCTCTGGACCGCTTTAATTTTTCACAGATTAGACACTTCCTGATGTCGCTACCCAATGGCACTACGTTAATGAGACCACTTACACCCTTCGAGAAATTCTGCACCATGGGAGTTACTCTTTCTCGCAGCCTCTCCACCCTTTACCGCATTCTCCAATCCACCTCCACAGACTTACCTTTGTTTGTGGGGTGCTGGGACACTCCGCTTGATACAGCAATCCCAGAGACCCATTGGGCCAAGACCTTCATAGAAACATAGAAAATGTCGGCAGATACAAACCTTTCTGCCCATCTAGTCTGCCCAATTACATGGATACTTTACCTGGATTCATCTTTTGTTTAGGATAGCCTTATGCCTATCCCATGCCTGCTTAAATTCAATTACTGTTTTGGCCTCTACCACTTCAACTGGAAGGCTGTTCCATGTATCCGCCACCCTCTCAGTAAAATAATGCTTCCTGATGTTACTTTTAAACCTTTGCCCCTCTAATCTAAGACTATGTCCTCTTGTTTTGCTATTTTGTTTCCTTTTAAATATACTCCCTTCCTCTACCTTGTGGATTCCCTTTACGTATTTAAATGTTTCTATCATATCTCCTCTGTCTCGTCTTTTTTCCAAGCTGTACATGTTAAGATCATTAAGCCTTTCCTGGTAACTTTTCTCCTTCAAGCCGTACACCATTTTAGTAGCCCTTCTCTGAACTCTCTCTAAGATGTCTATATCCTTCTGGAGATACGGTCTCCAGTACTGCACACAGTACTCCAAGTGAGGTCTCACCAGTGCTCTGTACAATGGCACGAGCACTTCCTTTTTCCTACTGCTAATACCTCTCCCTACACAACCAAGCATTCTGCTAGCATTTCCTGCTGCTCTATTACATTGACTACTTACCTTTAGATCCTCTGAAATAATAACCCCTAAATCCCTTTCCTCAGATGTTGAGGTTAGGACTGTATCAAATATTCTATATTCAGCCCTTGTGTTTTTATGTCCCAGGTGCATTATCTTGCACTTATCCACATTAAAACTCAATTGCCACAGCTCCAACCATTTTTTTAGTTTACCTAAATCATTTGTCATTTGGCTGATCCCTCCAGGAACGTCAACCCTGTTGTAAAACTTTGTGTCATCAGCAAAAAGACATACTTTACCATTAATACCTTCTGCAATATCACTAATAAAAATATTAAAGAGAATGGGTCCAAGTACTGACCCCTGAGGTACCCCACTGGTAACAAGACCTTGCGCCGAATAAACTCCATTTACCACAACCCTCTGTTGCCTGTCACTCAGCCACTGCCTAATCCATTCAACAATATTGAAATACAAGCTCAAATATTGCAATTTATTGATAAGCCTTCTATGCAGAACAGTATCAAAAGTCTTACTGAAATCTAAATAAGCAATGTCTACTGCACCACCTTTGTCTATTATTTTTGTTACCCAATCCAAAAAATCAATAAGATTAGTTTGGCATGATCTCCCTGAGGTAAACCCATGTTGTTTCTGATCCTGTAATCTATGTGTTTTTAGATGTTCAACAATCCTTTCCTTTAACATGGTTTCCATTAATCTCCCCACTACTGACGTAAAACTAACTGGCCTATAGTTCCCCGATTCCTCCCTACTACCCTTCTTGTAAATGGGCACAACATTTGCTAATTTCCAGTCTTCTGGGACGACTCCCGTTAACAGATTTATTTACACCAATCCTTGTTAACGGTTTTGCTATTACACCACTGAGCACTTTTAATAACTTAGGGTGGATCCCATCAGGCCCCATTGACTTATTTGTCTTTACTTTAGACAGCTGCTGTAGAACCTCCTCCTCTGTAAACTCATATGTAAATGTCTCTTTAGTGTTTCCTCCTAACTGAGGTCCCTTTCCTTCCTTTTCTTCTGCAAAGACTGAACAAAAATATTCATTGAGGCAGTCAGCGAGACTTTTATCCTCTTCTACATACCTTCCTTCGTTTTTAATCGAACTAATCCTTGTTTTACTTTTCTTTTCTCGTTTATGTATCTAAAAAATGTTTTGTCCCCCTTTTTTACTGACAGAGCTATTTTCTCTTCTGCGTGTGCTTTGGAAGCTCTTTTAAATTGCTTTGCCTCCTTCTGCCTAATCTTATAGGTTTGCCTGAGTTTTTTTATAATTATTGAATGCTATCTTTTTGTTCTTCACTATTTTGGCCACTTCTGCAGAGTACCACAGTGGTTTCTTCCCTTTTTGTTTTTGCTAACAAGCCGAATGCAATTGCCTGTGGCCTTCAATAATGCCTCCTTTAAATAATCACATTTCTCCTGGACTCCCTTTAAACTCCTCCAGTCTGATAATGACTCATTCACACAAAATCCCATTTTAGAAAAATCTGTTTTTTTAAAGTCTAAAACTTTTGTTTTTGTGTGGTGCGGCTCCATCCCTGCTCTTATATTAAACCACACTGACTGGTGATCACTAGATCCCAAATTTTCACCTAAAACAACATTTGATACCAAACCTCCATTTGTGAGTATTAAATCCAATATGGCCTCTTTACGGGTCGGCTCCTCAACTACTTGTGTTAGAGATAATCCCAGTAGGGAGTTTAGAATATTTGTACTCCTGGTGCACCCAGCTATTTTGGTTTTCCAGGTCACATCAGGAAGATTAAAGTCCCCCATGATAATAACTTCCCCCTTCATTGCCATTTTGGCTATTTCCTCAAACAGCAGATTATCTAGCTCTTCTACTTGTTCAGGGGGTCTATAGATCACACCTACACGAGCTACTGTATGATTGCCAAATGTTAGCGTAACCCAAACTGATTCTATGTTCACCTCGCTCACTTTTATTTGGGTCGTTTTTATGTTGTTTTTCACATACAGGGCCACTCCTCCTCCTTTCCTACCTTCTCTGTCTTTTCTATATAAAGAGTACCCCGGTATTGTTATGTCCCAGTTATTTTTCTAACTGAACCATGTCTCAGTAACCACCACTATATCTACTTTTTCAGCTGCCATCATTGCCTCCAGTTCATTGATTTTATTGACTAAACTGCGAGCATTTATAGACACGACTCTGAGCTTGTCATTTTTTACCCCGCATGTTGCTTGCACCCTCCGATTTAGTTTTGGGGGACAATCGGGCAGATTGTTTTTTACCCTTTTGTCCCCCCCTCCTAGTTTAAATATTCCTTTGTGAAACCTTTGAACTTCTCACTGAGAACATATGTTCCCCTATGAGTAAGATGCAAACCATCTTTTTTATACAGTTCCTTTCTGCTCCAATTCGAGCTATCATGGAACACAAAGCCAAATCCTTGCTCCTGACACCATTACCGAAGCCACAAATTAAATTCCCTAGTGCGCATCTGCCTATCCTGAATGTTATGCACAGGCAGAACTTCAGAGAATGACACAGTGGACGCAATCTGCTGTATTTCACCTCCAAGAACACAAAAATCTTCCTTAATCTCAGAAACCTAATTGCTAGCCAAGTCATTTGTCCCTAGATGGACTAGAACGTCCACTTCCCCTTCCTGCTTTGCTTGTTTGACAATATTGAGAATACATCTCCTGTCTCTATGAGCAGTAGCCCCAGGAAGACATCTCCCCAAATAACTACTCTCCAGCTCAACACCTCTTATGATAGAAGGCAATTGTTGCTGGGTGATTCTATCAAGTCCCACCTTTTCCTGTTTGTCCTCGGTTGCAGTCAGCCTGACCCAACATCGTACCCCCCATTACCAAACTGAAGGAAACATATTATAAGATCATAGCCATGTGGTATACTACCCCAATGTGGCCCGCAAACATTTGCCCCACTCATTCTACTGCCTGCTGACATTGCCACCAGGGACGGGGGACTTATCTCCACCTATGTTGGGGTTGTCCCCTTATTGTTCCTTTCTGGAGTGCTGTCTAGACCCTGATCTTTCGCACAATGGACTTGGACCTTGACCCCAAGATCTTTCTTCTCAGCCAAATGACAATGTCCATTAAAACACTGAAGAAATCTGTGCTCCTTCAGATCCTGATGGGGCTCGAGTGCTGATACCGGTCTATTGGAATTCATCTAACATACCTTCTCCCAGGGACCTGGTCGAGAGGGTCAAAACCATCAGATCACTGGAAACGGCAACCTTGTCCATGGAATGCTGGGCAGCTGTTCACTAAGCTACTTGGTTCGATTGGGAAGCCTTCATATCCTCGTATTTCTCACGCTGGCTGGAGTTGACCCGCACATGAATGAATCTAGGGAGAGTTTGCCCAGTCGGCCTGCGTGCCGGGCTCCCCTGCTCCCACTAAGCTACCCTGGATCGATCCGACTTGTTTGTCCTTTGTTGATGCCCCCTCACTGACAACGTTCTACTCTCTCGCTTCCTATTACTGCCACCTCCCAACCCCCCCTTTTTTATTTTCTTCTCCCTCTTCCCACTCCCTCTATGCTACTATTTTTCTTCTCTTTGCTTACTATACTATTCCCTTTTATTTCATACTAACCTTACAGACCAAGCTGTATCCTCCATTTACGCATACGCAGAGGACGCAGTAACACATCATCCACTAAGAGGAATGCTGAACAGGCCCCATCAGTTATCTTTTACTGTTTCACGGGTACTGCTCCTTGTTGACTCATCTGTCTTAAAATACTGCGCCCTGGCTAGACCTTGTTTTAGCTTGGTACCTTTTTACTACATTACCTTCTCGTTAATCTGTAATGTATACTGCACATTTCACTGTACATTGTTATTGCCTTAATAAACTTTTTGATTGAAGAAAAAAAAAAAAGAACTGACATTGATTCAGCGCTGCTTGCTGAGGGAAGAATCCAGGCACTAACGGAGGAAAACGAGTCACGACGGCCGAGGGAAAATATTTAACGTGGGCTCTCGTAACAAACAGTAGTAGAGAAGACCCTACTTGAGGGCTTACAATCTAAGAGGACAGGGGTGCACACTAGGTGAGTGGGTATTCCACTGTGCCCCATTATTTTCTATGGACATTCCACTGTGCCCCATTATTCCATATGGGCATTCCACTAGGTCCCATTATTCTCTATAATGTGTCCCATTACTTTCTGTGGACATTCCACTGTGTCCCAGTATTCTCTATGGGCATTCCACTACCCTGGTAAAGTCTATGATCATTCTATTCTGTTGTTCTTTTCAGTAGGTCCCGCTCAGGGTCAATGAAGGAAAGGTTAGCTATCTCTGCATGGTAAAGTGAGGGGAAATAAGTCAGTGCTCTCTGCATGGTAAAGTGAGGGGAAATAGGTCAGTGCTCTCTGCATGGTAAAGTGAGGGGATATAGGTCAGTGCTCTCTGCATGGTAAAGTGAGGGGAAATAGGTCAGTGCTCTCTGCATGGTAAAGTGAGGGGAAATAGGTCAGTGCTCTCTGCATGGTAAAGTGAGGGGATATAGGTCAGTGCTCTCTGCATGGTAAAGTGAGGGGAAATAGGTCAGTGCTCTCTGCATGGTAAAGTGAGGGGAAATAGGTCAGTGCTCTCTGCATGGTAAAGTGAGGGGGAATAGGTCAGTGCTCTCTGCATGGTAAAGTGAGGTGAAATAGGTCAGTGCTCTCTGCATGGTAAAGTGAGGTGAAATAGGTCAGTGCTCTCTGCATGGTAAAGTGAGGTGAAATAGGTCAGTGCTCTCTGCATGGTAAAGCAGGGAGTTGGCTTCCATTAAACAGAATACCAGAGCAAAGTGAGTTTAGAACAAATATATTTCCAAGGTTTTAAACACGGAAGTTTCCTTCATGCGTCCATTATTATCTCACCCACAGAGTGCATAGTCTGAGCTCTAAAATTAGCACCCATGGCGTCATCGCCTACAGGTCAAGGGCGCGTCTCTGTGACGTAACTTCCGGGAGGCCCGAAGAAGCTGAACGAGCGGCTAGGAGATTTTGGTCGGGATGGTGACCACCCGCAGCACCGAATTGGAAGGGGGAGAGGTCAAGCCTTTCCGGTGAGATCCGGGGGAGGGGAGGGGTCCTTGGTAAATTGCCTGCGTGAAGAGATTGAGAATTACCCGGAGTGTTTTGGGAGCTAGGGCTGCCATTGACAGCTGGAGGGGGTGTGGCCGCCAATCTTGTTTGTTATCTCTATATACAGACTGCTCCCAGGCTCAAAAGGGCTCGTGTGGGAACATGTCCCAGCTCGGCCTGTATCTGACAGCTGTAGATGGGTCTGGATACATTTGAAGGTTTTATGCCTTCTTAATAAGTAATGTGTATTGTATAGATATCCGCTAAAATGAACTCTCAATTTTTTTGGTTGTTAAACCTGATGTGTTTGTTTCTATGACATAAATGCCAATATAACCGTCCATACTAGGGTATGTCTGATCTGGCAAGAAAATCCGAGTTCCCGTGATCTCCTCCTTTAGGTCCCTACTAATATATTGCAGATGACATGAGTATGATCTTAAAGTTATTGTAATTTGGCAAACCTCTTTAAATGCATAGAGATACATGTTGCTTTACATTGACTTTATACCCATCAGCCACAATAGAGGTATTTCACATAGCGAGCTCTGTTACTTTTGGTGATGCTTTTCACTATCTCTGTTAATGGCGTTCCGCTGCATGGTATCTGTTCTCCCATCAGAGAACCTCTGTGCTCTCCCAAGTCCTTAGCTGAAGCTTAAGGATGGATAGAATTGATCTAGCCTTCCCCAACAAGAGTGATACAGGGCTCAGTTTTATTTTTTTTAAAAATTAAATAATTGACCGTTTTTAATGAAACACATGAACCGATTATGCAGTACAAGGAGTAACTGGGAGAAAAATGGTGGGTGATTCCCCTGGTGTCCCCCAGCTCATCTTCCATTTTTTCTCATTTTGACCATGTTTGTGCAACCAGACTGCAAATCCAAACAGAATATTGAGCAATAGAGCACATTGCAATCACACCTTGGGCACCAGGCTGTCTTAACCCTTACCTGCCATGTGGCGCACCATGCCATCCACGTGGCAGGTGTGCCGTGAAGATGCGGGGTGGTACTGGTATGCCCTGCTGACATTATTGGATGGCCTTGGCACCTCCCCACTGGTGCCGGGGGCGTTGACTGCTGTGAGCCGGCCTGAAGTCATGCGTCCCCCTGCAGCCAATGACTCTAGTCAAGCTGCATGGATGGCCTGCAGCAGCACCTGGCGGCCGGGCGTACTAGTACGCCTCGCCAATGTTAACCCTCCCCCCTCCGAAGGGTGCCACATGCCCGTCGTTAAGCTTACACAACTTGGGCTGCAACTAATGATTGGAAAATCGATTAGTTGGCAGATTCATTTTTTCGATGAATCTATTCATCGGATAAAAAAATACAAATGTAAAATTCAACCCCTGCCCCCCTCCTTTTTTCGTAAGCAATTTGCTTAGTATAGATTACTTTTGTAGGTACATATACAAATTGCATACTTTTTGCACACGAGGTACCAGAGTGATGGATTGGTGCTGCATGGCAGTTTAAGCCCATGTCCGCTTTCTTCCCAAACGACTGCTGCTACGAGTGCTCAGACAAAGTCAGCTCAAAAGTGGGACGAGAAGGGGGGCACTCCAAATGGCCTGACCACTTTAATAAACTAAAGTGATCAGGGTGCGTAGAGTGTCCCTTTTACAATAATCTCATGAACAAACGGAGTGGGAGAAGGGTCCAAAGGTGGAATGTAGTGAGTTTGGGCAAGGGACTTGACCCGAGTATGAGAGGGAGTGGGTTTGGGCAAAAAACAGGACCTCAGTGTGAGGGAAAGTCTGTGGAAAGGGACTGGACCACAGGGAGAGAATTGCAGCTCCAGACCAAAGAGGGGGGTGACGGGCAGGTTGGGGTCGTGGCACAGGACTCCAGCTTCAAGTAAGTATAAAACATCAGTGTTACAGTGCCCATACCCAGTGGCAGTATCCCAGGGTTTGTGTTTATGTCGCTGCTAGAGTTGTAAACTGAATAAAACCAAATTGGTTATGTCCGGCTTAACCCTAGAACCAAATCATACTGAGTAAAGCAGGGGCATGTCTCCTGCAATCAGTTCCAAAGCAGTGTCTGAGGTTAATTGTAACGTTTAATTCAGTCTCACTCTAAACAGTGTGTGCTGTACACAAACTGATTAATCGTTAATGAAAATAATTAACTGATGAAACGGACGCTTCAATGTTTATTTGCATTTATTTTCTCTTGAATTTCATTGCGCAAGAGCTTGCAATCTAAGCTTTTGTCTGCTTCACCCCCCCCACCTGTAAGTAATGGATTAGTTTGTCTTCACATGCTTCCATCAACTAGGGCCGTGCAATTAATCGCAAAACAATCGCGATTTCAGCACATGCAATTTCTAAATCGCATAAGGCTGAAATTTTATCTATTCATTTTAGGGCTGCAGAAATTAACGTGTTCGGCTCCCTGTAAGCTTCCGGCGGCATGGAGCTTTGGGCGCTCGCAGGGGGAAACACGTGTACAGCCGCGTTCTCGCGGCTCGTCACGTGGTTCCCCCAGGCGAGCGCCCAAGCTCCATGCCGCCAGAAGCTCACAGGGAGCCGAACACGCGTAGCAAAGAGGTGAGCTGGGGCAGTATATCCATGTGCTGGGGCAGTATATCCATGTGCTGAATACTGAATACATTTAGAATGTATATAGCATGTTTGAAAAAGCAAAAACAATTGGCTAAATCGCAAATAAAATCGCAATATTCATTCAAGAAATCGCAATATGATTATTTTGTCAATATTGCACAGCCCTACCATCAACCCACACCTCCCCCAAGCAACAAGTCACTCAGATAATTGTTATCTGACTTAAGCCATTGTTCCAAGGCTGGGAGTGTGTGGGGAGGGGGAGGTTTTGGGGGGGGGATCAGGTATAGAGTAACGTAGGGCTGTGGTTTTAACGTTTGAATATGTGTGTACCTGAAAACCCCTAAATAAAGCATTCTACATTTGGTGTTCCATCTGCAAAGACTTCTCTCACAGTTTATGTGTCGGCTAGGGATGCACCGATACCACATTTTTAGGACAGAGTAAAAGTACCGATACTTTTTTTAAAATACTCACCGATACCGAGTACCGATATTTTTATTTAAGGTCATGTGACGCTCTCCAATAAATCCTTTAGGATTTTGCCGAAAGCCTGTCCAGTTTATGTTTATATTGAAATGTATGGCCAGAAACCCCATTTACCCCCTGCACACACACCTCATCTCATAGATATATATATATATATATATATATCTCACATACATACATACATACCTCAGACCAGACTTGCCTACATACATATACGTGTGTGTGTGTGTGTGTATATATATTACTAGGGATGCACCGATACCATTTTTTTAAGACAGAGTACAAGTACAGGTACCGATACTTTTATTTAATGTCATGTGACCGCATTTCAATAAGAACAGACCTCATAAAATGCCCCCACGCTCACCCAGCCAGGCTCCTCCAGCAGCTTCTTTCTTCGAGCGGCTGCAGGCAGAGGTTGTAGCCCAGTCGCTTGTTGGGAACCACGTGCACAGCCGCAGTCATGTGAACTCTGCGATGTGCACCTGGTTCTCAACGAGCGGCCGGGCTACAACCTCTGCCTGCGGCCGCTCGAAGAAAGAAGACGCCGGAGGAGCCTGACAGTGCGCCAACGAAACCGGCTGGCAAGTCAGCCCAACGCTGACTTCCGGTATCGGTTTAGGTATCGGGGGGCCCCTGCACGAGTACCAAGTACTCATGCAGGTCCCGGTATCGATACCGATACTAGTATCGATATTGGTGCATCCCTAATAAATAATTTATTATATATATATATATATATATATATATATTAGAGACCTCAGACCAGACATACGTATATATATATCTGTGTATGTATATACATACACACACATATATATTACACAGACCTCAGACCAGACAGACATACATATATATACAGGGGTGTGGAAATTTAAAAAAAATCTACTTGTCCAACGGACTCAGTGGTGGTCCAATCTACTTGTCCCTCAGGACGATCTACTTGTCCTGATAAGAAAAATTATTTCAACAAAATAGTGTTTAAATAGAGGTCTTTATTCATAACCGCGCGCACATAATTTGAGTTAGAATGCAAGCTGTATTAAATACATATAAATTACTGCCAACTTAATCCGAATAGTATCATGCCCAGATACATATATATAGACCAGATCATGCCCACTTAAGATACATATACAGAGACCTCAGCCCAAATCATGCCCACAGATATATATATATATATATATATCAGACCAGATAATGCCCACAGATACAGACCTCAGACCAGATAATGCCCACATATGTAGACCTCAGACCAAACCCTGTACTCGCTAGGCAGGCATGCAGGCTGGCTGTGGCTGAGTAGAGTCGGCAGCTCAGCCGACTGTCAGAGTGGTGTGAGGCTGCTGCCGCTAAGCTCCGCCCCGGCGGGCTGAAGCGTTATAGGTGGGAGGGATCTACAGCACAAGCGCCATGTGCCGCAGCTCCTGTCCCTCCCATCATCGTGCTGCTCAGTGAGAGAGAGGAAGGAACGTCTGTGAGAGTGGGCGTTCCTTCCACTCTCTGCGCTCAGTGTACAAAGCTTTGTATCCCAACGGCGCTCGTGTGCCGGGAGCAGTCTGGCGGGCTTCTTGCCCACCGGACTGAATCTCAAAAATGTCCACTTGTCCGGCGCCCAGATCTTCATGTCCCGGGCGTCGGGCGATAGGATTCCCACACCCCTGATGTGTGTGTGTGTGTGTGTGTGTACATATATACACACATATATATTACACAGACCTCAGACCAGACATACCTATGTGTGTGTATGTATATACTACACAGACCTCAGACCAGACATACACACATATATATTACACAGACTTCAGACCAGAGTGTTTGTGTATATGTATATATATATATATATATTTTACACAATTACATTTCTGACATACCAGACCTCAGACCAAACGCATGCAGCTGGCTGCATGCAAGAAAAGCATTTGGCCAGTGTTCCCCTCTGGCGGGCTGCATTACTCACCCAGCGCTGGGTCCGGTCGCAGGGCTGTGACGCGATCACGTGCCGCCGGGCAATGCAGGTAGCGTCACAGCCCTGCGACCGGACCCACCGCTGGGTAAGTAATGCGGCCTGTTGGAGGGGAACGCTGACCAAATGATTTTCATGCATGCGGCCAGCTTCCCCAGTCCCGCGGATACCGGCAAGCTGGCCCAGCGCTGGCTTCCGGTATCGGGGGAACGTATCGGGCCATTTGCACGAGTACCAAGTACTCGTGCAAATGGCAGTATTGGCACCGATACCAATACCGATACTAGAATCGGTATTGATGCATCTATATACAGTGGCAAGAAAAATTATGTGAACCCTTTGGGATTACGTGGAGTTTTGCATGAATTGGTCATAAAATGTGCTCTGCTCTTCATCTAAGTCACAACAATTTGAAAAACACAGTCTGCTTAAAATAATACAACACAAACATTATATGTTTTCAGGTTTTTATTGAACAGAACATGTAAACATTCACAGTTCAGGGTGGGAAAAGTATGTGAACCCCTAGCCTAATGACTTCTCCAGGAGCTAATTGGAGCCAGGAGTGAGCCAACCTTGAGTCCAATCAGTGTGATATTATTGGATGTGTTGCTGAAAGCTGTCCTGCCCTTTAAAAACACATGCCAGTTTTGGGTTTACTGGTTTCAAGAAGCACTGCCTGATGTGAACCATGCCTCGCAGAGAAGAGCTCTCAGAAGACCTACGATCAAGAATTGTTGACTTGCATGAAGCTGGAAAGGGTTACAAAAGTATCTTCAAAAGCCTTGATGTTCATGTGTCCACGGTAAGACAGACTGTCTACAAATGGAGAAAGTTCAGCACTGTTGCTAATCTTCCTAGGCGTGGTCGTCCTGTAAAGATGACTGCAAGAGCACAGCACAGAATGCTTAATGAGGTAAAGAAGAATCCTAGAGTATCAGCTAAAGATTTACAGAAATCTCTGGCACATGCTAACATTTTTGTTGATACGTCTACAATAAGGAAAACATTAAACAAGAATGGAGTACATGGGAGGACACCACGGAGGAAGCCATTGCTGTCCAAAAAGAATATTGCAGCACGTTTGAAGTTTGCAAAAGAGCACCTGGATGTTCCACAGCACTACTGGCAAAATATTCTGTGGACAGATGAAACCAAAATTGAGTTGTTTGGAAAAAACACATAACACTGTGTGGTGGAAAAAAAGGCACAGCACACAAACATCAAAACCTCATCCCCACTGTAAAACATGGCGGAGGGAGCATCATGGTTTGGGGCTGCTTTGCTGCCTCAGGGCCTGGATGGATTGTTGTCATTGATGGAAAAATGAATTCCAGAGTTTATCAAGACATTTTGCAGGAAAACGTAAGACCATCTGTCCGCCAACTGAAGCTCCGCAGAGGATGGGTGATGCAACAGGGCAATGACCCAAAGCATACAAGTAATTCAACAAAAGAATGGCTTCAACAAAACAAAATACGCCTTCTGGAGTGGCCCAGGCAGAGTCCTGCCCTCAACCCGATTGAAATGCTGTGGCATGACCTTTTAAGAGAGCGATTCACATCAGACATCCCAAGAATATTGCTACACTGAAACAGTTTTGTGAAGAGGAGTGGTCCAAAATTACTCCAGATCGTTGTGCAGGTCTCATCTGCAACTACAGGAAACGTTTGGTTGAGGTTATTGCTGCCAAAGGAGGGTCAACCAGTTAAGTCCAAAGGTTCACATACTTTTTCCAACCTGCACTGTGAATGTTTACATGTTCTGTTCAATAAAAACATGAAAACATATAATGTTTGTGTTGTATTATTTAAAGCAGACTGTGTTTTTCAAATTGTTGTGACTTAGATGAAGATCAGAGCACATTTTATGACCAATTCATGCAAAACTCCACGTAATCCCAAAGGGTTCACATAATTTTTCTTGCCACTATATGTCAAACTTTCCTCTCGCAATTTACGAGTAGAAATTGGGAGAGGGCGAGTGAAAATCTGTCCTGAGAATGCTAGCATTGGCTCCATGTTGACACTAGCACAAACCAGAGCTGTCAAATATCGGCAGCGCGATGCTGCCGTCTGAAAACGCTGAATCGATAGCATGCTGAGCAGCATGCTAGCAATTCAGTGGCTGCACCTCCAACCTCTGCCATTCTCACAAAGCCTGAGGCACAGCCACAGGAGTCGGGACTCGTTTCCTCCCAGCCTTTCATGTTACATAGCAGTACAGAGGTGCTGGGAGGAAGTGATCATATAACGTCACTTCCTCCCAGCGCTCAATGGCATACACGTGGACTGCGGAGGATCTCGGAGCAAAGCTCTGCTGGCTCCCAGGAACAAGGAAAAGACATATGGGAGGGGGAGAGGGAGGAAAAAGCAGATGGTGGGGGGAGAGGGAGGAAAAAGCAGATGGTGGGGGGGAGACTGAAAAAGCATATAGGGGAGAGAGAATGAAAAAGCATATAGGGGGAGAGTGTCAGGAATGGCACCGGGGTGGCACCGCAGGTTCAGGGAGTCCAAGCCCAGGATGCAGGGATGCTCTGAAGGTACCTTGGTTAGGCTGATGTTATGATCCGAGGCGTGGTACAATGGGGTTTATCCAGGAGAATTGTCAGCAGGCGATCCTAGGTCGAGGGACTGGTACAGCGGGATAGTCGTTGAAGCAAGCAGGGGTCTGATACACAGTAAGTCTTTAACAATAGTTCAGCGATGTTTGCAGGATAGACTTGCAATGAGAAGCCATGGTAGAAAGGTGGGAGTGTCTCTTTATTTGCAAGCAGGAGGGTGTGGTGTGTGTGGTGCTTGTGCTTTTACTGTTTAACCCCTCTCCTTGCTGGATTGGAATGGGGGCAGCACTTTACATGTGCTGCCTGAGCAAGGAATGTGATCCTGGGGTGGTCAGCGAAGGGGATCCTGACATAGCCCCTCCCTCAAGGCCGAACCCCGTGCGGCCCAGATATGCTTGTAGGCTGGGTTCAGCTGCAGGAGACACATAGGAAAAGATTCCCTGCACACAATAAGAATCTTGATCTTCAGTAGAGTTTCTGGACTGTGCATCACAAGGTATAGGACCACTCTGGTAGGTGTCGGAAGCGAGGAGGATTGCCCCGCAGCAGGCAGAATTCTGGGCACAGGGGGCAGCATTAGCTTGGAGATGATTCTTTCTCTGACGCCTCCTTGCCCTTGATTTGGAGGATTTGGCCAGGATGGGTGCACACAAGTAAGGAACCGGAGCCACACTTGGACCAATCACCTCCATGATGGGTATCTCTTCCTTTTTGCTGGATGTCATAGACGTGGTGACGGTAGTGCCCAGGAATGCCCCTTCTTGGTCACTCTGTGCAGTCTGCAGCGGTGACTCACCATTTAAATCAATAAAGTCAAGCCCCGTCTCTGAGGATGGATCAAAGGTAGGTGGTACAACTGCAGCAGATGGTGGCATTTCGGTAGTGGTGCTTATTTTAGCCAGTTTCAGCAGGAAAGCGGGGTTTTTCTGGAGATTCTGTAGGATGTCGGAGAGGGAATCAACCTGGCTTGCCAGGGTAACAACAGTAGAAGTAAGCACTGATATTTCTGGGGCCTTGTCAAAAACCACACAAGCTGGCATTGAAGTGGGTTTGACATGTACCTCTTCATTCGGCAAAGCAGGCATGGATTTGGATTCCTCAAGCGGTAGGGAAGCGCACATGGATTCCTCAGGCTGCAGGGAAGCGCACATGGATTCCTCAGGCTGCAGGGAAGCGCACATGGATTCCTCAGGCTGCAGGGAAGCGCACATGGATTCACCAGGCTGCAGGGAAGCGCACATGGATTCACCAGGCTGCAGGGAAGCGCACATGGATTCACCAGGCTGCAGGGAAGCGCACATGGATTCACCAGGCTGCAGGGAAGCGCACATGGATTCACCAGGCTGCAGGGAAGCGCACATGGATTCACCAGGCTGCAGGGAAGCGCACATGGATTCACCAGGCTGCAGGGAAGCGCACATGGATTCACCAGGCTGCAGGGAAGCACACTGGGGTTCATCAGCTTCCTGAGTTATCATGAAAGGAGCCAGGCCAGCATTGTCTGTGGGAGCAACATAGGGATCCAGAGAATCTTGATGCAGCGGGGTGTTCACCGTGGTATATATGGCACTTCTGGTGATCGCGTCTGGTAGTACAAGGTCAAGGAGTTGATCTTTCTCCATGTCAGCCCGGCTGGGGTCAGCAGAGATCCTTGGAGACTTGATCTTTCTTTTATTCACCAATGTCCTCTCATAGGTGTCAATGTTGGCTTTTTCGACCACAAAACCATTGGAAGCAACAGTGTACTCTGTATGTTTTAAAGGAGTGGTACCTCTTGGGTAGGTAGCAGGATATGAAGCGGTAGTGCGAATATACCTGGCATAGCCACAAGGAGACCCTCGGGAGCACCGTGCTGTCTGTAGCGGATTCGTTGGAAGGCACAGAAGGTCTTGGGCTGCCAACCCCTCTCCGTCTGACTCCAGGGACTCCCACTCGCCGTCAGACTCTGAGTCCTGTCGAGAGAGACACGGTGAAGGCGGTGGTAGGTCTTCCCATGGCATGTGGTACTTCCTGGCAGAAGTGGGCATAGCTGGCTCTCTTCTTGCAGACTGTCCGAGGACTGGAGTAGGGGAGGAGATGCAACAATCTGCAAGGGTGATGGGAGTTGCAGTCAATATGTGAATAGAGTCCACGATTTGTTTTGCAGCTTTCCTCATCATTAATGCTTCTTCAAATACTTTTAGGTCCTCTCTGCAAACCCTGGTTCCATTAGAGGCATAGTTGGGGGGCTTCTCATTTTGTCAGGAATGGCACCGGGGTGGCACCGCAGGTTCAGGGAGTCCAAGCCCAGGATGCAGGGATGCTCTGAAGGTACCTTGGTTAGGCTGATGTTATGATCCGAGGCGTGGTACAATGGGGTTTATCCAGGAGAATTGTCAGCAGGCGATCCTAGGTCGAGGGACTGGTACAGCGGGATAGTCGTTGAAGCAAGCAGGGGTCTGATACACAGTAAGTCTTTAACAATAGTTCAGCGATGTTTGCAGGATAGACTTGCAATGAGAAGCCATGGTAGAAAGGTGGGAGTGTCTCTTTATTTGCAAGCAGGAGGGTGTGGTGTGTGTGGTGCTTGTGCTTTTACTGTTTAACCCCTCTCCTTGCTGGATTGGAACGGGGGCAGCACTTTACATGTGCTGCCTGAGCAAGGAATGTGATCCTGGGGTGGTCAGCGAAGGGGATCCTGACAGAGAGAGAGAATGAAAAAGCATATAGGGGGAGAGAGAGAATGAAAAAGCATATGGGGGAGAGAGAGAGAATGAAAAAGCATATAGGGGAGAGAGAGAGAATGAAAAAGCATATAGGGGGAGAGAGAGAGAATGAAAAAGCATATAGGGGGAGAGAGAGAGAATGAAAAAGCATATAGGGGGAGAGGGAATGAAAAAGCATTTAGGGGGAGAGAGAATGAAAAAGCATATATGGGAGAGAGAGAGAATGAAAAAGCATATAGGGGAGAGAGAGAATGAAAAAGCATATAGGGGAGAGAGAGAATGAAAAAGCATATAGGGGAGAGAGAGAATGAAAAAGCATATAGGGGAGAGAGAGAGAGAATGAAAAAGAATATAGGGGGAGAGAGAGAGAATGAAAAAGCATATAGGGGGAGAGAGAGAATGAAAAAGCATATAGGGGGAGAGAGAGAATGAAAAAGCATAGGGGGAGAGAGCGAATGAAAAAGCATATAGGGGGAGAGAGAGAATGAAAAAGCATATAGGGGGAGAGAGAGAATGAAAAAGCATATTGGGGAGAGAGAATGAAAAAGCATATAGGGGAGAGAATGAAAAAGCATATAGGGGGAGAGAGAAAGAAAAAGCATATAGGGGAGAGAAAGAATGAAAAAGCATATGAGAGAATGAAAAAGCATATGGGGGGAGAGAGAGAATGAAAAAGCATATAGGGGAGAGAGAGAATGAAAAAGCATATAGGGGAGAGAGAATGAAAAAGCATATAGGGGGAGAGAGAATGAAAAAGCATATAGGGGGAGAGAGAGAATGAAAAAGCATATAGGGGAGAGAGAATGAAAAAGCATATAGGGGGAGAGAGAGAGAATGAAAAAGCATATAGGGGAGAGAGAGAGAATGAAAAAAGCATATAGGGGAGAGAGAGAATGAAAAAAGCATATAGGGGGAGAGAGAGAGAATGAAAAAGCATATAGGGGGAGAGAGAGAGAATGAAAAAGCATATAGGGGGAGAGAGAATGAAAAAGCATATAGGGGGAGAGAGAATGAAAAAGCATATAGGGGGAGAGAGAATGAAAAAGCATATAGGGGGAGAGAGAATGAAAAAGCATATAGGGGAGAGGGAATGAAAAAGCATATAGGGGGAGAGAGAATGAAAAAGCATATAGGGGAGAGGGAATGAAAAAGCATTTAGGGGGAGAGAATGAAAAAGCATATAGGGGAGAGAGAGAGAATGAAAAAGCATATAGGGGAGAGAGAGAGAATGAAAAAGCATATAGGGGGAGAGAGAGAATGAAAAAGCATATGGGGGAGAGAGAATGAAAAAGCATAGGGGGAGAGAGAATGAAAAAGCATAGGGGAGAGAGAATGAAAAAGCATATGGGGAGAGAGAGAATGAAAAAGCATATAGGGAGAGAGAGAATGAAAAAGCATATAGGGGGAGAGAGAATGAAAAAGCATATAGGGGGAGAGAGAATGAAAAAGCATATAGGGGGAGAGAGAATGAAAAAGCATATAGGGGAGAGAGAATGAAAAAGCATATGGGAGAGAGAATGACAAAGCATATGGGGAGAGAGAATGAAAAAGCATATAGGGGGAGAGAGAGAGAATGAAAAAGCATATGAGAGAGATTGAAAAAGCATATAGGGGGAGAGAGAAAGAAAAAGCATATAGGGGAGAGAAAGAATGAAAAAGCATATGAGAGAATGAAAAAGCATATGGGGAGAGAGAGAATGAAAAAGCATATGGGCTAGAGAGGGAATGAAAAAGCATATGGGGAGAGAGAATGAAAAAGCATATGGGGAGAGAGAATGAAAAAGCATATGGGGAGAGAGAATGAAAAAGCATATGGGGAGAGAGAATGAAAAAGCATATGGGGAGAGAGAATGAAAAAGCATATGGGGAGAGAGAATGAAAAAGCATATGGGGAGAGAGAGAATGAAAAAGCATATGGGGAGAGAGAATGAAAAAGCATATGGGAAGAGAGAGAATGAAAAAGCATATGGGGAGAGAGAATGAAAAAGCATATGGGCTAGAGAGAGAATGAAAAAGCATATGGGCTAGAGAGAATGAAAAAGCATATGGGCGAGAGAATGAAAAAGCATATGGGAGCGAGCGAATGAAAAAGCATATGGGGAGAGTGAATGAAAAAGCATGGGGGAGAGAGAATGAAAAAGCATATGGGCTAGAGAGAATGAAAAAGCATATGGGCGAGAGAATGAAAAAGCATATGGGAGCGAGCGAATGAAAAAGCATATGGGGGAGAGAGAGAGAATGAAAAAGCATATAGGGGGAGAGAGAGAGAATGAAAAAGCATATAGGGGGAGAGAGAGAGAATGAAGAAGCATATAGGGGGAGAGAGAGAGAATGAAAAAGCATAAAGGGGAGAGGGAATGAAAAAGCATATAGGGGAGAGAATGAAAAGCATATAGGGGAGAGAGAGAATGAAAAGCATATAGGGGAGAGAGAGAATGAAAAGCATATAGGGGAGAGAGAGAATGAAAAGCATATAGGGGAGAGAGAGAATGAAAAAGCATATAGGGGAGAGAGAGAATGAAAAAGCATAGGGGGAGAGAGAGAATGAAAAAGCATATAGGGGAGAGAGAGAATGAAAAAGCATATGGGGAGAGAGAATGAAAAAGCATATGGGGAGAGAGAGAGACTGAAAAAGCAAATGGGGAGAGAATGAAAAAGCATATGGGGAGGGAGAGAGAGAATGAAAAAGCATATGGGCTAGAGAGGGAATGAAAAAGCATATGGGCTAGAGAGAGAATGAAAAAGCATATGGGGAGAGAGAATGAAAAAGCATATGGGAGAGAGAGAATGAAAAAGCATATAGGGGGAGAGAGAGAGAATGAAAAAGCATATGAGAGAGATTGAAAAAGCATATAGGGGAGAGAGAATGAAAAAGCATATGGGGGAGAGAGAATGAAAAAGAATATGGGCTAGAGAGAATGAAAAAGCATATGGGGGAGAGAGAATGAAAAAGAATATGGGCTAGAGAGAATGAAAAAGCATATGGGCTAGAGAGAATGAAAAAGCATATGGGCTAGAGAGAGAATGAAAAAGCATATGGGGAGAGAGAATGAAAAAGCATATGGGGGAGAGAGAGAATGAAAAAGCATAGGGGGAGAGAGAATGAAAAAGCATAGGGGGAGAGAGAGAATGAAAAAGCATATGGGCTAGAGAGAGAATGAAAAAGCATATGGGGGAGAGAGAGAATGAAAAAGCATATGGGGAGAGAGAGAATGAAAAAGCATAGGGGGAGAGAGAGAATGAAAAAGCATAGGGGGAGAGAGAGAATGAAAAAGCATATGGGCTAGAGAGAGAATGAAAAAGCATATGGGCAGAGAGAGAATGAAAAAGCATAGGGGGAGAGAGAGAATGAAAAAGCATAGGGGGAGAGAGAGAATGAAAAAGCATATGGGCTAGAGAGAGAATGAAAAAGCATATGGGCAGAGAGAGAATGAAAAAGCATATGGGCTAGAGAGAGAATGAAAAAGCATATGGGCTAGAGAGAGAATGAAAAAGCATATGGGGAGAGAGAGAATGAAAAAACATATGGGCTAGAGAGAGAATGAAAAAGCATATGGGGAGAGAGAGAATGAAAAAGCATATGGGCAAGAGAGAGAATGAAAAAGCATATGGGCTAGAGAGAGAATGAAAAAGCATATGGGCTAGAGAGAGAATGAAAAAGCATATGGGCTAGAGAGAGAATGAAAAAGCATATGGGCTAGAGAGAGAATGAAAAAGCATATGGGCTAGAGAGAGAATGAAAAAGCATATGGGGAGAGAGAATGAAAAAGCATATGGGGGAGAGAGAGAATGAAAAAGCATATGGGCTAGAGAGAGAATGAAAAGGCATATGGGCTAGAGAGAGAATGAAAAAGCATATGGGCTAGAGAGAGAATGAAAAAGCATATGGGCTAGAGAGAGAATGAAAAAGCATATGGGGAGAGAGAATGAAAAAGCATATGGGGAGAGAGAGAATGAAAAAGCATATGGGCTAGAGAGAGAATGAAAAGGCATATGGGCTAGAGAGAGAATGAAAAAGCATATGGGCTAGAGAGAGAATGAAAAAGCATATGGGCTAGAGAGAGAATGAAAAAGCATATGGGCTAGAGAGAGAATGAAAAAGCATATGGGGAGAGAGAATGAAAAAGCATATGGGGAGAGAGAATGAAAAAGCATATGGGGGAGAGAGAATGAAAAGGCATATGGGGAGAGAGAATGAAAAAGCATATGGGGAGAGAGAATGAAAAAGCATATGGGGAGAGAGAGAATGAAAAAGCATATGGGGAGAGAGAGAATGAAAAAGCATATGGGAAGAGAGAGAATGAAAAAGCATATGGGGAGAGAGAATGAAAAAGCATATTGGCTAGAGAGAGAATGAAAAAGCATATGGGCTAGAGAGAATGAAAAAGCATATGGGCTAGAGAGAATGAAAAAGCATATGGGCTAGAGAGAATGAAAAAGCATATGGGCGAGAGAATGAAAAAGCATATGGGAGCGAGCGAATGAAAAAGCATATGGGGAGAGTGAATGAAAAAGCATATGGGGGAGAGAGAATGAAAAAGCATATGGGCTAGAGAGAATGAAAAAGCATATGGGCGAGAGAATGAAAAAGCATATGGGAGCGAGCGAATGAAAAAGCATATAGGGGGAGAGAGAGAGAATGAAAAAGCATATAGGGGGAGAGAGAGAGAATGAAGAAGCATATAGGGGGAGAGAGAGAGAATGAAGAAGCATATAGGGGGAGAGAGAGAGAATGAAAAAGCATATAGGGGAGAGGGAATGAAAAAGCATATAGGGGAGAGAATGAAAAGCATATAGGGGAGAGAGAGAATGAAAAGCATATAGGGGAGAGAGAGAATGAAAAGCATATAGGGGGAGAGAGAGAATGAAAAAGCATAGGGGGAGAGAGAGAGAGAATGAAAAATCATATAGGTCGGAGAGAGAGAGAATGAAAAAGCATATAGGGGGAGAGAGAGAGAATGAAAAAGCATATAGGGGGAGAGAGAGAATGAAAAAGCATAGGGGGAGAGAGAGAATGAAAAAGCATATGGGGAGAGAGTGAATGAAAAAGCATATAGGGGGAGAGAGAGAATGAAAAAGCATATGGGGAGAGAGAATGAAAAAGCATATGGGGAGAGAATGAAAAAGCATATGGGGAGAGAATGAAAAAGCATATGGGGAGAGAGAGAATGAAAAAGCATATGGGGAGAGAGAGAATGAAAAAGCATATGGGGAGAGAGAGAGAGAATGAAAAAGCATATGGGGAGAGAGAGAGACTGAAAAAGCAAATGGGGAGAGAGAATGAAAAAGCATATGGGCTAGAGAGGGAATGAAAAAGCATATGGGCTAGAGAGAGAATGAAAAAGCATATGGGGAGAGAGAATGAAAAAGCATATGGGAGAGAGAGAATGAAAAAGCATATAGGGGGAGAGAGAGAGAATGAAAAAGCATATGAGAGAGATTGAAAAAGCATATAGGGGAGAGAGAATGAAAAAGCATATGGGGAGAGAGAATGAAAAAGCATATGGGGAGAGAGAATGAAAAAGCATATGGGGGAGAGAGAATGAAAAAGCATGGGGGAGAGAGAGAATGAAAAAGCATATAGGGGAGAGAGAAAGAAAAAGCATATAGGGGGAGAGAGAAAGAAAAAGCATATAGGGGAGAGAAAGAATGAAAAAGCATATGAGAGAATGAAAAAGCATATAGGGGGAGAGAGAGAATGAAAAAGCATATGGGCTAGAGAGAGAATGAAAAAGCATATGGGGAGAGAGAGAGACTGATAAAGCAAATGGGGAGAGAGATAGAATGAAAAAGCATATGGGGAGGGAGAGAGAGAATGAAAAAGCATATGGGGAGGGAGAGAGAGAATGAAAAAGCATATGGGCTAGAGAGAGAATGAAAAAGCATATGGGGAGAGAGAATGAAAAAGCATATGGGAGAGAGAGAGAATGAAAAAGCATATAGGGGAGAGAGAATGAAAAAGCATATAGGGGAGAGAGAATGAAAAAGCATATGGGGAGAGAGAATGAAAAAGCATATGGGGAGAGAGAATGAAAAAGCATATGGGGAGAGAGAATGAAAAAGCATATAGGGGGAGAGAGAATGAAAAAGCATATAGGGGGAGAGAGAAAGAAAAAGCATATAGGGGGAGAGAGAAAGAAAAAGCATATGGGGGAGAGAAAGAATGAAAAAGCATATGAGAGAATGAAAAAGCATAGGGGGAGAGAGAATGAAAAAGAATATGGGCTAGAGAGAATGAAAAAGCATATGGGCTAGAGAGAATGAAAAAGCATATGGGCTAGAGAGAATGAAAAAGCATATGGGCTAGAGAGAGAATGAAAAAGCATATGGGCTAGAGAGAGAATGAAAAAGCATATGGGGAGAGAGAATGAAAAAGCATATGGGGAGAGAGAGAATGAAAAAGCATATAGGGGGAGAGAGAAAGAAAAAGCATATAGGGGGAGAGAAAGAATGAAAAAGCATATGAGAGAATGAAAAAGCATATGAGAGAATGAAAAAGCATATGGGGAGAGGGAGAATGAAAAAGCATATGGGGAGAGGGAGAATGAAAAAGCATATGGGGAGAGAGAGAGAATGAAAAAGCATATAGGGGGAGAGAGAATGAAAAAGCATATAGGGGGAGAGAGAATGAAAAAGCATATAGGGGAGAGAAAGAATGAAAAAGCATAGGGGGAGAGAGAATGAAAAAGCATATGGGACAGAGAATGAAAAAGCATATGGGGGAGAGAGAGAATGAAAAAGCATATGGGGAGAGAGAGAATGAAAAAGCATATGGGACAGAGAATGAAAAAGCATATGGGGGAGAGAGAGAATGAAAAAGCATATGGGGAGAGAGAGAATGAATGAAAAAGCATAGGGGGGAATGAAATAGGATATGAAAAGGATGAACATAAGAGGGTGTGCCCTAGCACTAACTAACCTGGATGGAGGTCTGAGGACCTCCATCTAGCTTAGTGTCCCTCATTGTGTGGTTCAGGTAGCCGACCGTGTCTGCTTGCGAACCCCTGCTAAGGCTAGGGTCAGACTGAGGCAGTGCGAACGCGCGTTCTGGCGCACATAATCACGGCCGCACTAGCAGCAGATGACGGGCAATGACAGCCAATATACGAAGTACGGTCGCACAAAAGTCCGGCCGCGCAACGCAAGTGGAAAATGAACGCATTTTTTCGAGAACGTTAAACCGCTGGTACTGACGTACAGAGTGCGCTGCGGCCGCATAGCAGCGTGTGTGCGTGATTAGGAGATGTCAGACGCTGCTAGTGTGCGGCCAACATAACGTTCAAACAGCCGGATTTCCCTAGACTTCTTTTCACCCCATCGTCATGAAATACGTCCAGAATTGCGCATCGTCTGACCACTTAAGCGTATTCCGTGAAAAAATGCGTGCGCACGCATCGACGTACATTTTGACGGTGGCCGCAGAAAATGCGCTCATCTGTCCCTAGCCTTACGGTGCAGAAGGTGGGCCCCTTCTGATGACATGCAGGCACCATCTAAAGGCGTAGAATAAGGAACAGCAGAGCAGTTACAGTCATAAATTTCACTCGCTGGCTGCATTATTTTCTGCCATGGAAAATAATGTAACTCGTGTCGCTAGCCCATATCACACGGACAGCGCAAGCACTTACAGGGGGTAGAATGGTCTCATTCTACATCCCCCTGCACCTCACCACACAGGCAGGCGCAGTAGCCCTTTCGCTGCGATAAGTCCAGGGCTGAATGATGCAGAGAGCATCACTCAGCCCTAGATGGGCAAAAAGCCCTGCAGACTTCACAAACTTGAAGCCTGCAGGGCTATCTAATGATTAAACCCTCACCATCCTTTCTGGGTGGTGAGGGGTTAATTGGAATCAGATGGGGTCTCTAATACAGACTCCCTTCGTGTAAAACCCATCGTCCACTGAATGGATTCAGCGGATGAAGGGATTTACTGAAACAAACACCCCTTCAGTGCCATATATACTTTAGAAAGGGTCAACGCTCTGGGACTGGGTTAGGTAGGTTAGCGGATGGCGAGTAACTTATAAGGCCTGGCTAGTAGCTCAGGACCTGAAATTTTAAAGCTGTGTGTGTATGTAATTTTTTACGTGGATGGATCAGACATGGATACCTTTTTATCTGGTCTGATTTGATTTAGATAGATATATCAGACCAGACATACCCAGCCATATTTATATACAGACTTCAGACCAGACGCTGGGGAAGCTGGCCAGATGCAGTCAAAAGCATTTTGCCAGCGTTCCCCCTCCGGCTGCTGACCACGTTACCAAGCGGTCGCAGGGCAGTGACGTGTCTCTCAGTGACGTGGCACCTCTTCTCCTCTTTAGCTCTGGGCTCCCAACATGTGCAAGTCCCTGCAGTTTATGACGTATGTAGGCTAAGCAAATTGCGTATCTCTTAGAACTTGCTTGCACAGATCAATTGATAGGTGCCGTGTGGGCATACGCAGCTCCAGTCTACTCTCAGAACGCTACTGCATGTGTGCGACAGGATGATCGTCAGTCCTGCTTCACAGAGTGATATGGGCCAAATGGGGCTGGAGGAAGGGGGCAGTCTGCAGTCTGACCGCTTTAAAAAGCAAGTGGTCCTCCTGCCTTGTCACCCAGAGGTTGGCTGCCAACATACTGGCAGTAAATTTGGCAATTGTGAAGCACTCTGCGCTCCCTGCTTGTGTGTTTGTGACATGAACTCTTCTTGTGTTTGTCCTGAAATACAAATGTACCCAACGTTACCATGGAAACAGATAAAATGGCTTGTGCTGTGGGACTGGCAGGGGTCCAAAATGTCCTGCATCGGTTGTTTCGAAATGTTCAAACCCACATAAGCAATGTAAATAAACATGTGCACACAAATGTGATTCTGTTCAAGGTTTTATTAATTTTCCTTGGTTAACACCTTCAGTGCCAAGGGTACGTGAAACACATTCAGGGTTATTCAGAGATAGGTGAAAATTAGGAGAATGGCTGGAGAATGGAAAATTCTAGGTCAAAATAGCTGATTTGGAAAGTGAGATAAATGGGAGAATTTTTCTGGTTTGGCTATTTTGACCTAGAATTTTCCATTCTCCAGTCATTCTCCTGCTTTTCACACCTCTCTGAATAACCCTGTATGTGTGCATTCCATGCATTCTTCTCCCTGTTCAGTGGAGTAATGTGGCAAAATACACTTGTTGCGTTGCTACTTAGGCCAGGGTCAGACGAGCAGTAGTAAGAGTGGAACGAACGTCCGTGAGAGTGGACATTCCTTCCACTCAACGCCTGTCTGGCAGCCTTGTTGAGCACAGTTAGTGCGCTCAGTGCTGCAAGGCTCGATCCTCCTATGGAGGATCGCACTTTGCAGCTCCATCAACGTGCTTTAACGGGGAGACTTTGTGCACGGACCCTTGTAGCGTGCGCGCTACAGTGTGTTACCAGCCCCATCACAACGCTGCGACTGACGCACATAGTGCACTCGTCTGACACCGGCCTTAGGTGAATTTTTCTGTTTGCCTCTATCATGGGTGTGGAAATTCTAAAAATAAATCTACTTGTTCAATGGACTAAAGTGGTGTCTGATGTACTTGTTCCTCAATATCTACTTGTCCTGATTTTAAAAAAAACTCTACCATATTACCGTTTCTGCTTTTAGGGTCACTGCTTGTATTTTTATTGTAATGTGCTGCAGAATATGTTGGCGCATAACAATACCAGCAGAAGCTGTAACCCTAATGTCATTTTATTAAGTGCCAACATATTCTGCAGCGCAGTACAATAAATATACAAGCAGAAACTGTAACATAATAAAATTACATTTATTTATATTGTACTTTGTTGCAGAATTTGTTGGTGCTTTAGCCTTAAATTACATTTATTTATAATGTCAGACGAACGCAGTCAGAGCGCACTCTGCATGCATGCCCAACAGACCGACGTAATGACGGAAGATACTGAAGACACCACACGGTCCGTTTTTGTTGATGGACGTAGAAAAGGAATTATGGGAAACAAAATTAATATAAAAAATGATAAAAATTTGAAAAGGATATGAAATACCATTGTGTGCGTCAAGGTGCTGGACGTCGCAAATGCGCTGCGTCTGACATCTCATCACTCACACAGAACGCTACGCGGACGTGGCACACTGCGCGTCCGTGGTAGCGGTTTTACATTGTTGCCTAACTTGCGTCCGTTTTCCACGTGCGTTGTGTGTGCAGTTTGGTGCCCACGTACTTCGTGTGTGGGTTTCTATTGATCATGATTCTATGCTACGACGGACGTTAAACTGTGCGGCAACACTGACGTGATCACTGCGTTTCTTCTGACATTGGCCTTAGGGCTACAGCGTCTGCTTGTATTTGTATTGTACTGCGCTACAGAATTAGTTGGCATGATGTTTTATCATGCCAAAATATCCTGCAGTGCTGTACAATTGAAATACAGGCAGAAGCTTAATTTCCCCATCCCTCTTCTGTTAGTTGCCCTCTTCTGCATCTCCCCCCCCCATAACCAGGGATGTTATTATGCACGATTAACAGTTTTTGTTTTTCTGGACTGTGTAACACCCAGGGGCAGGCAAAGCAGTTTTAAATTTCCAATTCGACCAGCAAAGTGAGCTACTGCGCTTGTGCTGGGCAGGCAGGCCGAGCTTCTTTTTTTTTCTTCATTGGCTCACACAGTGACCAATCCGAAGCGTGGACAAGCAGCTCCTGCACACTGAAGTCTGTCTGAGGTCCGTGAATTACTAGCGAGCTGTGCAGCTGTCGACGGGCTAGAAGCTGATCATTGCGGCGATCGGAACTGGTACGTTTCTACAGGCTCTAATCACCGCAACTATCAGCTTCTAGCCCGCCGGGCCAGGGCCGGATTAATATAGGGGCTGATGGAGCAGCACCTCAGAATAGGCCCAGAGAAAGAATAATTATATATCTGCCTTGATTTGACATTTGGATCACTGTATCTCCAACCGCATAGCAGCTATAGGGTCATTTGCGGTATCATTGGAAAGACCAGAGTATGGCCTTTCCAATGATACCAAACATGACCAGGTAATTTGTAACGTTAAAAATAAAATAATAAATATTTATTTATTTTTTCTTTCTAACACAGAATTGTTACATCAAAAACCTAAACTGCTGCACTGCAGCGAAGAGCACCTAGGGGGACTTTGGACCCCTGCGTCACTAATCTTTACACCTCACAAGGTCAAGTGAGGCGTCATTGGGCAGGTCAGAGTCTGGCCTTTGTATTAACCCCTTAGTGACCAGGCGGTTTTACACAAATCCGTCCTTTAGTGACCACTGCTTTTTTTACGTTTCTGCGCTGTTAGGGTTTAGGTCAAATTTTCCTCTTACTCGTTTATTCAACCCACACATATTATACACCCTTTTTCCCGCCATTAAATGGACTTTCTAGAAATACCATTATTTCCATCATATTGAATAATTTACTGTAAAACAAATATGAAATATGATGAAAAAAATGGTAAAAACACACTTTTTCGTAATTTAATCCCCAAAAGCTACAACCACCAATAAAGACCCCGGCTAAATAGTTTCAAAATTTTATCCCGAGAATAGAAATACCCAATTTTTACATGTTTTTGCCTTTTAACCCTTTCACTGCTGAGCCAGTTCACCTATGTGCGCTGCGCTCATTCTGACCATTTTGTGCTAATTATTTTGAGATGACAGCCTAGGTTCTATTTAATTAAACCCCCCCCAGACAAAAATTTTTTGTAAAAAAAACACTTTTTTATTTTATTTAATTTTTTTATTATTATTATTATTTATTTTTAAATGTTTTTTAAACCAAACCTGGTCATGTTTGGTATCATTGGAAAGGCCATGATCAGGCCTTTTTATGACCATCTAGCTGCCATGGATCGGGAGATAAAGGGATCCTTAGGATCCCTTTATCTCTACATGGCAGCTAGATGGTTAACTGGCCCACTGACATCCTCACACATATGGTGAGGTTGTCAGTGGGTGGGGGGGGACCTGGAGGCTAGGCTGACATCCAAGATGTCAGCCCCCCTCCAGGTTCGAATCGCGTTTTGGTGCCAATTCGCGCTAAAACGCGATCCGGCGGCGAAACGGTTAATGCTATACACCACTGAAAAGGGGAGAGTCTCCCCTTTTCAGCGGTGCAAAAAACATCTCCCTAGCTTCAATGGTTGGGGAGATAGAGGGCTCCGAAGGACACAACACACTTGCCCAGTAAAGTATCGGTACTCGTACTCTGTCTTAAAAAAAGTGGTATCGGTTAGGGATAGACCGATATGGTTTTTTCCAGGCCGATACCGATTATCTGCCGTCTCTCTGGCCGATAACCGATATCAGGGGCCGATATTCTGTGCGCTTAAATTTTTGAAAAATAACACAATTTCACACAAATCTGGTATAAACTGAACATGTTTATTCATATTTTAAACATTAAATTAGGGGGTCGACCGACCCTGCATGCAGATCTCGGAGAGAGCAGGGTAAGACCCGGTCACCGGCCTGAAAAAAAAGGTTCACTGTATGTTTAACTGTAGATCGCTAGCTGGCTGTCTGTTCCTTTAAGTAATTACAACCAGGGTGTGCTGCCGAGTGCTCTGCTCCCTTCACTAGCCCCACGCAGTCACGCATGCCGAGTGCTCTGCTCCCTTCACTAGCCCCACGCAGTCACGCACTAACCAACCCCACTAGCTGCAGCATCTCCCCCTCCTTCCTCAGCTCCATCTATATAAAGCCCCGTTGCTCCGTCCACTGACTCCATCTATAATGAGCAGTTACGACCCGGGACACAGCACTGCAACCCAGAGCTCAGCCTGACCTGAAGCCCCCTTAAACACAGCCCTGGAGTTGAACCTGCAGCAGGTGAATAAAAAATGGCCCACAGCTGTGTGTGTGCAGACTGAGAGTGCACACACACAGCTGTGGGCCAATGTTTTTTATTCACCTGCTGCAGGTTGAACTTCAGGCAGGGCTGTGTTTAAGGGGGCTTCAGGTCAGGCTGAGCTCTGGTTTGCAGTGATGTGTCCCGGGCCGTAACTGCTTATGATGGATGGAGTCAATGGACGCCGGAGCAAAGGGGCTTTAAAGATGGATGTAGCCGAGGAAGGAGGGGGAGCTGCTGCAGCTAGTGGGGTTGGTTAGTGGGTGACATACAGTGACTGCGTGGGGCTAGTGAAAGGGAGCGGAACACTCAGCAGCACACCCTGGGTTGTAATAATTAATTTAAAAACCGATAAACAGACATACAGTAAACTTTTTTCAGGGCGGTGACCGGGTCTTACCCTGCTCTCTCCGAGATCTGCATGCAGGGTTCCGGATATGCTGCTGACGCGATGACCATGTGGTGGGCGGCGTAAGCTCCTCATTGGTCGGCTTCCCCTGCAAAGGAACAAGAACACATCGCATGCGCCGCAGTGACCGAGCGCGCTGGGGAGCGGCAAGCAGAAAAAAAAAAAAAAAAAATCGGTAATATCGGGGGCCTGAACACCGATACCGATATACTTGAAAAATCCCAAAATCGGCCCAAAATATCGGTAGAACCGATAATCGGTCGATCCCTAGTATCGGTGCATCCCTACAAATCACCATCCCTGCTCTATGCGTGTAACCTCATCTTTAGATTGGAATTCTGTGCAGAGAGTTGGCAAACTTCAGTCTGTTGAAAAAAATAATTTATGTTGATTACAAAGGTTGAAGTGCCGATACTGCCGTTTGAACGAGTACTTAGTACTCATGCAAATGGCCCGATACACCCCCCCCCCCGATACCGGAAGCCAGCATGGGCTGGGGAAGCTGACCGCGTGTAAGAAAAGCACTCGGCCAGCGTTCCCCTCCTGGCGGGCTGCAATACTCACCCCTTCCGAAGGTCTGGTCACACTTCACGCATCTCCCAATCACGCGCACACGCCGCTAGCGGACGCAGCGCAATCTGTAAGTCAGTACTAGCGGTATCACGTTCTCGAAAAAAATGCGTTTGCCGCTTGCGTTGCGCGGCTGCACTTTTTTGCACTTTTGTGCGGCCGTACTTCGTACATTGGCCATCATTTGCTGCTACTACGGCCGTGATAAAGTGCGGCTGCATTCGCATTGCGTTCGACTGACCCTAGCTTTAATTTGGAAAAAGTGTTTTTTTTTTTCTTTTTCATTTTTAGTTATTTTATCATATTACATTTTTTGAAAAAAAATTTATCGTAACTTATACAATGTGATGGAAATAATGGTATTTTTTAGAAAGTCCATTTAATGGCGGGGAAAATGGTATATAATATGTGTGGGTTGCATAAACGAGTAAGGCTAGTGTCAGACGAGCGTCTTTGGGGAGCGGACGAAACGTCCGTGAGAGTGGACGTTTCTTCCACTTGACGCCTGTCTCGGGCACCTCGCTGAGCGCACTCAGTGCGCTCTGCGCTGCAAAGCGCTATCCTCCTATGGAGAATCGCGCTTTGCAGCTCCGTCAACGCGCGTCCTAGCGCTTTGACGGAGAGGCTTGGCTAATGGACGCTTGTTGGGCACGTATTTCGTGCACGCACACAAGCGTGTGACCGGCCCCGTTGCAATGTCAAAATGCTTATTTTGACCTTATGCACAATGACTATTTTATTGTGTTCGTGACTCTTGTGTATTATTTTTAGTGATCACACATTAGACCTTGCAGCGTTATATATCAGGTCCAGAAATATTGGGACATAGACACAATTCTAACATCTTTGGCTCTATACACCACCACAATGGAGTTGGAATGAAACAAACACAATGTGCTTTAACTGCAGACTGTCAGTTTTAATTTGAGGGTATGTACATCCAACTCAGGTGAACGGTGTAGGACTTACAGCAGTTTGCAGATGTGCCTCCCATTTGTTAAGGGACCAAAGGTAATGGGACAGAATAATAATCATAAATCAAACTTTCCCTTCTTAATACTTGGTTGCAAATCCTTTGCAGTCAATCACAGCCTGAAGTCTGGAAAACCTAGACATCACCAGACGCTGGGTTTCATCCCTTGTGATGGTCTGCCAGGCCTCTACTTCAACTGTCTTCAGTTCCTGCATGTTCTTGGGGCATTTTCCCTTCAGTTTTGTCTTCAGCAAGTGAAATGCATGCTCAATGGGATTCAGGTCAGGTGATTGACTTGGCCATTGCATAACATTCCACTTCTGTCCCTTCAAAAACTCTTTGGTTGCTTTTGCTTTTGGGTCATTGTCCATCTGCACTGTGAAGCGCCGTCCAATGAGTTCTGCAGCATTTGGCTGAATGTGAGCAGATAATATTGCCCGAAACACTTCAGAATTCATCCTGCTGCTTTTGTCAGCAGTCACATCATCAATAAATACAGTACAAGAGAACCAGTTCCATTGGCAGCCATACATGCCCACGCCATGACACTACCACCACCATGCTTCACTGATGAGGTGGTATGCTTAGGATCATGAGCAGTTCCTTTCCTTCTCCATACTCTTCTCTTCCCATCACTCTGGTACAAGTTGATCTTGGTCTCATCTGTTCATAGGATCTTGTTCCAGAACTGTGAAGGCTTTGTTAGGTGTTGTTTGGCAAACTCTAATCTGGCCTTCCTGTTTTTGAGGCTCACCAATGGTTTACATCTTGTGGTGAACCCTCTGTATTCACTCTGGTGAAGTCTTCTCTTGATTGTTGACTTTGACACACATACACCTACCTCCTGGAGAGTGTTCTTGATCTGGCCAACTGTTATGAAGGGTGTTTTCTTCACCAGGGAAAGAATTCTTTGGTCATCCACCACAGTTGTTTTCCGTGGTCTCCCGGGTCTTTTGGTGTTGCTGAGCTCACCGGTGCGTTTGTTCCTTTTTGAAAATGTTCCAAACAGTTGTTTTGGCCACGCCTAATGTTCTTGCTATCTCTCTAATGGGTTTGTTTTGTTTCTTCAGCCTAATGATGGCTTGCTTCACTGATAGTGACAGCTCTTTTGGATCTCATCTTGAGCGATGACAGCAACAGATTCCAAATGCAAATAGCACACTTGAAATGAACTCTGGGCCTTTTATCTGCACATTGTAATTGGGGTAATAAGGGAATATTACACATCTGGCCATGGAACAGCTGAGAAGCCAATTGTCCCATTACCTTTGGTCCCTTAACAATGGGAGGCACATCTGCAAACTGCTGTAAGTCCTACACCGTTCACCTGCAGTTAAAGCACATTGTGTTTGTTTCATTCCAACTCCATTGTTGTGGTGGTGTATAGAGCCAAAGATGTTAGAATTGTGTCGATGTCCCAATATTTCTGGACCTGACTGTACATTTATAGATTTTTCTATTTCACTCTTCATTGTTTGTATTAACCGTGCTATCACCTTGCTCCCATCATGGGAGATGAGAAGGGGAGAAACCGAAGCACCATTGTTCACGTTATAATGAAAATGTAGACAATTGTGATGTATTAGAACAAAAAAAAAAGGGGGTTGTGTTTATTTGTTTTCACATTTGCACATTATGTGGTAATGTTTGCAATCCTTGGAAAGGCCAGACTCTGGCCTTTCCAAAAATAACTCAATCATCCTTATAGGATATAGGAATTCAGAGATGCAGGGGTCCTACTGATACCTGCATCTCCTGTATTAGGATTCCTCTGCCGGGCAGGTGACATCTCAACTGTGCCTGAAGCCCCTGCTATGGGCCAGATCGGCACAGAGCAGGGTCACAACAGGACGTGCATGGAGCATACTACTCCATGAGGAGGGAATTCAACGCATATCCACACAGTGCAGGGGCAGCAAGATTGACTGATTGGGCCCCTCCCCAATCTGTACACCTACCTGCCAGAGTCCAGCACCGCATCCAGGCACTAGAAGGGATGGGAGAAACCTTGCAGTCTGTCGAGCTTGTCATGAAAGGGGAATGTCAGGCTCTCGTAATGCTCAGCAGATGCATTTCATGCGGAGAGTATGAAGTGATGGGCACAATAATAAAATTTTAAAAAATCGTTCCCTCAGTAAATCCGCACACACAGAAGCCCTTGGTGCTCAGTACACACGCATGCTGAGCAGCCAAAGGAGGCTCCTGTGTCCGCTCCGTTTTAGGGACAAAAAAGTAAACCCAACAGCAGGGCTAAATGTAAAAAAGACCCCATCTGCCTTGAACTGCATGTTCCTGGCGTCGGGTGACATGATATGCGCTTCCCTGCTTTAGTCTGTTTGATATTCAGAAGGGGCTCAAATTTTTCACTTTCATTCACTTGGTGTTGCTTCCCCTGGACTGGGGGGGGGGCGGGATACTTAAAAATGTAATGTATGTTTTTACACTGTATAGGTTAATGAAAAAATGCTGATCTATATAAAGGGTGAGGTGCCCTGTCACAAAGAAAATAATTTTACCCAGTACAGTAGTACTTTAAACGGTTCGCTATCAGATGAGCACAATTTGCGTTTGGCACGACAGGGGTCCTTTGATTATAAACCAGAAGCTCTGCTAAACCTTAAAGGGATACTACCACTTGCATAAACTGCAACTAGATTAATTGTGAATTACAAATAAAATCAATTTATAAAAAAACTGCTGTTTTGTTTCCTTTTTTTTTTTCTTTGCTTAAAGTAATGTAAAAAGGAAAAATAGTTTTTATCTCCCTACCATTTTTGTTGTTTTATATTTTTCCCCATGAGGCAACATTTACCAAAGGGTTGTCTTTACTTGTGTGACTTAACAGATAGTGAGATGGAGGGAATGTTTAGATAAGGTGGCAGGGGAGGGTATTGCTCCTCAGGCTAGCGGAGAGAAGAGATGGCAGCTGAATGAGATGAGACAGGGAGCCTAAAAGCCTTGTAATCTACCCATTGGTGATGTACTTTGAATACATTGCACACAATACAGTGAGATTTGAGACTGTGATCTACCCATAGACTACATTCTATAGCCAAGTGAAGTGAAGAGCAAGTGAAGATACTCGGGGGTGGGGGGTGCAGTTGACAACACAAAAGATCACACAATGGATGCACCCAGTGACACGTATAGAGTCAAATATTTTACCTAAACATACAAGAGAAAAACAAAGAAAATGTAAGCTACCAGCAGCATAAAATAAACGATTTCATTATTTTTGGTGATAGTGGCCCCTTAAACCTTATGACATCTATTTTGAGGAATAACGACATAGCACATTCGCTCAGGAATTTCTGACTTGTTCAAGTATTTGCCAATGAACCTGTGTAGCAGGTTTTTTTGGTTGCTGTTAAAGTCTGTGACATTTAGGCTGGGGTCAGACGAACGCAGTGCGAACGCGCGTGCAGCCGCACTTTATCACGGCCGTAGTAGCAGCAAATGATGGGCAATGTACAAAGTACGGCCGCACAACGCAAGAAGCAAACAAACGCATTTTTTCGAGAACGTGAAACCGCTAATACTGACGTACAGAGTGCGCTGCGTCCGCTAGTGGCGTGTGTGCGTGATTCGGAGACGTCAGACGCTGCTAATGTCCGGCCTACATAATGTCCAGACGCAAAAAGTGTTTTATTGATGATCCATACAAAATCACGGACGAAAATGCGGATCGTATGACCGCTGTCGCGTATTCCGTGAAAAAATACGTCCATTCGTTCGAACGCACTTTTTCACGGACGACGCGAAAAATGCGTTCGTCTGACCCTAGCCTTACACAGACAACAAAAGACGGTTTCATAAATCTTTCAAAACAGGAGTCTTGTAAGTGTATTCCACTGTACTATTGCATGTTTTTTTTCTTTTCTGGTCAACACCCTTCTCTTGACAGGTGCTGTTTTAAATTCACCACTCAAATGACTTTATTTTTTTTATTATGCATATGTGTGTATATGTGCACTCCGCATGAGAAAGGGCTGAATTTGTAGTATTGCACAGCTTGAATTTATACATTTTCCCCTGCTGACAAAGGCACTTGAAAATTGTACTTCTATTTTTTTCCCCTCCCAGATTGATTGAGGACTGTCTCCCACAATTGCCCAGCTCTCCTTCAAAGAAGATCTCACCTGCAAAACGCAAACAGTACTACATTAATCGAGCTATCCGCAACTCTGATCTTACTCCAAAAGCCAAGGGACGGAAGAGCCTGCGTCGCCTGGAGAACAGTGAGATTTAAATGGGCAAAGGGTGCTTATAGAATAGGTGGCTTATTCTGTGCACCCTTTGCCAACACAAGACAGCTGTGGCTGTCACAATAATAATAAAGACTATGTCTACTTTTGTATAAAGATTGTTTTGCATGCCCTGACTAAATAACCAATGTTCTGGCAATAGAGGAAAAGGCTAGATTTGACTGTAGTCCACATCATCATTCATTTTGTAACAGAGAAACTGTATGGATAACGTATTGGCACACACTTGTTAATGATTGAATTCAGGTGTTTCAATCGGACCCATTGCCACAGGTCTATAAAATCAAGCACAGAGCCATGCAGTCAGCATTTACAAACATTTGTCATTCTGAAGAGCTCAGTTAATTAATGTCTGGCACTGTGTTAGGATTCCACTTTTGCAAGAAGTTACTTTGTGAAATGTCATCCTTGCTAGATATTCCACGGTCATTGTAAGTGGTATTATTGGAAAGTGGAACCGTTTAGGTACAGCAGCATCTCAGCAATGAAGCCGACGAACACTTAAAGTCAGAGCAGGGTCACAGTACTGAGGCGCATGGTGTGTAAAGGTTACCAGCGTTCAGCAGATCCCATAGCTGAAGAGTTCCAAACTTCCACTGGCATTATATATCAGCACGGAAGCCATGCAGCAGGGGCTTCATGAAATGCGTTTCCACGGCCGAGCAGCTGCATGCACACTTCACATCACAAAGTACAAAGCGAAGTGTTGAATGGAGTGGGGTAAAGCACCCCACCACTGAACTCTGGTGCAGTGGAAATGTGTTCAATGGAGTGACGAATAATGCTTGTGTTTGGCAGTCTGATGGGCAAGTCTGGATTTGGCAGATGCCAGGAGAATGCTACTGCATTGTGCCAACTGGTGGAGGAGGTATAATTGTCAGGTGTCCCAATACTTTTATCCATATAGTGTGTAGCTGCACAGGTCTAAAGAAATGGCATGCTTCATACAGATGTCTATTTGCTCTTTATTTTGTCACTCTCTGTTTAGGCTAGAGTCAGATGAACGCATTCTGAGTGCACTCTGCGTGTGCATAGCGGACGTACGTACTGACGGAAGATACTGTAGACACCACACTGTCCGTTATTTTTGACAGATGTAGAGAAAAAAAGGGAAATATGGGAAACCAAATTAATTTGTTAATCCACAACAGGAAGACCGGTACAGTCAGCCAGACCAAAAAAACTTCTGAGTGTCAAAGTAATGGACGTTGCAAATGCGCGGCGTCGGACGTCGTGTCATCACGTAAACAGGACGCAACGCAACGCACTCTGGGCATCCGTCGTAGCGCTTTTACATCGAGGCCTACATGGTGTCCGTTGCCCCCTGCTTGGTGCGTGCGCACTTCGTTGTGCATGCACTTCGTTTGTTGGTCTCTATTGATCACAAATCAATGCTACGACGGACGTTAAACTGTGCGGCGACAAGGATGTGATGCCTGCGTTCGTCTGACGCTAGCCTTAGCTGACACTGTGAAAACTATAAGAAATCCAAATAATGTTCAAAATATGCATAAACACAGTCCTTTACAAGTCTCTCATGCAAAATGAGCACGTCTTTCCAACAGAAATATGACAAATCCAGTTATATCAGAAACAGACTGCATTGTACATGTAAAGGGATATAAAACCATTATACACAATGTAAAACAAATACAGAGGTAAATTAACGTGTGCGCCTCTAGACCATATGCAGATGAGTTCTTTTGAAGAGTATGCAACACACTGCTCTCCTCCAGCAGCTTTCTAACAGGAAGTTATTGAGCACTCCTGTCTCTGGTGTATACAGTTTGAAACCAGGAAGTGCATACCTTTTTTTTAAGTAAGGGAGAACTCCTCTCAAAAAGAAAACGCCCCTTGATAGTTACATGCAGGGTTATTCAGAGAGAGGTGAAAACCAGTTGAATGACTGAAGAGAAAATTCTAGGTCAAAATAGCCAATCAAGAAAAATTCTCCCATTTGGTCTAGATTGTTCTCTTTCCTGCCAATTCAAATGGTTTTCACCTCTCTGAATAACCCCCATAGTGTATGTTTAATATAGTACTAATTTGGTGGCCCTTTTTTTTTTTTTTTTTTTTGGACCGGTCTTCAACTGGCAGTATAGAAATCTTTAGGCATCTTTTTGTAAAATTGACTGGAAGCAAGTGCATTAATATAACAGACTAAAGACCCTATTTGGAAACTCTGAGTTAAATTCAAGAGAACTTTTTAAATGTAGATTAAGAAGCAATGCAGGACATTGATCTGTCATTTAAACTTTGGTTGATGTCCCTTAGCTCGCTACCTGATGACCTTGCTGGAAAGGGAAGAGTGTGCTACAGATGAAGGTGATAATCACACATCCACCCCTCCCAGCATATTTTCAGAAGCTTGTAACAATGAAACTTATATTGAGGTGAGCTAAAACTATTTTGCACATTGTTTGCATCCATTGTGTAAGTTTAGATAGTTGGCTATAATGCTCAATACATAAATATAAGTGCTTTACAATCGCAAACATTTTTTGTGTGTGAAAATCTGCTTGGAGACCTCACAGCCTGCCTTGCCAGGTGCACTGTCCGTGCGGTATCCCATCAGGGGCAGATATCACTTTGGTCTTAAAGATCAATACAGTATGTCCTCTCTTGATCTGTCGTCCCAATCTGGCACCGGGCGCTTCCATGTTTTCCTTCTATGGGCAGAGCTTAGAGGGCCATCACACCCACCGCTGTGCGATTGTTGGCATAAAAATCAGAATTGGTAGGCACAGGATACACTGTGACAGTCCCTTTTGAAACAAAGCGTAAAAACGTGTGCAGGCAGCCAGTCGGGTTGCAAAGTGAGTGAAAGGCTGTCCTGTTGGACAGATCTTTGCTTATAACTGCCACTCACCTGGCAGTATACCACTTTTATTTTTTTTGAAAGGCAGATTCACCCTATACGGGTTTGATTTCCTGTCAAATGAACGCAACCAAATGAGCGCCTCACTGATTTTTGGTAACTGGAAACTTTAACGCTTACTACTTTTCAGTTAATTGGATAGAAAAAAACAAAATACGACGTATGAAAGGTAAGAGGTCACACTGTATTTGTATGGCGTACAGATCTGAGATGTTTATAAATATATGCAAGAACTCTTTAGCCTCTCATTCTATGAATCTTATGAAACGAATGTTGATAATGTGGAGCAATAGAAGCTTTGTGCCATGGCAATTCTTCTCTGCTTAGCCAATTCATAGGTACATTTTAATGTGCGTTTTAAAGTAGCAGAGCACTTAAGGGCTGTGCTTTGCCTCTGTTCTCTTCATCTGAATGGATCGCAGGTGCCTTGAACTCTTAGCAGAATGCATTGCTTGCTCTCATCTGCTGTCGGACTGAATGTCCTTTTTGTAATGGGTCACGCAGGCAGGATAAATTGTGTAGGTAATTTATAAAGGGCAAATTCCACATATTAGATGCCAAAAGAATATATTTTGTTGATGAGCACTCAGTGATCCCAAAGAATTGCTCAAAATATAAACATTTGCAAAACTATGCTTTTACATCATTCACAAGATAATTCGAGCAGACAGTAATTGAAATATCTTATTGGTCGATGTCTATTGTATCTGTACTTTGTAAACAAGCTGGAACGAAAGGACCTGACCTAGTTTTTGTAGGCCTTTTAATTCACTTATTACAAGTTCTTCTTCCACAATCGGATTTATAAGTTTACAACTTAGACCACCAACTCATAACTATACGTAAAAGTGAGGATTATCGCAATCCTTTCATCTTTTTACACTGGTTATAGTGCAAGGATTCTACCCCTTCCTCCATTTTCATTTAAATATAATCTGTTTATTAAAACGCTTCCTGACATTCTCAATTTTATCAGTTTGTACTTGGTATTGCCTGCATGCATCAAATATGCATAAGCGGTGTTCTACAGATATGCAGGTCACAATGACCATCTCCAAACTCCAGGCAAGGACCACTTGTAACCTGCTCCTTAGGAACTCCCTTCCCGACCCCTTAGCTCTGCCAATGATCTGATGCCATCAGCTTCACGTACCCGCACCCCCAACTCCCGCGTTCAAAACTTCTCCCGAGCTGCCCCCATTCTTTGGAATTCCCTCCCCCGCAACATCAGACTCTCCCTGTCTCTCCAGTCCTTCAAGAAGTCTCTGAAAACACATTACTTGGGAAAAGCCTATCCTCTCACTCCCGAATACCCCTCTGTTCATTTCCTACTGCATCTTCCCACATGCGCTCTGTGCGTGTGATAGCATTGTCAGAGTTGGCAGGGAAGTGGCATGAGCCACAGTATTGACAGTGGAAGTTGACAGTGAAGTACGTGTGGCCAGGCTAGATGTAGAATTGGACAAAGCTATTGGATGGAAGGAGAACTTGAGAGGGTTGATGGCATTTATGCTCCTGTAGAGACAAGAGGAAGGGAAATGTAGAGGTTGTCTATAAAACCTGTCATTGAAAGCAATCACTTAAACAGCAATGTTAATGTGTTTAAAAATGCTGCAACTTTATGTTCCTTTCACAAGTTCTACCAGAATAAAAATCCTAACTTCACATGCTCTCAAATTTAATTTACGGTATTGTGTCTGCTCAGGTCTGGAACGACTTCATGAACCGAACAGGAGAAGAACAGGAGAAGGTCCTGTTGTACCTGGAGCAGGAAGTGAGACAAAGGCCACGAGAGAAGAATAACAAAGGCAGACACGCTAGGGAAGGTAAAAAAAATAAAAATTAAAAAAAATGTTCTTCAGAAGGTTTTATACATTTCTTTCTTACATCTCCCTGACTTTGCAGTTTTCTGACAGGACTTTATCTTTTCAGAAATGTTGTCTCTTTTATATCTTTACTTCATCTCCCACTGTTTACAATGTATTAATTGAATTTCATGTTTTGTGTGTATTAGAAGGAAAACTGAAAGAGTGATCTGTCTTAAGGACAAAGAAATAAAAGCAATTTATGTTTACATGACTCAGGGCTTTCAGGATCAAAAAGAGAAAATGTGTAAGGCAAGGAGGTATTTTTTATTTTAAATCATGTCATACTTCAATTCGTTTTGAAGTACTTCATAGCTTTTGAGTGTATGCTCACACAAACTGAAGAATATGTTTTTGTTTGTTTTTCCTTCAATTGGTTTACTTTACATGGTTCTGGTTTTGAATTGTTCTCATTCTGCAGTTAAAGAGATACTCTATGGTTCAAATTGGAGGGAAGGGGGTAGAGGGATTAGAAATTTAACCCATACTGATCCTCCCTGTTTTAACACTTCAGGTTGATTTCCCCCCCCACACACACACACGCACCTTTTTAATAGTTCAAGCTAGTGTCCAGCCAATCCAATGGCTCCCAATGCTTAGCACTTAGCCATTGGTAGCAGCTGAAATGGACAATGACAGTCTTGGCGAGCTATCTCTGGGTGGAATCGGGTCACTGGGACCGCTTAAATGACATTTAGTCACAGTGCTTAGAGTATTCCTTTAAGTATCTTCTGTATATTTTGACTAACTATTTATGACCCTGTTATCCTTTTAATGCAGTTGATGCAGATTTACGTTTTTTTTTTTTTTTTGAGAAAGTATTTTACCAGGAAGGATACATAGAGATTTTTCTCGTTTTCAAGTATGTCCTGGGTGGCGAGTATGTACCGCTAGGTGTCTTGCCAAAGGACACTTACTGGAGAGATGCTCTTGCCAAGATTCAAACCTGTGTCTCCAATGTTAGAGCAGTGATGTTACCTCTACTCCAACCAGCTCCATTTTCTGTTATCCTCCGTATTTCTTTTCTTAATAAGAATTCCTTTGTACAAAAAATGTAGACAAAAATGGCAATTATTCTATGGGCAGAGTCATCTGTTCCTTATGGATTGCTATTATGGCTCTTGTTTGTGCCTCCGCATTGTAAAGTGCTGCGGAATCAGCTGTTACATAAATTCCTGTAACTGTCCTAGTAAGCTTACTGTTTAGGTTCTTTCTAGGCAGTGATACAAATAAAAAAAATTCTGCTTCTTTTGTAGGGTGGGTTCTTTATTTTATACATTGCAAGTTTTCTCAACTTTAAAATTGTGCTTCCTGGTAACGCTCCCTGCGAGTCACACGATGCAGGGGGCGGGACCAGGCAGCAAACTTAAAAAAATTTATAATACTGTATTCCAATGTGCAATTTTTATGAACAGCCACTTGGTGGCACTACAGGATAAGAAACAGACCATACATAGTCTCACCCTTGTTTTCAGACAGATTTCAGTGTTTTTTGTTTTATTTTATTGAATATCATCTATTTGCATTATTTTGGATAATTATTTTTGGGATAATAAATTATTATGTCGTGTTTCAAACTTTATCGGACTCAGCGTATTTACTATTTCTTTTTTTTATTGATTTATTTATAAAGGATTTTACCAGTAAGTACTCTTGCTTGCACGGATTTCAGTGCGTGATTCCTAATTATTACAGGCTAACTATGTACAAAAATACGTTTCCTTTAAAAAATAATTGAGACGCTTTTAGACACAAAATTTTGAAAAAATTAGACCTCCGGGGAGGTTAAATTGGTCTGCTAATCAAAATCAATTTGGTCTTTTGAAACACTTTTTTTTTTCTTTTTCTTAGAACATCCTGCATACACTCCCGAGGAGTGTTATCAACGAATCAATCGAAGCCTCCGTGGAACCCTCAAGAGACGCCAAATTCCCATGGTAAGTGGAAAAGCTCATATTTTAATGTTGATGTCAAAGGTGTTCTGAACTCCCTTTTAAAAGTGCCTTTGTGGAGCCTGTCTCGTACCTTTCCTTGGCTAGTCTGCTGAGAATGATCTTTTTCTGCTCTTATGAAGTACCACCAAACCTTAGACTTAAGAAGGTGGCTGCTTGCATTGTAACATCTCTGAAGGTTTTATTTAAAGTTAAGATAAATTGTTAAACACTTTCAAGAACTTCTGCAGGGCTTGCCTCCTAAATCCACCTTAATAGGTCAGTAGTTTGGTAATTAGGCAAGTTATTTGCTTTTTTTTTCTCTATCCAAGGCACTATCAACTTTTTCACTAACCTGATGGTTAACGGTATTCAAAAGCACAGTCCTATGCCAGAGATCAAGTTAACTCTAGCTGCAAATGTTTGAGAACTGAAACCATTTTATTTATTGCACTTAAATTTATTCCCTCCAAAACCACCAGCCTGAACTACCGAATGTGCTGTCCTTCAACCGTTCCGATCAGCTTTCAAATGCTTCTCAGGAACACTGTGATGATATACGTAGAAAATGTGCAGAAAGCAATTAAATAATAATTCCATAATATTGACACATTGCACCATTTGTTTAATACATCAGGTTGTTAGATCTGCTATATTTTCCTGGACAAACATTAATCGTTTCGAGTAGGGGTGTGAAATTCTGGGCACCCTCAGATGTTTCTGAACTACAAATCCGGCTGGGTGGAGTAGAGGTAACATCACTGCTCAGCATGGAGAGAGCCTGTGGAGTCATGGGTTAGATCCCAGCGAGCAACCTCTCCAGTAAGTGTCCTTGGGCAAGACCCCTAACGGTACATACTCGCCACCCAGTACATACTTGAAAACGAGAGAAATCTCAATGTATCCTTCCTGGTAAAATCCTTTCTCAAAAAAAAAAAATCCCATGATTCACATTTCACTGGTAATCAGTCGCATTAACACAATTCTGAACATTGCAGGCAATAAACATCTGTTGCGCCAGAGTTTGAGATCCCTTGTTTAGAAGATTACGAGGAGAAATGATGGGAATGTGTTTCAGGGTGGAAACTTGTTACCCATTTAGCCCGTACATTATGTTGTGAGCAGGCGTCAGGTCTCCCATTTGGGTCAAGTGTTTTTCACAGTGGGGGGCAAAATTTCCACTCTCCCTCTCGCAATTTGCAAGTAGAAATTGGGACAGGGCGAGTGAAAATTGAGACACACACACAATGAAGCGGCCGCTCAGTCTGTGATATAAAATGTGCAGGAGGGAGCAGCGAGTAGGTGGCGCTCATCAGCTGCTAAGGGAGACCCCTCCGGCTGCTCCTTCCCATCCTCCTTCAAGTCTTCCTGTTTCCACGCCATGTGGAAGGAAGGGAGGGTGAGGCTAGAAGACACAGCGGGACCAGCAGAGCAGCACCTAGGGGATAGGTAAGATTCCTCTGGGCAGCGTTTTTTTTAACCTACTGAGCACACCCCACCCCCCCTCAGCTCTCCCTCTGTCTGATCGCTCCTTGGCAGGAAGGAGGGGGCACAGTACACAGGGGGAGGCAGTACACAGTGGGATCACAGAGAGAGACTGATGGGAGGGAAGAGTAATGATGGCGAGTAATTTAGAAGGCCTGGCTGGTAGCTCAGGACCTGAAATTTTGAGCCCTGCGCTACATAGTCCATAAGACTCAAGACGTTGTGAACAAAGTGTTCTGCAACATTCCAATGAAAGGACAATAATAAATATCGGACTAGCCTTTCCTGTTGCATCATCGGTGAATGATAGTGGACGGATGAGAGGACCTCTGGGGAGCCTGGTAAGGGAGTATAGATGCAGGTGGTCTATTATTTTTTTTTTAACTAGCTAAAGCTATTTATTTTGCTGTGTCTTTTACTAGTGACAAGAAGAACAAGTGAGTTGGAATTGCTCCTTATTTAACTGCCATTGCAATTTTTGTGTCTCTTTTTTTATAAAAAGTATTTGACATTCAGCAAAACGGTATCCATATGAAAAAGCAGAGTAACACAAGTTACCGCTTTACATGGTAATGACTTTGGGTCCTCACACAATAATTGCCTATCCCCTTTCTATTCTAAGCCTTACACAGCCGTTGCCACTCAACTTGGAGTACTGCAGAGAATCTGGCAGCAGTAACAATCCCACATCCATGTTTGCCACAGGCAGTTTAAATGAGAATTGGAGAACAAGTTTTGAGATCATTACTTTCCTGAACGTCCCTGTCTTATAACACCTAGTGTTGTTTTTTTTGTTGTTGTCTGGGAGTCTAGGGTTTCACCAGGTTTTGTCATTTAACCACATTCTGCGTGTCCGCACAATCTTGGCTTTGAAGCCCTCTTCTACAAAACTAGTTTTGAAATCTGTGATTGTAGGATCAGGGTTTTTCTTACTGTTCATTTAACGTGGTGTTTTTTTGCTTTACTGATTTACTGATATTATTAAGATGCCAAATATATAAAAAAATCTCTCTGGGTTTGCTGGATGTTTTGTAGATGTTTGTGGTTTGCCATTTTAGCATATTGATGCTGTTGGTAGAAAGTATTGATAGATTTTATTTATTAACAGTAGAATCCACTGTAACATTGCAAGAGATTAGCTTGTATCTCAGGATAGTTCTAAAAGTTTGTCATTTCAGTTGTTTTTCTGCTGCCTTTCAATATTTTGTGAAATGCTTTTAGCATGTTGGAGGTAGGAAAAAACTGACATAATAATAACTTGCATAAACACAGGTTGTTCTGCTAATCCCAATGTTTATTTTGAATTTCCTTTTTCTAGGATAATAGGTCACATTCCAAGGTGACCCCTGGATATTGCAGGTGCTTGCATATGCAAGTGCTTTTACGTGTTTGAATAGATTTATATAAATGTAATAAAATTATTCAAAATGGAATGGGAGGAAATGAAAAAACATGTGTTTTTCAAATTTTCATTTTAGGTTGCTAGGTAGCTTGACTGTTTAAAGCTTTAATGAGAATATACGTGTTTGTTTTTTCTCTTGCTGCATCTGCAAGTCGTCTGGAACAAAAGTTGAAGGGACACAACTACTACTACTTCTGAACTACAGCACCATTCATTCTCTCTACAGCACCATTACATTCATAGAGTTCTGGGAATTGTAAGCCATAAACATCTGAGGGGGCCTTCGTTTGAGATCCCTGCTCTAGGACAATGTTAGGCTGGCTGTCCACTGGCACCGTATTTGTGCGATCATCCGAAATTGTTTGAAGTCGTCTGACCGTTCCTACAACATGTAGGTCAATCAGCCCTCTTCCATTGCATCTGACCATAGATGGCCGATTTCAGATGATTTTAGGAGATTGCAATAGATGTGTGATCCAAATGATTTTATTTGATTTCATTGGACCGTTGCCGGGACGATCTGCATCAAATTAGAGTCGAGGCAGGGTTATTATCTATCCTATAAAATAATAAGGGCTGGCGTGTCTGTCGCCAAAACCCTACTGCGCATGCGCACGCAACCTGCGGCGGTTGGCTGCGCGCGCATCCTGCGGCGGTTGGCTGTGTGCGCATCCAACGGCCGTGGCACGCGCACAGCCGGCGTGCGAGAGGGACAAAACAAATCCGATCCATTGGAGAGGCGCACAGCACAGCGCCTCTCCAATGGATCGGATTTGTTTTCTGCATCTCCTCCTTGCCGGCCTCCATCTCCTCCGCGCCCGGCCTGCATCTCCTCCGTGCCCGGCCTGCCATATTACCAGTCTGCCATGCCTGCCATGCACAATACCAGTCTGCCATGCAAAATACCAGTCTGCCATGCAAAATACCAGTCTGCCATGCACAATACCAGTTCCCAGCCATATTACCAGTCTGCCAGCCATATTACCAGTCCGGCAGCCATATTACCAGTCCGGCAGCCATATTACCAGTCTGCCATGCACAATACCAGTCTGCCATGCACAATACCAGTGTGCCATGCATATTACCAGTCTGCCATGCATATTACCAGTCTGCCAGCCATATTACCAGTCTGCCATGCACAAAACCAGTCTGCCAGCCATATTACCAGTCTGCCAGCCATATTACCAGTTCCCAGCCATATTACCAGTCTGCCATGCATATTACCAGTCTACCATGCATATTACCAGTCTACCATGCATATTACCAGTCTGCCATGCATATTACCAGTCTGCCATGCACAAAACCAGTCTGCCAGCCATATTACCAGTCTGCCATGCACAATACCAGTCTGCCATGCACAATACCAGTTCCCAGCCATATTACCAGTCTGCCATGCACATTACCAGTCTGCCATGCACATTACCAGTCTGTCATGCACAATACCAGTTCCCAGACATATTACCAGTCTGCCATGCACAAAACCAGTCTGCCATGCACAAAACCAGTCTGCCAGCCATATTACCAGTCTGCCAGCCATATTACCAGTCTGCCATGCATATTACCAGTCTGCCATGCATATTACCAGTCTGCCATGCATATTACCAGTCTGCCAGCCATATTACCAGTCTGCCAGCCATATTACCAGTCTGCCATGCACAATTACCAGTCTGCCATGCATATTACCAGTTCCCATGCATAATACCAGTCTGCCATGCACAATACCAGTCTGCCAGCACAATACCAGTTCCCAGCACAATACCAGTCTGCCATGCACAATACCAGTTCTGCCAGCACATTACCAGTCTGCCATGCACAATACCAGTCTCCCAGCATTTACCAGTCTGTCATGCACAAAACCAGTCTGCCAGCCATAAACCAGTCTGCCATGCCAAAACCAGTCTGCCATGCCATAACCAGTCTGCCAGCCATATTACCAGTCTGCCAGCCATATTACCAGCCTGCCAGCCATATTACCAGTTCCCAGCCATATTACCAGTCTGCCATGCACAAAACCAGTCTGCCATGCACAAAACCAGTCTGGCATGCACAAAACCAGTCTGCCAGCCATATTACCAGTCTGCCAGCCATATTACCAGTTCCCAGCCATATTACCAGTCTGCCATGCATATTACCAGTCTGCCATGCATATTACCAGTCTACCATGCATATTACCAGTCTGCCAGCCATATTACCAGTCTGCCATGCACAATACCAGTCTGCCATGCACAATACCAGTCTGCCATGCACAATACCAGTTCCCAGCCATATTACCAGTCTGCCATGCACAATACCAGTTCCCAGCCATATTACTAGTCTGCCATGCACAATACCAGTCTGCCATGCACATTACCAGTCTGTCATGCACAATACCAGTTCCCAGCCATATTACCAGTCTGCCATGCACAAAACCAGTCTGCCATGCACAAAACCAGTCTGCCAGCCATATTACCAGTCTGCCATGCATATTACCAGTCTGCCATGCACAATACCAGTTCTCCAGCCATATTACCAGTCCGGCAGCAATATTACCAGTCCGGCAGCCATATTACCAGTCTGCCAGCCATAATACCAGTGTCTCAGAATACCAGTGTGCCTAAATACCAGCCTGCCATGCATACCATGTGCCATTAAATATACGCATAATGTATACGCTACAAACAAAATGCCCGCCCAAGCCCAACACAATCTAAGGGGCCACATGATCTTACAATCTAAGCGGTCCCACGAGTTTACAATCTGAGGGGTCCCACGAGTTTACAATCTGAGGGGTCCCACGAGTTTACAATCTGAGGGTCCGGTTCCCGTGAGCTTACAATCTAAGAGGGAAGAGGAACCTACTCTAATATATAAATTCCTTTGTAATGCGCTGTCAGCTGTGTGCGCACCCATCACAGCTGCTCAGTCGGCCCTCCTGTTGCGGATGGGATGGCGATGGACGCGTTACAAACGTATTTATATAGAGAGATACTCTTGGATAGGACATTGGAAAAAAATTATGTGGACTTGAATTCTGACCTGGCGACAACAACAATAGACTGCCCTCTGGGCAGGCTTTCCACCTAGTTATATATAAAGAAATATATATATTAGGGATGCACCGATACCACTTTTTTAAGACCGAGTTCGAGTACCGATACTTTTTTTCAAGTACTCACCGATACCGAGTACCGATACTTTTATGTCAAGTGACCGCTTTCCAATAAGAACAGAACTCATATAAAAATGCCCCCAGCTCATGGATATGCCCCCGAGCTCATGGATATGTCCCCCAGCTCTCATGGATATGCCCCCAGCTCTCATGGATATGCCCCCAGCTCTCATGGATATGTCCCCAGCTCTCATAGATATGCCCCCCAGTTTATGGTTATGTCCCCCAGCTCGTGGATATGCCCCCTAGCTTTCATGGATTATGCCCCCCATCTCTCATGGATATGCCCCCAGCTCTCATGGATATGCTCCCCAGCTCGTGGATTTGCCCCCCAACTCTTGGGTTTGCCCCCCAGCTCGTGGATTTGCCCCCCAGCTCGTGGATATGCCCCCCAGCTCACCTGGCACCTGGAGCTCTCCGCGTTCATACTTACCTTCCTGAGCGACGCCGGTAAAGTCTTTGCGCGTGCGCTCGTTGGAAGGCCCCCAGCCATGATCACGTGGTCCCACGTGATTGCGGCTGGGGGTCTTCCAACGAGAGCACGCGTGGAGACTTTACCGGCGTCGCTCAGGAAGGTAAGAATGATCGCGGAGAGCTCCAGGTGCCTGTCCGAATGCCGGTAGAGCACCCAGGGGATAAACACAAGCACAGATAAAACCACCAAAATCTGTGCCAAACAAGAATGAAAAAATACAAGAGAAATCCCTTATGGCGCATCAATATAGTTCAGTGCATATGAATATAAGGACATTTATGTCAATAATCCAATAAAGTGCGATAGTGATTATTGTCACTCATTCTGCATTATTTTAGTAACTGAGTGCAGTAGTGCATATAGGATTCGATATACACAACGGGCTGTTCGGCAAACAGTCGATAAAGTGCAGTGTCCAGTGTTACAATCAGGTGCAGTGGTGCATGCAGCAACCAATGAAATAGGGAGATACTTAAAAAATTACAATCGACTTGATCCTCCTTATTACTCCAACAGTAAGTCCATGTCATCCTCCGCGTCTCTTAGACAGAAAAAGGGAGACACAAAGTGGTAATAGTGCAGAGGATCTTAACAAATGTGGCAGAGTAGGCATATTTCCTCTGCCACATTTGTTAAGATTCTCTGTAATATTACCTTTTTGTGTCTCCCTTTTTCTGTTTGAGAGACGCTGAGGATGATATGTATATGATATTGTTTCACTATATCTAGTCATACGTCATCATTTGGACCCAGCAATTTCAATACATTGTGTTACTTTACATCTAATTGTTAATAGCTGCCAATTTTGTTCATGGTCTGTACTTCCTAAAAACATTTTATGTAGATTACATATTCAGAAATGCAGCATACGGCTATGGTATGTTTGATTTTTGTGCCCTAGGGAACCCTGGAACTACTAGAAGAGGAGATGCTTTCGTTCTTTTCAGTCACCCCAGAATCTGTTTACATTGCCATGATGGAAAACAGGTACAGAAACTGTTGGTTAGGGATAGACCAATGTCACTTTTTAGGCGTCGATACCGATGACCGGCAGCCTTTCAGGCCGATAACCAATATCAGGTGCCGATATTCTATGGGAGAAGGTAGAACCTATAAAGATAGGTCACAAACTACTGGTAGTGAAGATAAATAGGTGGAATGATAAAAAGATATGTACTACTGCTTCATATTAAAAGGAAAGACCAGCTCAAGAAGAAAAAAATATATATTCGTGATGAACAATGGAGAATAGGATAAAAAGGCAATTGACTATGAGGAGATTATAGCAGAAGGTACACCAGAATGAATCAGTAATCAATAATACGTCCCTGTAGCTGACCTTGGCGGTATAAGCCGCCTACTATACCCAACTACCATAACATATACATAGGACATAGAGGGAGGGCAGAGGTTTGACAGAGGAATAATGCCAGTATGTATATACCCCAATAGATAGGGACATTGTCGAGGGTAGATTATTGCCTTATTTCTGGTAGATATATTTTCTTTCCTCCTGCAAGGGACTATGATCCTGCAAATTCTTTTCTTCTAGCTGATATTCTGTACATTGAAATTTTTGAGAAAAGAAAATCACAATTTCTACAAAATTCTGGCATCAATTGATCATTAGAACAATGACAAAATTCATGTTAAAGTTAAAGTGCTTGCAAAATAACTTAAATAACTTTACAGAAAAATGCCAAAAAAAATCTATCACACACTAAACATCACTACTAGAAAGCTAAACCCATATTTTGGGATAAGGAATCACAGCGTTCAGTGTGACAGGTTAAAACAAAAAAACTCACACCACGCACATTAATGTATGAGCATATTGCAGAGCTCCACAGCAGTAAAACGCGCACTAATACACACCGCACATTACTGGGAGTTTATTTCTGTGGAGCTCTGTGATTGGCTCATACACACCACACATTACTGTGAGTTTTACTGCTGTGGAGCTCTGATACATCATTGTTCGATTTATAATTGCAAATAATGGCACTGCATTAGAAAAAAAAATATTTATTTTTACATAAATCCTGGTTCTGCTTGGTATCATTGGAAAGGCCATGCTCTGGCCTTTCCAATGACCTTCTGGCCTCTACATGGTTCAGGGATATGGGGGTCCGAAGGACCCCCACCCACCTATAGGGAGTTTCCTGCAAGGGGGCCTGTTCCCATTTCTGATGTCATCAAGCTCAGCCACTTGCAGGAGAGGTCCACGATGGGTGCCGAGCCGCGGATCTTCACCGATGGATTGCAGATGTCCTCTGCAACTTAGTGGAGGGGGGTCTGCACTATGTTATCCTGGCCTTTCTGAATGCTGTGCAGCTCAGAAAATCTAGAGCTCTATTCAGAATCTGGTGTAAATTTATCCCGAATTGATAAGTATGTCAGAGCTCTGTTTAGGTTTACTCCTGATTTGGAATCTAGCCCTTGGTTCTGGCCACAATTCATGCTTAAGATATCTCTGAAAATTCAGTATGCTTGCGTAATAATGAGTTTTTCTCCCCCTCAATCTTTTAGTTACCAGCGCCTCCTGTTGCACGCTGTGTGCCAATACATGGATCTAGCCTCTGCCAGTAAGTAAATGGGAAATTAAAGTGGGCCTAGGACAAGAATAAGTAATTTTGCAGTTGGTATTTGTCATGGAGCTGATGTAACGCTCCATGCTTCAAGTCCCAAGAGACTTTATGTTCATTTATATCGTTTGTTTTTAAATATTTTACATCGTTTGGTTTTAGTTTAAATTAGTTTAGTGAAAAATGGCGTAACTTTAATTTTAAATATACTTATATTCCTGTAGGTAAATGTGTTTCTGTATAGCCAGTAAAGAAGCTTTACTGCTGTGTAATTTATTCACCAGGGCTTTTCCCATTATTTAGCTGCATGTTTAATTCAAGGGATCTGTGATAGTGTGTGTTTAATCTGATGTGTTAGAACAATGGAGTATACAAATGTTGTGTGAGCTGAAGGCTAAAGAATGTAAAGAATGTTTATTGTAAATAACTGACATAATGTAATTAGTATGGGTAGGACGAGGTGCGTCATTTTATGCAAATTATGACTGTTGGACATCAGCATAAATGGTGGCGTTTTGTTCATTAAAAAGTCAGAGAACTCTCAAGCTCAGAGAGAGAGGATCCTGTTGGAACATACAGCCGCGTCTGGTGTTTCATTCAGCGACGCTACACTACACTATCACCCTCAGAAGGTACCGAGCCGCCTTCTGGTAATTCCTAACGGCTCCAGGGCAGAGGAACAGAAGCAGGCGGGTCAAGCTGCTCGAGGCGCTGAGGACAGCGCTCCCAGTAGCCGGGCTGACCGCAACGAAGGGGTGTCTGGAGAGTCAGGACAGATGGAAGGGAACGGTTCCATCACAGTATTGTTTTGAGATACATGTAGAACAAAACAATGTGGGTTTTTTACAAATTGCTGATGTTAAAGTTACCATAAACTGCAAAAAACTTGTCACTATAAACTTCATTGATCTAGAGCGGAAATTTAAGGAACAGAAGGTTACGTTTCATTGAAGCTTCAACTGCCATTTCAATGTCCTTCTGTGTAACACTGAAGTTTATTGTGATTTTCAGGTTTCAGCAATGCTAAACTGCGGTGATAAGTGACTAACCCTAATGGCTGCAGGTAGCTCAGTATAGGTATGTTTACATTCGTGTAGCTTTTGGCTGCATATTTGAGTTCCTAGATTACCAGTATAAATTTATAGTGTTTTTCCTAGGTACCGTATATACTCGGGTATAAGCCGACCCCCCTACTTTTTCCCAAAAAACCTGTGAAAACGTATTGACTCGCGTATAAGCCTAAATGGGATATTGCCCCAGCTCACACATGGATATTGCCCCAGCTCACACATGGATATTGCCGCGGGTCACACAAGGATATTGCCCCAGCTCACACATGGATATGCCCCAGCTCAAACAATGGATTTGCCCCCAGCTCAAACAATGGATTTGCCCCCAGCTCAAACAATGGATTTGCCCCCAGCTCAAACAATGGATTTGCCCCCAGCTCAAACAATGGATTTGCCCCCAGCTCAAACAATGGATTTGCCCCCAGCTCATGGATTTGCCCCAGCTCATGGATTTGCCCCCAGCTCATGCATTTGCCCCCAGCTCATGCATTTGCCCCCAGCTCATGCATTTGCCCCCAGCTCATGCATTTGCCCCCAGCTCATGGATTTGCCTTCAGCTCATGGATTTGCCCCAGCTCATGCATTTGCCCCCAGCTCATGCATTTGCCCCCAGCTCATGCATTTGCCCCCAGCTCATGGATTTGCCCCCAGCTCATGGATTTGCCCCCAGCTCTCACCTGGATATTGCCCCAGCGGCAGCCAGCTCTCACATGGATACTTGCCCCAGCTCCGGATCCAGCAGGGGTTGAGGGGGCCCAGCTGCCGGGCAGCGGGAGTGCCTGCCCAGTCCTGAACAGCGTGAGTCCGTCCGTGTTGAAGGGGATGCGGCTGCGTGCGTGCGCAGGTCACGCGGTCCGGCCAGTCAGGTGGTACAGAGACTCAGTACCGCCTGATTAGCCGGACCACGTGACCGGCTGTGCCTGCACGCAGCCGCATCCCCTTCAACACGGACGGACTCGCGTATAAGCCGAATCGCGGTTTTTTGACTCAAAATCTGAGTCAAAAAACTCGACTTATACGCGAGTATATATGGTATCTTTTAAGCACCTTTTTTCTTTTATCTGTTGCATAATTACACCAAACACACTCCTAGATCTTTCAACAATAAACTGATTTAATATTTGAGTTTCATACCTACACAAAGTAGATATTAAAAAAAAAAATAAACAAAACTGAATTTATTATTAGAACATTGACCTTTTAAGACTCTTCAGTGATGAGGAGGGAAGGAGTGTGATATCAATTACAAAAGAAATCCCTTCTATATCCTTGTAATTCCTCTGGATCACTTTTTATTAATGGGCTTTAGAACAATACAAGGTAATCCTTAAATGTTGATCCAGGTTAAGGAGTTCTTAAGGCTAGGGTCAGACTGAGGCAGTGCGAACGCGCGTTCTGGCGCACATAATCACGGCCGCACTAGCAGCAGATGCCGGGCAATGACAGCCAATATACGAAGTACGGTCGCACAAAAGTCCGGCCGCGCAACGCAAGTGGAAAATGAACGCATTTTTTCGAGAACGTTAAACCGCTGGTACTGACGTACAGAGTGCGCTGCGGCCGCATAGCAGCGTGTGTGCGTGATTAGGAGATGTCAGACGCTGCTAGTGTGCGGCCAACATAACGTTCAAACAGCCGGATTTCCCTAGACTTCTTTTCACCCCATCGTCATGAAATACGTCCAGAATTGCGCATCGTCTGACCACTTAAGCGTATTCCGTGAAAAAATGCGTGCGCACGCATCGACGTACATTTTGACGGTGGCCGCAGAAAATGCGCTCATCTGTCCCTAGCCTTAGCCACAGATATACAGTATGATTGGTATTGTATGTTTTGTTTTGTGTTTTTTTTTCCCTCTGGTGTCTCTTTAAAATGTCACCTGACAATGTAGTCAAAATATAAGCAATTTTGGGATGGGTGACCGTAAAAACCCTGATTTTGTGAATGCGCCTTTAAATTACAAGATTATATATTTTACTTTTCCCCTTCCGTTTATAGGTTCAGAGTTAAAGGGCAAGCGTCAGATGCGTGTTATGAACAGAAACAAGAAGTTCTGCCCCCCTGAGCAGCTGCTTTCCTCTTACCTACAGATGAAGTGCTGACACCTCTTGGTTATCCTGCCAAAGGGTTTATTTAGAGGCTTTTAAGCACGTCTTCTGCTATTGCTTAATTTTTTCCACTACTCTGCATAACATTACTACTCCACATTGTCGTAGTCGGTACTTAGAAACTCTTCATTGAACAATTTGACACAGACATAAATTAAAAATCACCACATAGAATAACGTGGCAAGAAGTGTAAATATTCTGCTACCTGGTGAGACCATTTCATACACAGTAATATGTTGTGCAGAGTGGTGTGTGACTAAGAGAAATTGAATGTATTTTTTCCCTCCTTTTCTGTATGTATGATTGTACATATGTAAATGTATTGCTGGCTGTATAGCGAGGATGAAAGTACTTGAATATGAGTAACAGTAATTTCTAGCCCCGTTGCAAACCCATAATCTATTACAAAAAAATACATTCAGGTCCGAAATTATGTCCTTAGAAGAAAAAAAGGAAGGGATTTCAGATCAGGTTGTGTATCGACGGGGAGGGGGAAGGACAAAAATGGCTTGGGTGACAAAGATGTTTTATTCAGTAATTTATCATATTTTAAAGAAATATACAAATTTTTTTGTTCACTTTTGCAAGAACAGAATTCTGGAGATGGATATAGCCAAGTATAAATTATAACAGGCATCACCCTATAGTTATGTTCTGTGTTCTGGTATTTTGACATTACATTGAAAGACGGGGTGCTAAATGTTTTTTTTAAACACCTACATCATCTCTGCTGGGCTTGATAAACCTAAATAACGATTTCTTTATATTACGCATGCAGCATGCATTTGATAGTGATTTGTGTTGACTGTGCATGCTGGTTATTGTGTTCTTTCCACGTATTGGTATTTTTAAGCAGGTTATTTTAAGCTTAGAGCCTTGTGTACAAGCTTCCGTTAGATGTATGTATATCTAGACCTCTTATCCTATAGTTTAAACGGAAAGTGAGCCGTACAGCCAGCTGGTGCTAATTACTTTGTCATAAACGTACGTGGATTATGTATGTTGTGCTACAATGTCTCAGCATCTTGTACAATAAATCATTTTCATTTGGAGGTTTTGGGGCCTTTTTCAGGACTATAAAGTTTGTGTGATTGCTTTTAAAATAGATTTGTTTTGAAAACAGGTTAATTCACTAAAAGGAGAAGTGAAAAATCTAGACCAAATAGCCGAATTAGAAAGTGAGATAAATGGGAGTATTTTTCTTGATTGGCTATATTGACCTAGAATTTTCACTTCTCCAGTCATTCTCCTGAGTTTCACCTTTTATTGAAAAGACCTGAAAGTGTAATTATAGGTGAGAATGGAACTTAAAAAAAAGCGCTTAAACCATAAATTTTTTTATTTTTTTTATTATTATGCTGTTCAGACTTGTTGGTTAAGTATGTATAATTATAATCAAAGCAACCCAACCACAATCTAAATAAATCACATTAAAATTTGGGGGTACTAGGGCAAAGGGACTCTCTTTAGACACTTCTAAAATAGTAGGCACAACCAAAGAGTGTAGAAAGTATACATTTACAAATACATTTATGTCCCAATGGATCAAAAATGATAAAGTCAGCAGTAATACAAAATCCAAATATACCATGTTAAACCAAAGTTATAAAACGTTACAAACTACATAACTTAAGTGAGAGAACAAATTGATGTAGTCAGCAAGCAAAGAAGGAATGGGCACTTGTCTTCCAACATTGCAAGTTTTTTAATAAATCTGCCAATGTTCCAGTTCTATATTGGCTTTTCTCAAGCCTTACTAAAATCATTAGAACACATACACATCTAAAGAAAATTGATGTTAACTGAATTAATTCAGTGTGTGTGTGTATTAAAATAATTAAACACTGTTATGGGAGTTGGCCTCTCCATGACTTTGTGCGGCTGACTAGTGTCTCAAGGGTGATGTGCTGGTCCTGCTTCATGTTTGTTCAAGAAAGGTGGCTGTCTTGGCAGGAGTGGTACCTCCTAAAATAGAACCGAAAAGGGCATAGTTGAGACAAATTCCTTGTTGAACTTGCCATCATTGGGGGGGGGGGGGGTACACTGCATTTTTATCATACCTGCCTAAAACATTTGCACAACCGTGTAGAATTGTAAATCTGCATATCATTACCATGAACCTAAAACTAGTTATAATGTATGATAACTTGCTGTAAATGTCCAGCCACTACAGTGGTTGCAGGTTGGCTTAGAGTAACTTGGGACGCATTAAAATTTACATGGAACATGTTTTAATTGATGGGCTTCTCAAATTGATGGTTTACGTTTTAATATTAATGGATGCTGATGAAACCTGTTTCAGTTGCATGAAAGGAACATGTAACATTTACACCAACGTCCCAATAATAAATGTGCAGATGCTGCTGCTAGCATCTAACATTTAATATCTATTTTGGTTAGGTTAAAATAATTAGAATTTTCTTTAATTCATGACAGAAAGTTAAAACTTTGACTCTGAGGCCGGTATTTGCTTTATCCTATAGTGCTCCAACAGCAGCAAAGAAATAAGCGTAAACTGAAGAAACCCATCCCCCCAACCTGGGGAGGCCCCCCCCAAGCAACCTGGTCCCACCCCCAATCCCTTCTACATAAGTCCACTCTGAGAGCAGCACTTCCTCTTTCGGTGCTGTGAACGCTTCCCAGAATGTAACTCAACCGAATAGGTCAATTTAAAAATCAAAGATAATGAAACCGAGGATTCCAAAAACAATCAAATCCAAATTGGGAAACTAGAGGAAAAAAAACATGAAAGTGGTGTTAGAGACAGAACCGAAAATGAAAAACATCTCAACACAACACATGCACCAGCATACCCAACAAACAGCCAGACAACAACTGCAAGTATTAAGAAACTGAAGCAAAACAGAAAACCACAAATGCATGTGCAGTGATGTAAAAACAATTTAAATTTCAAGAACATACAACTTTTTTATTTCATGTAACAGATCAAAAAGTCACAAAATACTCGCCTCAGGGTCATTATCAAAGGTTTAACTTTCCATCATAAATTAGGAAAATTCACATTTTAATGCACAACTGAGGCTCCTATTTGCAAGTTCAGCGTCAAACAACCACATCCGACCAACTAGCAATTGGTTTAATATAAAGGGTCCGAAATGTAGATTTTTGAGACCAATCCGCTGCTTTCATGATGTCTTCCAAGTGACACCCTAATGTCACAGCTTTGGCAGCTGCAGTGCTTCAACCTACATGACCTCCAAAGCAGGAGACCTCCACCAAGGCCATAAGCCATCTGGCCAAGGTAGCAGACATTACTGGCAAGTGTGGAGGACAGAAGGACAAAACCAGAGGTAATGTCGGCAAGATCCGTATACTCGAAGGCAACAAACCGGAAATTATGGAAAAGCAGGGGGAAAAAAAACAGATGATATTGATGTCTTTCTACGACGCGAGATATCAAACTGCACCCGGTCAAGTAAGCCTGAACGAGCACCAAAGTAAAATACTAGTAACCTACACAGCGCAAAAACCCTATACAAATATTACAGTGTGTAAACACATTGACTATAGTGGTCTAGAACAGAGACTCTCAAAGCCTGTTTTGAACAACAAAAACTATGCTTGTCGCAATGTACTTCAGTATATGGGTATAAAACCAATGCATACAAATATGACCTAAAACATGTATATGATATATAAATAAAACATCCAGTGGTAGATAAAGTTGGTAAGTAACTCATTTTGTCCTCTCAGCCTTGCAGAGCTCCCCCCATGTGACATAAATAAGTTTGCATAGCTGGGAGCGAAGTGTATCCCCATAGCTATCGCAGTTTTCTGCAAATAGAAATCTCCTTTGACCTCAAAATGGATGTTCACCAGAATAATTCAAACCATTTCCATGATGAAATTAATTTGTTTCGGTAAAAGTTGATTAAAAATTTCCAGTTAATGTTTGGTTGCATTTATTCCCTCGTCGTGCGGGATTAATACTGTATAAGGATCTGACGTCGCTGGTCACAAGAATATTGTCCTCTCTTCATTCTAGCTCATTCAGAATCTTGAGGATACTAATAAGAGCTTGTGTGAAGTCTTCTAAGTGAAGCCTTCAAAGTGAGCACTTAGAGATCTTCTGGAGATACTCTGGAGGTAGTCTGAGGTTAGACAGGAGGTAGAAAACCTACAAAAAGGTAAGATTTGTTGGTTTAAATCCATTCTTTTTATAATGGCAGGCTTGGTCCAGTGTAAGAGCTGTCATGCATTTGTTTTTAGATCCAATTTTTGGAGGTTTGGAGTGTGCCTGATATGTAGGCAGCTCTCTTTATTGCAGCAGGAAATTGCCTGTTTGAAGTCTGAGATTTGTAAATTATCTTTTAGACAAACTCAGGCTATGGCTATAACTGTTACAAAGCCACTGCCACAGAGGCCTCCTAGGAGCGGCAGATGGACTACTGTAGGATCTGGTAGACTTAGAGTTGTGGATAGAAGGCATGTCCCACAGTCTGTGGCTATTCTTAATTTTTTTGAGGCACTTTCAGAGTGTAGTGGTGAGACGGAAGTAGGCTCAGATACCATAGTTGAGGAACCACCATCCCCTATGCCTAAGGTATGCAGGACTGCAACCAAGAACATAAAGGAAAAGGTGGGACATGATAGAAGGCAATTGTTGCTGGGTGATTCTATCATAAGAGGTGTTGAGCTGGAGAGTAGTGGTTTGGTGAGATGTCTTCCTGGGGCTACTGCTCGTAGAGACAAGAGACGTATTATCAATATTGTCAAACAAGCAAAGCAGCAAGGGGAAGTGGACGTTCTAGTCCATCTAGGGACAAATGACTTGGCTAGCAATGAGGTTTCTGAGATTAAGGAAGATTTTTGTGTTCTTGGAGGTGAAATACAGCAGATTGCGTCCACTGTGTCATTCTCTGAAGTTCTGCCTGTGCATAACATTCAGGATAGGCAGATGCGCAATAGGGAATTTAATTTGTGGCTTCGGGAATGGTGTCGGGAGCAAGGATTTGGCTTTGTGTCCCATGATAGCTCTAATTGGAGCAGAAAGGAACTGTATAAATAAGATGGTTTGTATCTTACTCATAGGGGAACATATGTTCTCAGTGAGAAGATCAAAGGTTTCACAAAGAAATATTTAAACTAGGAGGGGGGGACAAAAGGGTAAAAAACAATCTGCCTGATTGTCCCCCAAAACTAAATCGGAGGGTGCAAGCAACATGCGGGGAAAAAAAATGACAAGCTCAGAGTCGTGTCTATAAATGCTCGCAGTTTAGTCAATAAAATCTCAATGAACTGGAGGCAATGATGGCAGCTGAAAAAGTAGATTTAGTGGCGGTTACTGAGACATGGTTCAGTGAGAAAAATAACTGGGACATAACAATACCGGGGTACTCTTTTATATAGAAAAGACAGAAGGTAGGAAAGGAGGAGGAGTGGCCCTGTATGTGAAAAACAACATAAAAACGAACCAAATAAAAGTGAGTGAGGTGAACATAGAGTCAGTTTGGGTTACGCTAACATTTGGCAATCATACAGTAGCTCGTGTAGGTGTGATCTATAGACCTCCTGGACAAGTAGAAGAGCTAGATAATCTGCTGTTTGAGGAAACAGCCAAAATGGCAATGAAGGGGGAAGTTATTATCATGGGGGACTTTAATCTTCCTGATGTGAACTGGAAAACCAAAACAGCTGGGTGTACCAGGAGTACAAATATTCTAAACTCCCTACTGGGATTATTTCTAACACAAGTAGATGAGGGGTCGACCCGTAAAGAGGCCATATTGGATTTAATACTCACAAATGGAGGTTTGGTATTGGACGTTGTTGTAGGTGAAAATTTGGGATCTAGTGATCACCAGTCAGTATGGTTTAATATAAGAAATGGGATGGAGCCGCACCACACAAAAACAAAAGTTTTAGACTTTAAAAAAACAGATTTTTCTAAAATGAGATTTTGTGTGAAGGAGTCATTATCAGACTGGAGGAGTTTAAAGGGAGTCCAGGAGAAATGGGATTATTTAAAGGAAGCATTATTGAAGGCCACAGGCAATTGCATTCGGCTTGTTAGCAAAAACAAAAAAGGGAAGAAACCACTGTGGTACTCTGCAGAAGTGGCCAAAATAGTGAAGAACAAAAAGACAGCATTCAATAATTATAAAAAAACTCAGGCAAACCTATAAGATTAGGCAGAAAGAGGCAAAGCAATTTATAAGAGCTTCCAAAGCACACGCAGAAGAGAAAATAGCTCGGTCAGTAAAAAAGGGGACAAAACATTTTTTAGATACATAAACGAGAAAAGAAAAGTAAAGCAAGGATTAGTTAGATTAAAAACGAAGGAAGGTATGTAGAAGAGGATAAAAGTCTCGCTGACTGTCTCAATGAATATTTTTGTTCAGTCTTTGCAGAAGAAAAGGAAGGCAAGGGACCTCAGTTAGGAGGAAACACTAACGAGACATTTACATATCAGTTTACAGAGGAGGAGGTTCTACAGCAGCTGTCTAAAGTAAAGACAAATAAGTCAATGGGGCCTGATGGGATCCACCCTAAATTATTAAAAGAGCTCAGTGATGTAATAGCAAAACCGTTAACAAGGATTGGTTAAATAAATCTGTTAACGGGAGTCGTCCCAGAAGACTGGAAATTAGAAAATGTTGTGCGCATTTACAAGAAGGGTAGTAGGGAGGAATCGGGGAACTATAGGCCAGTTAGTCTTACGTCAGTAGTGGGGAAATTAATGGAGACCATGTTAAAGGAAAGGATTGTTGAACATCTAAAAACACATAGATTACAGGATCAGAAAAAACATGGGTTTACCTCAGGGAGATCATGCCAAACTAATCTTATTGATTTTTTTGATTGGGTAACAAAAATAATAGACACAGGTGGTGCAGTAGACATTGCTTATTTAGATTTCAGTAAGGCTTTTGATACTGTTCCGCATAGAAGGCTTATCTATAAATTGCAATCTTTGAGCTTGGATTCCAATATTGTTGAATGGATTAGGCAGTGGCTGAGTGACATGCAACAGAGGGTTGTGGTAAATGGAGCTTATTCAGTGCAAGGTCTTGTTACCAGTGGGGTACCTCAGGGGTCAATACTTGGACCCATTCTCTTTAATATTTTTATTAGTGATATTGCAGAAGGTATTAATGGAAAAGTATGTCTTTTTGCTGATGACACAAAGATTTGCAACAGGGTTGACATTCCTGGAGGGATCAGCCAAATGACAAATGATTTAGGTAAACTAAAAAAATGGTCGGAGCTAAGTGCAAGATAATGCACCTGGGACGTAAAAACCCAAGGGCTGAATATAGAATATTTGATACAGTCCTAACCTCAACATCTGAGGAAAGGGATTTAGGGGTTATTATTTCAGAGGATCTAAGGGTAAGTAGTCAATGTAATAGAGCAGCAGGAAATGCTAGCAGAATGCTTGGTTGTGTAGGGAGAGGTATTAGCAGTAGGAAAAGGGAAGTGCTCATGCCACTGTACAGAGCACTGGTGAGACCTCACTTGGAGTACTGTGTGCAGTACTGGAGACCGTATCTCCAGAAGGATATAGACATCTTAGAGAGAGTTCAGAGAAGGGCTACTAAAATGGTGTACGGCTTGAAGGAAAAAAGTTACCAGGAAAGGCTTAATGATCTTAACATGTACAGCTTGGAAAAAAGACGAGAAAGAGGAGATATGATAGAAACATTTAAATACATAAAGGGAATCCACAAGGTAGAGGAAGGGAGTATATTTAAAAGGAAACAAAGTAGCAAAACAAGAGGACATAGTCTTAGATTAGAGGGGCAAAGGTTTAAAAGGAACATCAGGAAGCATTATTTTACTGAGAGGGTGGTGGATACATGGAACAGCCTTCCAGTTGAAGTGGTAGAGGCCAAAACAGTAATTGAATTTAAGCAAGCATGGGATAGGCATAAGGCAATCCTAAACAAAAGATAAATCCAGGTAAAGTATCCATGTAATTGGGCAGACTAGATGGGCCGAAAGGTTCTTATCTGCCGACATTTTTCTATGTTTCTATGTCTTCGTCTTCGCCACTAATGGCTGCAAAAGGTGGTCCACATACTCTGATGTTCTGCTGGAAACTGAACATATCCCAGACATGATGGGTCTTCCCGGGAGATTATAAGGGTCTTTATGTAACTTGGACAAATGATCAAACGCTGGTATGATAGGACAGTCTATGTTTAGATACTGGTATTCCAAAATCATTTTTAATATTTCTATTATTTATGGATATATATATATTTTATATCCAGATGCACATTGGATATATCCAGTCACACATCGCTGTATAAGACCATAATAACCGGGTATCTCCCATAGCTACACCCCCACTTGATTGGATAAACACGGAGTGCAATAATCGCTCTCTTCATTTTATATAATTTTTTTTTGCCTTTAAGTCCTGTTATACACATTGTGCCTAGACAAAAAAGGAATAACAAACCCCTTTTTATATATAGTGAGGAGAGGAGGGGTTTGCGAGGGTCCTGAGAACGAGCAATGGCACTAATGGCCTGCTCTACGGTGGGGGGTGGGGGCCCGCTCAGGTCTCACAAGGTTTTAGCTTGTATGTGCCATTACAGGGATGAATGTTCCATATGCAAATCAGCCTGCTCTCACCCAAAAAGGGTGGCCAGTGCTGATTGCCAAGGACGTCATCCCTGCACGTGCGGTGCAGCAACCCCCGACGATCGTTTCGGCCTTCTTGGGCCTCGTCAGGAGGGTATAGCTGACACCCCTCTAGGCACACCAAGCAAGGGGTCCACGTCTGGATAACCCTGTAGACTAATAGTGAGAAGAGGAGGGATTTGTGAGGGTCCTGAGAACGAGCAACAGCACTAGTGGCTTTCTCTACGGTGGGGGCCCGCTCAGGTCTCACAAGGTTTTAGCTTGTATGTGCCATTACAAGGATGAATGCTCCATATGCAAATGCATGCTCTCACCCAAAATGTTACATGGAAGACCTCTGTACATGGCCGGGATCTAGCTTTTATCTATCTCATGTACTGTATTCCATTTTTATTATAGTCACAATATTTATATATTTTTTTATACATATATTTTGAAAGTCACTTTTTAGGCTGCTGTCACACAAGCGTTTTTCAGAGCCGAAGAAACGTCCGTGAGAGTGGAGGTTCCTTCCACGCTGATGCTCGTGTGGCCAAATCGCTGGGCAAGTGTTACGAAGCAAGATCTCCCTATGGAGCATCGCGCTTTGTAGCCCCGTCTGCATACATTGAAGCTTTTTGACGGGAAGGGCTTTTTGACGTCCGGTGGCAGCTCATGCAATTCGTGTGCGCGCTACCCCATGTGGCCCTCCCCGTCAGTCCGCCACAAAGCTGCAACGGAAGCCGGGAAGTGCGCATATTACCCTCACTCTGGTGCCAACCTTGCAACCAACCCTGACCGTATTGCTTATTTTACATCATTTTGCAAAGTTTGTCAAAACAGTAGTTGTTACCTTTTACCCTGATTTTATCCACTACATCTGTATCTTTTATTCTGTGACATTTTGCACACTTTGCCACTATATTAGTTGCTATTATTGCCCTGATTTTATATACCACTGGAGAATTTTTTAAGATATATGTTCTTCTATACAGGTTTTAGGTCATATTTTTTATGCATTCGTTTTATATCCATACATGGAAGTATATTGCTACAAGCACTGTTTTTGTTGTTCCAAACAGGCTTCGAGAGTCTCCGTTCTAGACCACTATAGTCTATACAAGCATTAGAGTGTGTAAATGCATAGAGTTTTGTGCTGTGTTGGTTACTAGTATTTCCTTTTTTTTTCAATAAGTTTTTATTTTATGCTTTTACAATACAAACACGAGGGAAGTGGGGTACAAAAGGAAAAAATGGGGGGGTGAACGAGGGAACATTGCAACATACACAAAATAGTAAAAATACGATACAGACATGTTTCGTGTTCATTTAACTGTATAGACATCCCACACAGACCAATGATCCTTACTAGATTGCGGAATCCCCGCTATATCTCTAGCCATCCCAGCCAGAAGTCTCAACATACCCAGTCGGTCAGTAATCTATTTGATTGTGGGAAGGCTAGATGACTTCCATTTAGCTGCGACTAAGGTCGCCACCACAGACAATACGTGAGCTAAAGACTGCTTCTGTAGACAGGAGAGGGAATCAGGCATAATCTGGAGAAGGAGAATCTCAGGGACCGGTTGAATTTCCGAACCCACAATCTCAGAAATTAAATGTGCTATAGAGATCCAAAATTGAGTTATCAAGCAGCAAGTCCACCAAATATGGAAGAACGAGCCTGTTTCCTCTCCACATCGCCAGCACACCGCCGAGACCTTGTGATTAAAATGATGTTCCCTATCTGGATTGCCATCTGTATAACACATTCTTCTTGGCCTCCGGCAGAGATACACAACGAAATTTAGAAGTATCAAAAAGAAAACACTCCGCCCAAGTTGATTCAGATATCTGAATCCCCAAGTCCTTCTCCCAGTTTGATTTAAAATGCCACTTAGGTGATTTAACCGGAGACACTAGTATTCTATACAATAGTGATCGAGGATGGACGTCGGGAGAGGGTGTCACACAATACTGTTCAAATGGGGTCATTAATATGGTCTGAGCTGGGAATTTTAGCATATGATATGTAGAAAGGCAGGACCGATTTTGCTGGAAAACATAACCAAAGGGAGGGCCTAAAGCGAATTTCTGACTCCGGGTAGGGCACGACATAAGCCCTTGGAGTTGATATAAATGATATATATGCGTGATACCTTTCAAAAACCACAGGCGATGGTTAAAATTGGGGATTAAATGGCAAAAGACTGAAATAGGGGACGCAATGGCCAATGGATGTATAGCAGACAACACAGGACGCATTTTATCCCAAGTATCTAATATCAATCTAGGGAGCATCAATAGAGGGCCAATACGCAGACGTCGAATTTTAGGAGTCCAGACCAGAGTTGCATAATCATAAGGGAGGGACTGGGGAAAGAGCAATAATGACCACTGAGGGGAGTTGACTCGGGAAACCAAGCGGCCAAGGTTTATTAACATCGCCGCTTTATAGTAAAACAGAATATTCGGGAGACCAAGACCTCCAAGTGAGATCGGATAGTGCAGAATAGCTGCCTTAAGGCGCAGGCGTTTCCCACGTCATACAAAATATGATAAAGTGGAAAGCAAGGACTTAAAAAACGACAGAGGGGCCGCTAAAGGAAGGGCTCTGAACACATATAACAGCTTCGGCAGCAGCATCATTTTAATAGCATGTATCCTGCCCACCCAGGAAATCTCAACCTTAGACCATCTATGCATAACATTTTAGCTAAAGCGATGAGCGGTGTATAATTCAAATCAAACAGGGCAGTTTTAGAAAAGGAAAATTGAATTCCCAAATAAGTCAAAGATCCCGTCCTCCAATCAAAGGGATACTTGCGTTTTAATACAGTTACATCCAGCCCTGGAATAGCATATGGGAGTGCTTGTGTTTTAGTTACACTGAGCTTATGATATGATAACCGTCCATATTTGTACAAAATCGTCCGTAGGGCAAGTAGAGACGTTAAGGGATTAGTCATCGTAACGAGAATGTCATCTGCAAACAAACGGAGCTTGCATGAGGACGGACCCATAGAGATTCCCTCCACTGCATCGTTTTGTCTGATCGCCTGTGCTAGGGGTTCAAGAGCTAAAGCATACAATAAAGGGGAAAGTGGACCACCTTGTCTGGTCTCATTAGTAATATACATCGGCGTTGAAAGAAAACCTGCATTAAGAGCCATAATGGTGGTGATTAACTCACGTGGAAAGTTAAATTTCAAAATGGTGTGTTCTAAAAATAACCAATGTAGTCGGTCAAATGCCTTTTCGGCGTCGAGGGACAAAAGCAGAGTTGGAGTGGCGTTACGAACCACCATATCCATTAAAGTGGTGACTTTAATGGTATTACCCGGACCTTGTCTATGCTTAATGAAACCTACTTGATCGTTCGCAATCAATGCAGGCAACAAATCCACTAACCTATTAGCCAAAATCTTGGCATATAGCTTAGTATCTGTATTAAGTAATGAAATGGGCCTATATTTAGAGCATGTCGAAGCCGGTGTTGATGTTTTTGGGAGAGTAACAATAGTAGCAGACAGTCAAACAGGAGACGCATGATGAGACTGAAAAATGTGTTGAAACGCGGACAAGAGATACAGGGACAATTGAGTACGGAAGGACTGATAATAAAGCGCCGTGAACCCATCAGGGCCAGGGGCTTTACGAGACTTGTGAGAAGCAATAGGTGAGCTCCAGTTGAGAAATCGGGGCCGTCAGGCCAAGATGTTGCTCATCTGACAGAGTAGGGAGGTGCAAGCGTTTTAAAAAAGGGACAATTTCGGTTAAGGAGGGTTGGGGACAGATTGATCATTACGCAAATTATAGAACTCGGAATAATATTCTGCAAAACAATCCGCTATCTGTTTTGGGTGAAAACAGGTCTCCCCGTTTTTGCCGGTCATTTTCTCTATTTTAGCTTTGGCAGCATGTTGGCGAAGTTTGTTAGCCATTAATCTACTGGTCTTATTACCAAGTAAGTAATGCCGCGCCTGTAGGCGGCGCACCACCCATAAATAGTCCTTCCTATCTAAGTCAGTCAATTTGGTTTGAAAGTCGTGGAGAAGGGCCTGTGAGGTAGCGTCTTGGCATGCTTTATGTTGGAGCGCAGCATCATGAATTTGGCTTAAAAGATCTAATCTATGTGAGATAGCAAGTTTCTTAAAATGAGAGCCCCATTTAAGAAGTACACCTCTAATCACAGGCTTATGAGCCTGCCAAAGAGTCAGTGGGGAAATGTCAGGGGTTGAATTATCCGCAAAATAATTGGTCATAGTCTGCGTAACTTCCTCTAATACCTCGGGACGGGAAAGAAGGGATTCATTAAGCCTCCAGGGGGCACAACCCCGAGCCTGTTGAGTTGCCCTGAAGAGTTAGTGAAACGGGGGGGGGGGCGTGATCTGACCAAGAGATGGATCCCAGGTCACAGCATGAAACATTTGACAATACTTCACATTTAAGAAAAAAATGATCAATCCTAGAGTAAGTCTTACGTGCCCCTGAGTAAAAGGAATAGTCAACCTCAGTTGGGTGAAAGAGGCGCCATGCGTCAAACAATTGAAACCTCGCCAAAAGGGCAACAAACTTTCGTACCAGGTCCCGCTGAGCACGGGTTGGATGAGGCGGTAAATCGAACGATTGGTTAAAGTCGCCACATAGCACAAGTTTGCCTGTACAGGCCCGCATTAATTTCACGAGAGCGTTCCGTAGGAAAGTCAGTTGGTCTACATTGGGACAGTAAAAATTTGCGATCGTATATGTAACCTGATCAACATCACATACCAAAAACAAATAACTGCCCTGTGGGGCAATCACTGATCTGTGTAGAGTAAATGAAACATCACGATGAACCAATACCGAGACACCTCTTGCTTTAACCGGGCCAGTGGCATGAAATTGGTGCGGGTAGGTGGGAAGGTATAACTTGGGGTGGACAGAACGTTTAAAGTGGGTCTCTTGTAAACATACTATTGTTGTGGGGTTATGGCGCAGATCAGTGTATAGAGAGTTCCTCTTGTAGGGAATGTTTAACCCTTTAACATTTAACCTCCCTGGCGGTATTCCCGAGTGTGACTCGGGGTTAAATTTCGCTACCGTGATCGGTAACCCCGAGCCACACTCGGGCTGTATACTCACCGCATCCTGCGTCTCTGCAGTCACCTCCATGTGATTGCGGCATCGGCGTGTGACTGGCTTCCTGGTTCCGCTCCCTGTGAGCCACGCGACACAGGGGGCGGGACCAGGCGACAAATTTGAAACCTAAAAAAAAAAAGTAAAAATTAGAAAGTAAAAAATCCTGACAGGTGCAATGCATTCTGTCAGGATTACTTTGTGTCATACACCCCCAGGTATCCCTAGTGAGTGGTCCTGTGTCCTGACAGCATTGTTTTACGGTCATGGCGTCCAAAAAGAGCGCTTGTACCTCCAAAGCGGCTACAGCGCAGCCTGAGAGCAGCGACAGCGCATATGAATTGCTTGCAGAACCGAGCGACAGTGACTCGTGGGTAGATTCATCCTCAGACTCTGAAAGTGATGACTGTGAGGAATCTGATGCTGCGCTCAGCGACGTTGCAACTTGGTGCTGTATTGATGGTGCTGATCAGGCAGCGCCCCCAAGGTTCCCATTTACTGGAGCACCTGGAATAAAAGTGGACGTGGAACTCGACAAACCCTTGGCATACCTGCGCTTGTTCCTGACCAATGCGGTCATAGAAAAAATTGTAACCGAGACAAACCGGTACCAGGAGCAACAGTCGGTTACTCTAACGCAGAAGTGGTCACGTAGCAGAAAGTGGGAACCAGTGACCAAGGATGAGATCTGGAAATTCCTGGCCCTGATAATTCTTCAGGGAGTCGTCGCTAAACCGATGCAGAAGTGGCACTGGACAACCAATAAATTGCTTGCAACACCTTTCTTTGGCACGGAGATGCCAGAGTACCGGTTCACTCTCATTATGAAGTACCTGCACTTCGTGAACAACGAGGAATTTGACGACACCACACATCCTTCCCCTAAACTGTGCAAAATTTGGGACGTGTACGAAATGATCGTCACAAATTTCCAGCGGACCTATGTGCCAGAGACGGACATCAGTATAGATGAAAGTCTAATGGCATACAAGGACCGGCTGAGCTGGGTGCAGTACATCGCATCTAAGAGGGCACGATTTGGCGTGAAATCCTATATGCTGTGTGAATCCTCATCCGGTTACATCTGGAACTCCGTTATATACATGGGCAAAGGGATGAAATTCGCCGCCAAATACAGCAAATATGGATTGGCAACATCCTCCGTGCTGTCACTCATTGAGCCATTGCTGGATCAGGGCTATTGTGTGACAACGGACAATTTCTACACGTCCCCTGAACTCTGAGTGTCTCCTGCAGCACAAGACAGACGCATATGGGACCGTCCGACCTAACCGGCGCGACATGCCACCAATCTTCAGAAGTAAAAAGCTGAAGACTGGAGACATGGTTGCCTTGCAGAAAGGCAAAATGATGGCACTGCGTTGGCGTGACAACAAGAAGGATGTTTGCCTGATGAGCACTGTCCATGACAACTCCACTGTCATGGTACATACGAGAGGTGGCAAAGACATTATGAAGCCGCAGGTAGTGGTGGATTACCATTTCACCATGAGAAAGGTGTTGACCGAGCTGATCAAGCGATGACATTTTACCCTGCGATGCGTAAGCAGCAGAAGAAGTATTACAAGAAGATCTTCAGGCATCTTCTTGAAGAGTGCCTGTGGAATGCCTACATTCTGCAGAAAAAGGCAAGTGACCAGACCCTCCTTCATGTGGACTACATTTGGAAGGTTGCTGAATGTTTATTTCTGCGCCATCATACACCGGTGGCTGGCAGTAGACCTGGACGCCGTGCTGTTGGCGTTGTGAACCCTGAACGCCTGACTGGTCGTCACTTCGTGGACCACATCCCACCAACAGAGAGGAAGTCAGCACCTAATAGGATGTGTGTGGTGTGTTGCTCCAAGAGGGATGACAAGGGCAAGAAAATCCAAAAGGAAACCAGGTGCCATTATCCTGATTGTGACGTTGGACTTTGCAGTCCCATGTTTCAAGATCTATCATACCAAGGATGTGTACTGAGGCAATATGCAGCCACTAATATTGCAAACGTTTTCTGAAAGATTTCAGTGGTTTTGGTTTGATTACTTTATTGAATATTATTTATTTCCATTATTTTGGATAATTATTTGTGGGATAATAAAAAATTATTTCGTGTTTCAAGCTTTATCTGACTCAGTGTGTTTACATGACTCTTGTTTGCACGGATTTCAGTAAGTTATTCCTACGGATTACAGGCCTACTATATAAAACAACACATTTCCTTCCAAAAAAAATTGAAACGCTTTTTGACACAAAGTTTTGAAAAAATCAGACCGCCAGGGAGGTTAAAGAAATAATTTTCACGCCCATCTCAAATACATAAACAGGTACTTAAAAAACATAATAAAACCCACAAATACAAATCGACAGTGACCCAGACACAAAGTAGCAAACATGTTCCAATCAGCTCCATAGCAGTGTACCAGAATGGTGTAATGGGGGGGGGGGGCATAAAAAATCACAACAGGAAAGTTAAAAAAAAAGGCAAAGAAAAAAAGGAAAATGAAGAAAAAGATAGAGACGGTGCAACAAGCTACCGCTCCCTGTACAAAAAAGAACTCCATGGCCACACCGGGATCGGTTCGGTCAAAAACCGATACCGAAACCGAAAATCAGACATGAGAACCTGGGCCTGGAGGCCGGGGACTCGCCTGATCCCGAAGGCCGGTCGAGCAAGCTGCTCGGCTGGCATCCAGGCTCAGGCGAGCCCCCGGCTCGGCTGGGCCTTGAAGGCCCAGCCGAGCCGGGGGCTCGCCTGAGCCTGGAGGCCGGCCGAGCAGCTTGCTCACCCGGGCCTCCAGGCCCAGGTTCGCATGGCTGATTGGTTGCACCTTACTCACCTACATCCTCCTACTTCGGTCCTGAGCTCCAGTGGTGACAGTCTTCTGGCAGTCGCAGGCTGCTCGGCCGTCCTCCAGGCTCAGGCGAGCCCCCTGCATTCAACCCCCCTGCATTCAAGAAGACGCAGCACCAGGTTTACCCTTCCTGCCACGGCTACGGCGGGCTTTACGTGGGGTGCTGGGGGGCTCCAGACACATGAAGAGCAGGAGTACTAACTAAATTAATTTGAAAGACGGAGACATTTTTTATCTAAAAGAGAAAAAAAAAAAATTGCCTGGTAGTAGACTTAGAAACTGTAAGTTTCTGTCAATAATCTGAAAAGACCGAAATAGAAGGTATAATTTAAAAGCTAAATGGTACATCAGACTATATAATTTGTTAATGTTTGTTTTTTGCGCTAAATAGTTAATTCTGGTTTCACAGAAAAAACAGGGAAAGAACAGTAAGCGGCAATTCTGCTCTGCCAGGGTCAGCCCAGTTTAATGTCTTCTACCGAATCTACCAAAGCTTAGCCTGCGAAGCCTCTTTCCCAAGCTGTGCCATTTAATTTCTGCCATCTGTCAGCAGGCATTCAGGATGGAACACACAATGGTAGGACGAACCGAGAAGCAGAGTCTGTTTGCCAACAGCGTAATATCTGGCAGGAGCCTAAACCGATGTAGAAAGCAACTAATTGAAATTACATTTTCAAAATTGCATGGAAATGGTTTCCAGGGGGACAACGTAATTATCCATCTCCTGGGATGATCATTTTAAATTTGAAGGATGCAATTTTAAATTCTCATTATGTTTGTGGGTTGCAGGACACAATAGAGATAAATACACGCTGTACAGAACAATTGTCATCTGGCCTCTTCTGTATCAAAGAAGTTTAATATGGGCACTTCAATAGGTGTACATACAGTCAGGTTCAGAAATATTGGGACATTGACACAATTTTTTTTTTTTAATTTTTTTTTGTGAAAGGATTTTACCAGGAAGGATACATTGAGATTTCTCTCGTTTTCAAGTATGTCCTGGGTGGCGAGTATGTACCATTAGGGGTCTTGCCCAAGGACACTTACTGGAGAGGTTGCTCGCTGGGATCGAACCCATGACTCCACAGGCTCTCTCAATGCAGAGCGATGACATTACCTCTACTCCACCCAGCTGGTACAGGCCTTTCATTGTGGTGGTGTATAGAGCCAATTCTAACATCTTTTGCTCTATACACCACCACAATGGAGTTGGAATGAAACAAACACAATGTACTTTAACTGCAGACTGTCAGCTTTAATTTGAGGGTATGTACATCCAACTCAGGTGAACGGTGTAGGACTTACAGCAGTTTGCAGATGTGCCTCCCACTTGTTAAGGGACCAAAGATAATGGGACAGAATATTAATCATAAATCAAACTTTCCCTTCTTAACCCTTTCGCTGCTGAGGCTTTTCCCGCCTCTGTGCTGAGGTCATTTTTACCGGTTTTGCTCATCATGTTTAAACGTGTTTTGAAGGCTTATTTTAGTATATGACCCAGACATATTATATATCGTTCTTTCCGTCAGACTCGGTAGATTCATAATATGTCATTATTATATGTATACGTTATGTCATGTCTGTATATTATAACAAAAAATGCAATAAAATATGTATTTTCAATAATTTACAACGTGTAAAGTGTTTTTATTCACATTTTAACATGCGAGCAATTGCGGTTATATTTTGTATGGGGTGCGCTTGTTAAAAAATTTAGAGATGTGGTCTCGTTACATTTTTTTTGGGGGAAAATTACGCGATTTTTAACAAACGCACCGCATACAAAAATCGTTAGTGCAGCATCATTGTTCGCATTATAATTGAAATGGGAACAATATTGCTACACTAACAAACCAAAAAAAATGTTTATTTTTTTTTTTTATAATTTTTTTTAAATATATTTTTATTTTTAATTTTAATTTTTTTTAAAAAACTTTTTTCACATTCGTGTTTGGTATCGTTGGAACGGCCATGCTCTGGCCGATCCAACCATACCAAACATTAACCCCTAGCTGCCACGGATCGGGAGACAGGGAGTTCATTGGAACTCCCTATCTCCACCGTTGGTGGCAGTTAGGGGTTAACTCTAGGACTGGCGTCATCGTGCTACGCACGATGACGCCAGTGCTCAGGGGGAGTTCCCGGAGGCTTGGCCGACATCCAAGATGTCGGCCAGCTCCGGGAAAGGATCGCGAACCGGCGCTTTTAAGCGCCGATTCGCGATCCAGCTCCCCAGGGGTTAATGCCAGGCACCATTTGGAAGGGCAGGCTGTGCCCTTCCAAATGCTGCCTGGGTTAACCCCCGCAACGCCGCCGATCGGGAGGGAGAGAGGTCCGAAGGACCTCCCCCCCTCCCTTTCAGGCGCCTCCTCCGCACATGCGGGGGGGGCGCCTGAATTATGTGTCATCGCGCTGCCGCGATGACACCTAATTTCAGCGGCTGCGGTTCCGGATGCCGGGCTGACATCGAGGATGTCAGCCCGCACCGGGGGGGCCAGCGATCGGCTGGAACTCGGCCGAACGCTGACCCCAAAGTGAGGACGCGCTCAGCGCGTTCTCAGCACAGCAGCAGTAATGCGGAGGACGCGCTGAGCGCGTCCTCCGCATTGAAGTGGTTAATACTTAGTTGCAAATCCTTTGCAGTCAATCACAGCCTGAAGTCTGGAACGCATAGACATCACCAGACGCTGGGTTTCATCCCTGGTGATGCTCTGCCAGGCCTCTACTGCAGCTGTCTTCAGTTCCTGCTTGTTCTTGGGGCATTTTCCCTTCAGTTTTATCTTCAGCAAGTGAAATGCATGCTCAATGGAATTCAGGTCAGGTGATTGACTTGGCCATTGCATAACATTCCACTTCTGTCCCTTCAAAAACTCTTTGGTTGCTTTTGCTTTTGGGTCATTGTCCATCTGCACTGTGAAGCGCCGTCCAATGAGTTCTGCAGCATTTGGCTGAATGTGAGCAGATAATATTGCCCGAAACACTTCAGAATTCATCCTGCTGCTTTTGTCAGCAGTCACATCATCAATAAATACAATAGAACCAGTTCCATTGGCAGCCATACATTCCCACGCCATGACACTACCACCACCATGCTTCACTGATGAGGTGGTATGCTTAGGATCATGAGCAGTTCCTTTCCTTCTCCATACTCTTCTCTTCCCATCACTCTGGTACAAGTTGATCTTGGTCTCATCTGTCCATAGGTTCTTGTTCAGAACTGTGAGAGCTTTATTAGGTGTTGTTTGGCAAACTCTAATCTGGCCTTCCTGTTTTTGAGGCTCACCAATGGTTTACATCTTGTGGTGAACCCTCTGTATTCACTCTGGTGAAGTCTTCTCTTGATTGTTGACTTTGACACACATACACCTACCTCCTGGAGAGTGTTCTTGATCTGGCCAACTGTTGTGAAGGGTGTTTTCTTCACCAGGAAAAGAATTCTTCGGTCATCCACCACAGTTGTGTTCCGTGGTCTCCGGGTCTTTTGGTATTGCTGAGCTCACCGGTGCGTTCCTTCTTTTTGAGAATGTTCCAAACAGTTGTTTTGGCCACGCCTAATGTTCTTGCTATCATTTCAACTCCATTGTGGTGGTGTATAGAGCCAAAGATGTTAGAATTGTGTCGATGTCCCAATATTTCTGGACCTGACTGTATATGATACAAGCACAGTATGCAAAAACTAGGAAGTATGAATAGTATACCAGCTTAGAAGAATAGGAGTGTCACATCTCGGCCCTGCCCCCTGCTGGTTGTAGCAGGGAATCATGTTTTTTGGTTTTCAGGTTCTACAGACTATCTATTGGGCTGATTGGTCTGCAGTCACATGATCTGCTTAGCCCTATATATAGGGCCAACAAGACATTTGATCCTTGGATCAGGATAGACTAAGTCTGCGATCCTCTAGTTTATTCTAGTTCAAGTTCTGATTATCTGTGTATGACTCCTTGGCTCTGGTTTCTGGTTATTGTGTAGTCTGCTCCCTAAGTAATATTGCATTTCTGATATCTGGTGTATGACCTGGCTTGGCTTCTGGAACTTCTTCTGTATGTATCTTGTCTGTTTAGTTTTGTCTGTACGTGTCTAGTTCAGTTGTTTTCACTCTACAGGCATTTGGCCATGAAGCCATATGGTGTGAGTGATTCCCAGGGCTTTGTCTGAACTCCCTGGCTGGGAGTGTGAGGATACGCAGTGTGCTGCATTCACGTATCAAGTTCTGTTTTTCATTGTATTGCATTCATGTTTTTCAAGTATTGGGTCCTGACCTGCAGCATGTAGCATTCATCGTGTTTCTTAAGTGTTGCAAGGGATTGTTGAAGTCTGCAAACACAACCATATACCTGCCCTAAAGGCTTCACTCTACACAGCCTGGGGGCTCCCCATCACCCTATAGGGGGCCTACCGTTACAAGGAGGTAACACTTGAAGATGTAAATCCAAAAACTATAAGTTAGCATGGGAAGTAGAAAAAACTAGGGATGCACCGAAATTATCAGCCGAAAATGGTGTTTTCAGTTTCAGACGAAATGGAAATTCACTTTCATGAACTGCTCTACAAGTATCCAGCCTTTGCTCACAGCACTGCAGGTCCAACAGGTGCTTTCCATTACCAGACTGTGTTCAGCTACTTAAGGGTGGAGCACCCAGAATGCAGAATGCATTAGTTTCCAAGCCAGCAAGCCAAGTGGATTGTGATCCTGTTCCCAGTGTGTATCCTCTGCCATCCAGAGACTATCCTGTGTGTACCCTCTGCATCCAGTATCCCATGCTATCAGTGGCGTAGCGTGGGTTGTCAGCGCCCGGGGCCAGCCAAGAATTGTGCGGCCCCCCCAACCTATGGACACGTTATCGATATTGCCACAGCTCCCACATGGATTTGCCCCAGCTCCCACATGGATTTGCCCCAGCTCCCACATGGATTTGCCCCAGCTCACACATGGATTTGCCCCAGTTCACACATGGATTTGCCCCAGTTCACACATGGATTTGCCCCAGCTCACACATGGATTTGCCCCAGCTCATGGATTTGCCCCAGCTCACACATGGATTTGCCCCAGCTCATGGATTTGCCCCAGCTCACACATTTGCCCCAGCACACGGATTTGCCCCAGCTCATGGATTTGCCCCAGCACATGGATTTGCCCCAGCACATGGATATGCCCCAGCTCATGGATTTGCCCCAGCTCATGGATTTGCCCCAGCTCATGGATATATTGCCCCAGCACCTCATGGATTTGCCCCAGCACATGGATTTGCCCCAGCACATGGATTTGCCCCAGCTCATGGATTTGCCCCAGCTCATGGATTTGCCCCAGCACATGGATTTGCCCCAGCTCATGGATTTGCCCCAGCTCATGGATTTGCCCCAGCTCATGGATTTGCCCCAGCACATGGATTTGCCCCAGCACATGGATATGCCCCAGCTCATGGATTTGCCCCAGCACATGGATATGCCTCAGCTCATGGATTTGCCCCAGCACATGTATATGCCCCCTCTCATGGATTTGCCCCAGCTCATGGATTTGCCCCAGCACATGGATTTGCCCCAGCACATGGATTTGCCCCAGCTCTCACCTGGATATTGCCCCAGCTCCCGGGCAGCGGGAGTGCCTGCCCGCCCCGGTCCTGAACAGCGTGCGAGTCCGTCCTGTTGAAGGGGAGGCGGCTGCGTGCGTGCGCAGGTCACGCAGTCCGGCCAGTCAGGTGGTAAAGAGACTCAGTACCACCTGATTAGACGGACCACGTGACCTGCGCCTGCACGCAGCCACCTCCCCTTCAACAGGACGGACTCACTGTTTAGGACCGGGCAGGCACTCCCGCTGCCCGGCATCTGGGTCCCCTCAACCCGCGGGCCCTTGGGCGGCGCCCGAGGGCCCGGCGGTTCAGTCGGGCCACAAGTTTTAGGGGATGCACCGAAATTATCAGCCGAAAATGGTGTTTTAAGTTTCGGACGAAATGGAAATTCACTTTCATGAACTGCTCTACAAGTATCCAGCCTTTGCTCACAGCACTGCAGGTCCAACAGGTGCTTTCCATTACCAGACTGTGTGCAGCTACTTAAGGGTGGAGCACCCAGAATGCAGAATGCATTAGTTTCCAAGCCAGCAAGCCAAGTGGATTGTGATCCTGTTCCCAGTGTGTATCCTCTGCCATTCAGAGACTATCCTGTGTGTACTCTCTGCATCCAGTATCCCGTGCTATCAGTGGCGTAGCGTGGGTTGTCAGCGTCCGGGGCCAGCCAAGAATTGTGCGCCCCCCCCAACCTATGGACACGTTATCGATATTGCCCCAGCTCCCACATGGATTTGCCCCAGCTCCCACATGGATTTGCCCCAGCTCCCACATGGATTTGCCCCAGCTCACACATGGATTTGCCCCAGTTCACACATGGATTTGCCCCAGTTCACACATGGATTTGCCCCAGCTCACACATGGATTTGCCCCAGCTCACACATGGATTTGCCCCAGCTCATGGATTTGCCCCAGCTCACACATTTGCCCCAGCACACGGATTTGCCCCAGCACCTCATGGATTTGCCCCAGCACATGGATATGCCCCAGCACATGGATATGCCCCAGCTCATGGATTTGCCCCAGCTCATGGATTTGCCCCAGCTCATGGATATATTGCCCTAGCACCTCATGGATTTGCCCCAGCACATGGATTTGCCCAGCTCATGGATTTGCCAGCTCATGGATTTGCCCCAGCTCATGGATTTGCCCCAACACATGGATTTGCCCCAGCTCATGGATTTGCCCCAGCTCATGGATTTGCCCCAGCTCATGGATTTGCCCCAGCACATGGATATGCTCATGGATTTGCCCCAGCACATGGATATGCAGCTCATGGATTTGCCCAGCTCATGGATTTGCCCCAGCTCATGGATTTGCCCCAGCACCTCATGGATTTGCCCCAGCACATGGATTTGCCCCAGCACCTCATGGATTTGCCCCAGCACATGGATTTGCCCCAGCTCATGGATTTGCCCCAGCTCATGGATTTGCCCCAGCTCATGGATTTGCCCCAGCACATGGATTTGCCCCAGCTCATGGATTTGCCCAGCTCATGGATTTGCCCCAGCTCATGGATTTGCCCCAGCACATGGATTTGCCCCAGCACATGGATATGCCCCAGCTCATGGATTTGCCCCAGCACATGGATATGCCTCAGCTCATGGATTTGCCCCAGCACATGTATATGCCCCCTCTCATGGATTTGCCCCAGCTCATGGATTTGCCCCAGCACATGGATTTGCCCCAGCACATGGATTTGCCCAGCTCATGGATATGCCCCAGCTCTCACCTGGATATTGCCCCAGCTCCCGCGCAGCGGGAGTGCCTGCTGCCCCGGTCCTGAACAGCGTGCGAGTCCGTCCTGTTGAAGGGGAGGCGGCTGCGTGTGTGCGCAGGTCACGCGGTCCGGCCAGTCAGGTGGTACAGAGACTCAGTACCACCTGATTAGACGGACCACGTGACCTGCGCCTGCACGCAGCCGCCTCCCCTTCAACAGGACGGACTCACTGTTTAGGACCAGGCAGGCACTCCCGCTGCCCGGCATCTGGGTCCCTCACCCGCGGGCCCTTGGGCGGCGCCCGAGGGCCCGGCGGGTCAGTCGGGCACAAGTTTTAGGGGCGCATAATTTCAAAAGAAATTATGTGCCCCTAACAAAACTGCGCCCGGGGCCACAGCCCCCCCCACGCTACGCCACTGCGTGCTATCCAGAGACTGTTTCCAAGACCCAAGCATCCTGGTTTCCAGTTCCCTCTGATTATCAGCCTCCTGATTTAATCTGCAATCAAGAATCCATTCAGCCCTTTTCCTGTCCTGTCTCGTATCCCCAGTAAGTCTCCTACTTGTATCTGCCCTCTGTGTATCCCTGTATCGTGTTTCCTGCATCCCTTTGTGTCCCCAGCCTTGCAGATTCCTCTGTTTACCCTCATTTAAATTCTGCCCACCATCTTGCATAATCTGGATTTATTTTACCTGAACCTGACAATAAACCCCTGTTTTCCACATCCTGTTTCCGTGGCATCACTGCATCTTGGGTTCGCAACCTTGCCCTGCACGCTGGTACCTAACATCCTGTTGTCTTGAAAACTACCAATTGCAACTGTTTTTTTTTATTTTTTGAAACTTGAGTCCTACCACAGGCATATCGAGACAAACGTTTCGAGAGGGGCACTAGAAGCCTGTGTTTTGGTTCCCAGTAAATTTCTATTCCGGTTTTAGTCATTTTCACCATGTAAATTTAGATTTCTTTTTTTTTTTTTAAGAAATTTTTATTTCTGAGCTAAAGGTCACATATCAACCGACAGTAGTGGACTCACAGGGCCACGTCAAGAATTCACAAGGGATACACGTGGTGTTAACAAGAAATATCTCTACGAGTCAAATCGAGAACTGAAAATATTGTGGCTCTCATAGTCAGTGTCCACAATAAACATCACATACGCTAACTGCAAAAATCCGGGTGATGGAAAAAGAAGAAAGACACTAAGCGTGAGGAAAGGGAAGAGGAGGGGGGGTCAGAGATATAATACTATATGAGAGAGATGACCACAAAAAAAAAAAAAAGAGGAAGGGGGGGTGGGAGAGAGTGGCAGAGGCCATAACTGTGACCGGAGGAGGCCATGGAGGGGTAATGTCACAAGGCCCGGGGGGTCGAGGGCCAAGCATGGTAAAGACAAATACCAAGATGGCACACCTTGATACCTCCCAGCAATGCAAAAAAATAAATAAAAAATAGGGGAGGGAATGGAGAAAAACATCATCTCTCGCTGGGTAGGACCCCAAGGAAGCAAAAATGGGGGGGGGAGAGGGGCCACACCTGAGAAGGCCACTGTATCAACGTTTACACCGCAGGAGTCCAGATTCAGTCCGGCTCGGTGGGATTGTAGGGAATATCCAACCGGAGTGCGCTCAGCCGCCTGTTGCGTGGGAGCCGGGGGAGGCCCAAGGCGGGAAGATGACCCTCAGCTTCGTCCAACGTAGTGGCCACCAGTGCCTGTCCTCCCTCCGGGGTGATAATAAGAGAGCCAGAAGTGCCCCATTTGTATCCAGTGGTGTGGGTACGCAGGAGGGTTGTAACAGGCCAAAATTGTCACCGAGCAGCAAGCACCAGGAAAGGCAAGTCGCGGAATACAGCAATAGAGGCCCCTTCAAAGGTGATTGCGGTCACGTTCCGCACCGCACGGAATAACGCAGAATGCATGGCTACCTCTCGGAACGTGAGGATCACATCTCGTGGCGCTGTAGCCATAGCCGCTTTCCTCACGCAGATGGCCGTGAGGACGGAGTTCCGCAGATAGTCCGAGGGGCGCAGAGCAGCCTCCAAAAATCGCGTAGCATAGGACAGTAAGTCCGAATCTTGTACTGTTTCCGGTACCCCTCTTAGCTTTACATTTCGGCGTCTGTGCCTTCCCTCCAACATCAGCACGGCAGATTGTAGATTGCTGATCTGTTGTTGTAGTGTGCGCACAGAGGAGGACACCACGACCTGCGAGTCCTCAACCGCCTGTGTGTGGATCCGAAGGACCTCCACTTGGGCCTGGTTCTCAGTAACCACCTCACCCAGGGATTGGAAGTCTGCCTGCCAGGCTTTCCTGGCGTCCTCTAAGAGCGCGCGGATATCCCCCTTAGTGGCGGGAAGAGCATCGGCTCCTGGGGCCGGTGGCACCACGTGTGGGACAGGGGGATGTCAGCCCCATCCATCACGATATGTCCTCCAAGTCTGCGCCAGACAGGGCAGGACGCAGCAGCCGCCGTCCCGTCCCTCCAGCCATGGACAGACGAATATCAGGGGTGCTGGCACCTTCCGCCACTCCTTGTTTTTCTTCCCCATCCCGGGATTAGACTGCACCCCGCGGAACAGAAAAGGCACCACCTCACCAGGCCTCCAAAATGGCCACCGGGAGTCAGACGATGCAACAAGCCAGCGGCCTCCACGAGGATCGCCGGTCCGGAGGGGGGAGTAAACAGTCTCCGGAGCTCCACTCACTGATGACCGATGGCAGCGCCACCTCTGAAGGGAGGAATCCGGGTCAAAAACACCATTAAAGTCACTAAGTAGGTAGATGAAAACGGAGCTCCACACTTCCACGTCTTCCTTGCTCCGCCGTCGGCCACAACGCCCGTAAATTAAATTTCCACATTATCATCCAAACCTTTATATATTGTATTTGACAAGGTATCCTAAAAAAAAAAATACATTCAGAAATAGAGGACCATGGAGAATGTTTTTCTAAGGAAATACGCAATCTTAACCAAAATTGAAAAAAATCTAAACTCTTCTAATCTATTTTCTCTACTTTTGTATTTACATTCTAAATGGTCATGCGTGATATCACTGGAAAAGTCAGGGTCTCACTTGACTATGTAGGGGGCACGGAACCAGGGATACTTGGGTTCAAAGGTTCCCTGTATTGCTTACAATGAGATTGAAGCTTGGGCGGGGAGCTAAATGCAACCGGCCGCACGACCGGAATAGCACGATGCAGGCTACTGGTGAGGCTGGAGCACACACTGAGCTCTGTCAATGAGTGACGTTGAGGCGACCAGCGCACTCTGACGTCTCAGGGCCCCTCCGACACAGACCACAGCACCAGGTACCCAGACCACCAGACAGACATGCCTCCCTCACTCCCACTGGACCACCATTGATTTGGCCCCCTCCCTGCACAAAAGGTAAGCAGGAGAGAGGGCAATAATTTATTATTAATGAGAAGGGGGGTGAAAAAGAAGGGGGTGAATGAAAAGGAGGGGTGTGAATGAAAAAAGGGTGGTGATTGAGAAGGGGTGCATGAAAAGAATGGGGTGAATGGAATGAAAAGGGGGATGAAATGCATTGTAATGAAAAGAATGGGGGTGAAGTTAAAAGAGGGGGAATGAACACTGCACATTACTGTGGACCTCTGTGACACCCATACAACACTGCGCATTATGAGGATGTCACAGAGCTCCACAGTAAATGGAAAATGGGAGGGGGGCGGCAAAGTACGTTTTTGCCTAGGGTGCCAAAAATCCTTGCACCGGCCCTGGCAACAGAGGTGGGTCTCATACAAGCCAGGTCAAAAACAGGACTGGTTCTCATACAAGCCGAGTCAGCAACAGAGGTGGTTCTCATACAAGCTGGGTCAGTAACAGGACTGGTTCTCATAAGTAAGTCAGAGACTAGTAAGCAAAGTAACAGTGAGCGTTGGGGACGTAACTCCACGACAGGGCAATGAAACAAGGTGGCTAACTGGCTTTTAAACCCGGCAGCTCCTCGTCATCATGCTGTGCCCGCCCCGCCCCCGGGCCAGTCATGTGATCGCTCTGACCTGGCATATCACACTTCCAGTGAACAGCAGGGACAACACTGCTGGATGCTGGTGAGCCCAGGGTCCGCGGACGTGACAAGTATGCAGAGAGTGTGCTGAAGTCACCCTTTCTGAGACTAACTGCTTGTTACGTACTGCACTGATGTCCCCAGGCGCCCGGCAGCATCGTCCTCGCTGCTCGCTGGCCGGGCGCCGAAAGAGGGAATCCTGGCAGACACGTGAGACACCGGGGGCGGAGCTGGGCGCAATGACGCGGCAACGCCCGGTTTAAAACCACAGGCAATGCATTCCAGCATTGCCCTAACGTGGTTTCTCAATCCCTTAGTGCTACCTTTTGATTATTTGTATTTTTCTCAGGCAACTGACCCCTGGAAAACGGCTTCCGACAAACGGCCTCTGACACTCTCTGGCATACTGACCCCTTGCTTTTGGCTTCCTGACATTCCCTGGTATCGTGACCCCTGGTTTCGATTTAGTTACCGCTCTTGGCTAGAACATTTACAAGCATAGGGCTATACATTGACTGACCACTTCTAAGGATTGGAGGGAAAGGATAGTGTGCTGCGTGCGAGGATCATATACCACATTCTGTTAGGGATTGTGACACTGCTGTAGCGAGTGGTCTCAGGCAGCCGCTGGCACAGATCTACGCATGCGCGCATCTCCTATCCATTGTTTTGTAAAGTGTGCAAGTCCCGAAGCGGTGTGCAGGAGTGCAATTTGCTTAGAAAAACTTCAGGGACTTGTGGGTACAGGAGTCCCTGAGCCAAAAGGAGGAGCAGCGTACGACGCGAGAGAAAAAGTCTGCTTGTCATGCTCCCAGCAGCAGACGCCACCGTGCCTGCACACATAGGCAGTACCGTCACGACCCCTTGACTTTCTATGCCATCCTTGCGGCGGGAGGGCTTTGAAGTCGCAGGGTGTACAGACACATGCTTCTCAATCAGAGCCAGCATACAACGGCGGCCCAGAGGCTCCCAGCATGTGCCATGGTCCTCTGCAGCTCTTGGGAGCCGTGTTCCTGAAAATACAATTGACTCACCTAGTTCTAGAGCATAAAATAATGGGTAGAGTCCTCGCGCTTACGCCAAGTGTCCAGTGAGTAATACTTCAAGATAATCTGGAAAACATAATAGGAGACATACATTGCGCAGTACATCCTTATGACACCTGGTTTCCAGAGAGAAAGTATTCAACTCACTTTTTTCTGAGCCCCATAAAGTCGGCTCTGGACTATATAGGCATATATCTGTGGATATGATCTCACCAGCCTGTCCTACCAGCAACCATCCGTGGTGATAACCTGGTCCATAGATGAAATATTGGATCCCCGGGATATGTCACAGACGAAAAGTCGGCAGGATAAAATAAAGTAAAATTTATTGCAGCACTAACGCGTTTCGACCTAATTGGTCTTTATCAAAGTGCAGAAAAATATACATAATACAATGCAGTGTACAACGTTCATTTATACAAAAAAGATAAGGGAAATAGGCGGTGTCAAGCCACAACCTCATTAACTTAATTGGTACTAACACACCCTACTTTCAATCATTTAGAGGCGCAGCACCAGCAAACATTCAATATACAAACGGGCGCATAATGATTACATCCATCTACCTCGACCCCGCCGCTCTGAGCCATCGATCGCCATTTTGGAAGAGGGAAAATGGTGTCCACAATATAGCTTGCCCTCGCAACATTGATGGGCATTTAAAGCAAGCTTATTTCCGGACGTTTTGGGGTCCCGAACCAGCGGGCTCCCACCATCCATGAGGTGATATCTTTCCCAGGTGTTCGTGGGCATAGCAGCGGCAGACATCCGGCATGTAGACAGGCGCATGGTGATTACATCACCATGTTCCAACTTCCGCCAGTCTGAACCGTCGAGCGCCATTTTTGAAGAGGGAAAGTGTTGTTGAAAGTACATCCTACTCTCACAATATCGCAGCCTATTAATTTCGACGGACGTTTAGCAATCTTGCTTGCGGCCGTTTTGAGTGCCAAGTCAGCAGGTCCCTACCGTCCGACAGACGCACGGGGACCATATCGACACGCATGCTCCCACATGAACTTCACTCTTCCGGGCGATATATCAAAAAAGAAGGAAAAAGAAAAATATATAAAAAAAAACAAAACAAAAAAAAACACAAAATTACAGCATATATGCCGCAATGTCACAATTCGCCAGTCGATCAACATATAGCGCGCAATAAGCATATAGCATACATATGTCACGTCATTGATCGAGTTGGGGAATAGTGCATATACTATTCCACATAACATATAGTGGTGTCATGTAGAGTGGATACTAAAATATGAAATATAAAAGCCAAGAAGTTTAGGGTTACCATTATGATGTTTAGAAAAATGGGCTGATACGCTATGTTTATCATACTTCCTTTTGATGTTATATATATGTTCAGCTACTCTAGTTTTCAGCATCCTAGTAGTTCGTCCAATATATTGTAGCTCGCACGGACACCAGAATAGATAAATCATATTAGTAAAATTACAGGTCAAAAATGTTTGAATAGAGAACACCTGGTTATTGGAATGTGATTTAAAATCCATTAAACATCTAGTGCTATTTATTGCGGTCCTACAGCAGATGCATAGTCCACATTTATGAAAACCTATCTTTTTAAACTTAGAAAGGAAGGTTCCTGGGGCTTTTTCTTTATCCAAAACACTTTTGGTCAACAACATCTTTAGGTTTTTAGTCCCTCTGTAGATAACTTTAGGTTTATCACCTATGTACTTGATAATGTCTTTATTCTGGTGTAACAAACCCCAATTTTTCTTAAGAATTTTTAATATGCTGTTATGGTTTGTGGAGTAATTCGTGATAAAAGGCACCTGTGGATCGAGTTTATCCCCATCGTTATTTCTCTTTTTGTAGCTAAGTAATTGGGACCTATCCATCTTTCTCACTTTCTCATGATCTTTATTTATCGCAGTTTCATCGTACCCTTTTTGTACAAACTGTTTTTTCAGAAGTTCCGCCTGTTCCTCAAAATCACTTAATTTCGAACAATTACGCCTAATTCTCAAAATTTGGCCTTTCGGGATATTAGTCAGCCATGGGGCATGATGGCAGCTTTCTATATGAATGAAACTATTAATATCAACCTGTTTATCAACTACTAGGATGCTGAAAACTAGAGTAGCTGAACATATATATAACATCAAAAGGAAGTATGATAAACATAGCGTATCAGCCCATTTTTCTAAACATCATAATGGTAACCCTAAACTTCTTGGCTTCGCTGGTATTCAACATGTTAAAAAACATTGGAGAGGGGGTGATATTGAAAAGAATTTAAACCGTTTAGAAGCCAAATGGATATTTGATATAGGATGTCTAACACCTGAGGGCTTGAATATAGATATGGAAATTAATGCTCTATTATAATTCAATTATCATTATGCTTTTTATATGACTCACATTTTATATTTCATATTTTATTATCCACTCTACATGACACCACTATATGTTATGTGGAATAGTATATGCACTATTCCCCAACTCGATCAATGACGTGACATATGTATGCTATATGCTTATTGCGCGCTATATGTTGATCGACTGGCGAATTGTGACATTGCGGCATATATGCTGTAATTTTTTTTTTTTCTCTTTTTATTTTTATTTATTTTATTATTTAAAATTTTTTTTTTTTTTTTTTTAATATATTTTTTTTTCCTTCTTTTTTGATATATCGCCCGGAAGAGTGAAGTTCATGTGGGAGCATGCGTGTCGATATGGTCCCCGTGCGTCTGTCGGACGGTAGGGACCTGCTGACTTGGCACTCAAAACGGCCGCAAGCAAGATTGCTAAACGTCCGTCGAAGTTAATAGGCTGCGATATTGTGAGGGTAGGATGTACTTTCAACAACACTTTCCCTCTTCAAAAATGGCGCTCGACGGTTCAGACTGGCGGAAGTTGGAACATGGTGATGTAATCACCATGCGCCTGTCTACATGCCGGATGTCTGCCGCTGCTATGCCCACGAACACCTGGGAAAGATATCACCTCATGGACGGTGGGAGCCCGCTGGTTCGGGACCCCAAAACATCCGGAAATAAGCTTGCTTTAAATGCCCATCAATGTTGCGAGGGCAAGCTATATTGTGGACACCATTTTCCCTCTTCCAAAATGGCGATCGATGGCTCAGAGGGGCGGGGTCGAGGTAGATGGACGTAATCATTATGCGCCCGTTTGTATACTGAATGTTTGCTGGTGCTGCGCCTCTAAATGATTGAAAGTAGGGTGTGTCAGTACCAATTAAGTTAATGAGGTTGTGGCTTGACACCGCCTATTTCCCTTATTTTTCTGCACTTTGATAAAGACCAATTAGGTCGAAACGCATTAGTGCTGCAATAAATTTTACTTTATTTTATCCTGCCGACTTTTCGTCTGTGACATATCCCGGGGATCCAATATTTCATCTATGGACCAGGTTATCACCACGGATGGTTGCTGGTAGGACGGGCTGGTGAGATCATATCCACAGATATATGCCTATATAGTCCAGAGCCGACTTTATGGGGCTCAGAAAAAAGTGAGTTGAATACTTTCTCTCTGGAAACCAGGTGTCATAAGGATGTACTGCGCAATGTATGTCTCCTATTATGTTTTCTAAATTATCTTGAAGTATTACTCACTGGACACTTGGCGTAAGCGCGAGGACTCTACCCATTATTTTATCCATTGACTATTCGCACTTGGGAGTGTGCGTTTGTGCCCTTGCTGCTACCCAAGACCGACCATCTACACATTATCTGCGCCATTTTTTCCACCTTATTGTTTTTTCATAGTTCTAGAGCATGATGGAGATTAATTAACACATATATAGCTGTGGATTCTGTGCCTGCTCATACACTCCAGCGTTTACTGTGAGGTTTTTTTTTTAATTCTTTATTTAAAGATTTTAAACAGGGTCACAGTGCGACCAGCTATAACACGGCCACGCAGGGCCGCCACTTTTACTGTCATGGAAAAAAACAAAACAAGCAATATAGACATGAACACATAGAAAACATTCACGTAAGTCAACAAGCAAAAAGTAGATAAACTAAGACAAAAGAAAACCTAAGATAAGACACCGTAGGGAAGATTAAAGTAAGCAAACGTCCTCGGGTAGAGAAAATAAAAAAAAATTAAAGAAACACGCCTATGTCCTCAGAAAGCATCTCTTGCAGAAAGAGGGAGTCAAAAAAAAAAAAGGGGGGATGGGGGGTTGGGATCCTCTATTGTGACCTATGGGTCAAAAAATCAGGAGCTGAGGCGGGAAAAAAGCTCAATGCGGCGGGGTCAGTGGAAGGGTACATGCAGACAATAACACATCAGAGCAGGAACCGGCTAAGAAGAAAAAAAAAAGGCACGTAGGCAAAAGTTCTCAGTCCGGGGGTGTGGGCTCGCGGTCGGGGATAAGTCCCATGCCCAAAAGAATCGGCCATGCCTCGGCTGGCTCCGAGATGGTGGTGGGGACATTCTCATGTGTTTCCACAAGTGACCCAGCCACACCCCAGCAATAACGGGTCCCTCCCTTTACGTCGAAGAAAAGTAGTCACCTCTTGGAAGCGCCGTCTCGCCATCAGGGTTAAAAAGGGAAGGTCTCGATACAACTGCAACTGTGCTCCCTCAAACCGGATAGGTGTGCGGGCCCCTGGAGCTGCTAAACGTTGTGACTTGGCGGCTGCATCACCCGCCACCGCAATGACATCACGTGAGGCAGGGGCCGCCGCAGCCTTACGGATTCAATACACTGCCCGAAAGATCTCGGGCGACTCCGGTGGGGAATCCAAGGCTTGACGCACCACGCGGTTCGTGTAGTTGAGCAGATCCACCGTGGGGACCGACTCCAGGATCCCCCATATACGGACATTACGGCGGCGGTGGCGGGATTCCCGAGCCTCCACTGTGCGGGTAAGCAAATCCAAATGCGACCGAAGGGCACACACCTGAGAAGACAGGACTGCTTGTTCACCAGCTAGGTCCGCGTTCTGGGCCTGCATCATCATGACCTGGGAGCGGACCCCCTCCACTTCAGAGCAGAGTCCGGAAAACTCTGTAGACCAAAGGGTTTTTATTTCAGCAATAAAGCGTCGATAGTCTCCCATCGTGGTGGAGCGTCCATCATCCGAGGCAACAACAGGGTCCAGGGCAAGGTGTGCAGAAGGTGTCCCAGCGGCAGCCGGTTGGGTCCCTGAACTTCCAGAGATGCCTGGGGACGGTTGGTTAGAGTCCTCAGTAGCGAAAGGGCAGGTGAGGCCGCATGGGCAGGTCACCTGCGTCAGAGTGGGAAATGTCCTCCTCTAAGCCCCCAGAGGAGGGGGTCAGACGTAGGCGCTGTCGCCCTAAGAGAGGCCGCCGCCAGGGCTTTCTTCCGCTTCTTCTGGGCCCGTTTGCGTGCCGCGGAGCTCAGCACTGCTCCATCTCGTATCTGCGAGGTCAGGGCCAGCCAATCAAAAACAGGGCCACGTCCCGTAGGCCATGAGGCATCGTCCTCCTCTGAAGTAGGGATGAGCTGTTCGATCAGTTCGGAGTTCGATTCGAACATTGACCGTTCGAAAGTTTGCGAACGTCGAACTTTTCAGCGTGTTCGCCCACAATGGACAACAATGCACTTTTCCACTGGCCTAAAGCTTGTAATTGGCTACAGCCTTGCACCTGACCGCAGGTCAGGTGCAAGACTATGCCAATCACGGCTCAGAGTCCTGATTGGGCAAATTTTGCCCAATCATGGGCTCACAGAGCTATGTCCCGCAGCACACTATATAAGGCTTCACACAGCCTTCAGCACGTGTTTTTTGAGAAGAGATTGTTGTGTTAGTGTGTGTTTTCACTGCCAGTCTGCCACCAGCTATTGGGGGGTCTCCAATCTACAAAATATCTGGGAATTGTTCTAATCTTTGTGTTCTCACTGCCAGCAGCAATTGTGGGGGTCTCATTTCTACAAAATATCTGGGAATGGTCAGGAATCCATTTGATGTTCACAGAGCAACAGAAAGTCAGCTCCACAATTCTTTCACACAGGCCTTGGAATTCTAAGTCTTCTATCTTGAGACCCCCCCATTAAGAGTCTTGATGTCCTGAAGTTGGAGAGTGGACACCGTGACACCCAGCCGATTCTTTGTCCACCGCTGACACGCGCTTTGAATTTCAGGCCTGGGTTGCGGCCTACAGCAGCGCACATTTTTGAAGCCTGCCGGGACGTTTCACTCTGATGGCTGATCCGGATTCCCTACCCCTTACGAGGGGGATATTAGCTGAACTGATGGAGGAGTTCAGGGCTGTGTGGATCCTCTCTCGACAGGAAGCTGGATGGGGCTGCGTGGTGCCCCCTGCTGAGGCGTTGATTAGTGAGCCTGCGATGGAGGTACAGCCTTGTGATGATTCTGCCGGAGGTGGATGGGTCCCTGCTGATGTGAGGAGTGTTGGATTTTTACCGACCAAGCGGGCTCTGGCTGTGTTCCCTGACCCCCTGGGGATCTTACCTGCTGCAGTGGTGGTCAGTGGCCCGGAGATGGAATTCCTGGCATTTTTCACCTGTGGTGCCGATAGATGACCAGGTCATTAGCGGCCATATCCCGGCGGGGCTTTCCGGGCCTCAACTCCCTTCCCAGGTGCTGGGGCGACCTGGCGGCCGCGGGATGCACCTGGCCCTAAGGAAGGTTAGAGGCCGCTCTGCTGCCGCTGGAGAGGTGGAGGTTAAGATGCTGCCTGTACTGCCATCTGACCGCGGATCAGTTCCTGCCGAGGTGGCTTCCATGGCCAGCCTGTCCTGGTTCCTGAGATGCCTCCCTACTGATGCATTGGGGGCCTTTATTTCCCCCCCCTGCCCCTGGATACTGGCTAGGACTCCTGTGTCACCGATGCTCCCACATAATCTTGGCTGTGGGCCTCTCTCCGGGACTGCTACTGAGATGGCTATTCTGGGGTTGATGTCACCCCCCCCCCACATATTTTGGCTTAGAATCCCCCCCCCTTTCTCTTGATGATTACATTTGCTGTGAACTTTTTTTGAAGATTTTTTTTTTCATTTAATTTTCTTTTTTCACCCCTTTTTTTTTTTTTTACTACCACCTGTTGTCTTACCCGTGAGAAACATAGAAACATAGAAAAATGTCGGCAGATAAGAACCTTTCGGCCCATCTAGTCTGCCCAATTACATGGATACTTTACCTGGATTTATCTTTTGTTTAGGATAGCCTTATGCCTATCCCATGCTTGCTTAAATTCAATTACTGTTTTGGCCTCTACCACTTCTACTGGAAGACTGTTCCATGTATCCACCACCCGCTCAGTAAAATAATGCTTCCTGATGTTACTTTTAAACCTTTGCCCCTCTAATCTAAGACTATGTCCTCTTGTTTTGCTATTTTGTTTCCTTTTAAATATACTCCCTTCCTCTACCTTGTGGATACCCTTTACGTATTTAAATGTTTCTATCATATCTCCTCTGTCTCGTCTTTTTTCCAAGCTGTACATGTTAAGATCATTAAGCCTTTCTTGGTAACTTTTCTCCTTCAAGCCGTACACCATTTTAGTAGCCCTTCTCTGAACTCTCTCCAAGATGTCTATATCCTTCTGGAGATACGGTCTCCAGTACTGCACACAGTACTCCAAGTGAGGTCTCACCAGTGCTCTGTACAGTGGCATGAGCACTTCCCTTTTCCTACTGCTAATACCTCTCCCTACACAACCAAGCATTCTGCTAGCATTTCCTGCTGCTCTATTACATTGACTACTTACCCTTAGATCCTCTGAAATAATAACCCCTAAATCCCTTTCCTCAGATGTTGAGGTTAGGACTGTATCAAATATTCTATATTCAGCCCTTGGGTTTTTACGTCCCAGGTGCATTATCTTGCACTTATCCACATTAAAACTCAATTGCCACAACTCCGACCATTTTTTTAGCTTACCTAAATCATTTGTCATTTGGCTGATCCCTCCAGGAACGTCAACCCTGTTGCAAATCTTTGTGTCATCAGCATTATATTTTTAGACTTTGCTACCAGTCTGCAGAGGTTGGCCCCTTTACTGTCTACAGGGCTCCAGGGTTTTTTTTGGGGCGGCAGAACACTGGATGGCCTAGGCGAGCCGTTAGAGCGAACACCATGGCTCTGTCCGTATCTTTTGGCCCTAGGTCTCCCGGCCACGTGGCCTCTTCCACGGCCTCTGGCTTCCTGTTTAGGCTCCAGAGTGCGCCGGGAACAGTACAAATTTTTTGGCAGTTCTCCAACCCCTCTTTTTATTTTTCTCTCTTTTTCGTCCGCACGTATACCTTGGCCCCTTATGCTGCTTTTTCTGCTGACTCAGCCGATTCTCCTGCTTTGACCATCTGGATTGTCTGTTTGCCCCCCCTCCTTTTTTATTTGTTGTTTTCCTTCTGGCTGGATATATTTGCGATACATATTGATGTGTTTTCTGCTGACTCCTTATGTGTTCCTTTACTGCTGAGTTCTTTTTGGCCCTGCGCGGCCGTCCTTTTATATTGTATGTACTATTGCTGATGCCTTTTCAAAATAAAAATAATTTGAATACAAAAAAAAAATATCTGGGAATTGTTGTAATCTTTGTGTTCTCACTGCCAGCAGCAATTGTGGGGGTCTCATTTCTACAAAATATCTGGGAATTGTTGTAATCTGTGTGTTCTCACTGCCACCCATCAGGGGGTCTCACTGATTTATAGGAGGTTTCTGGGAATTGTAATCTGTGTCTTCTCACTGCCAGCTATCAGGGGGTCCCACATACTTCTATCAGATTTCTGCAAATTGTAATCTGTGTCTTGTCACTGTTGCCAGCTATCAGGGGGTCTCACTGATTTATAGGTGGTGTCTGGGAATCGTAATTTGTGTCTTGTCACTGCCACCCATCTTTAATCGGTGTCTTGTTACTGGCTGCCAGCTATCAGGGTGTCTCACTGAGTTATACCAGAGTTCTGAAAATCTTTAATCTTTTTACCAGAGTTGAATCAGAGTTCTGCATATCTCCAATTTTTATAACAGAGTTGAATCAGAGTTCTGTATATCTTTAATCTATATATCACGCAACATGTCCGAAAGACCAAAAAGGACAGGCAGACGCTCCCAGACACACATAAGAGGGCAAGCAGCCTCTGTGTCGGGAGGCTGTGCCTCTGGTCGTCGTGGACGTGGTGCATCCTCTGCAAGGGCACGCTTGTCCTTTCTAACTGGTGCTGGCCGTCTTAAGCAGCAGCAACATACAGAGAATTTGGTGGATTGGCTAACCAGGCCATCCTCATCCTCCGAGTCCTCTGCCAGCCAGGCTTGTAGTGCTTTACAGTCCACCTCAGCTGTCAAAGCATCTAATGCACCCAACATGTCCACAGCTACTCCTGCCGTAGCCTCACTATCACACACGGAGGAGTCAGCTGAATTGTTTGACTATGCGCAGCATACTACAGGATGCACAGCAACTACAGTGCTCTGATTCAATCTCTAAGGTTGAGGAAGGGAGTATAATCAACCTAGAGGTAGGGGGTGCCAGTGACACACAAATAACTGGCACTCATGTTGCCCCAGCAGCTGCAGCATACTGCCAATTTGGCTCCAGTGACGAGGAGATAGGGGGTGAGGACAATGATGATGAGGTCACTGACTCCACCTGGGTGCCTGATCGAACAGAGGAGTCAAGTGAGGAGGCACAACAAACACAAGGCACAACGTCCTCTATGACCAACTGTAGCACTAGCCAGTCCAAGGCATCAGATGTCAGAGCTGCTCAGGTGCAGAGCGCTGTTGTCTCAAAGCACACATCCAGGAACTCTGCTGTCTGGGAGTTCTTTAAGAAATGTGCAGCAGACCGCACTATTGTTATTTGTAATCTATGTCAGATGAGGATCAAGCGTGTGAAAGACACCGGACGCTTGGGTACCACGTGCTTGAGGCGACATATGACCACCTGCCACGCATCCTGTTGGCGCAACACTTTGCATAGGTCCTCCTCCTCACCTGTCTCTACCCCCAATATATGTCCTGCCATGTCATTGATTCCAACCTCCACTGACAGGGATGCTGCTACAGTAATGGATGTACCAGGTCCTTCCTCACAATGTGACAGCATCCCATCAGCTGAAGATTTACGCAGTCAGATTACGTTGCCCCAGCTGCTGCAGCGTAAGAAAGAATATAGTCCCAACTATCCCCAAGCATAGCATCTAAATGCCAGCTTAGCAAAATTACTCGCATTGCAACTGCTGCCTTTCTAGCTGGTGGACTCTGCTTCCTTCCGTGAATTTGCTGAATGTGCTGTACCACAGTGGCAGGTTCCAAAACGCCATTTCTTTTCACGGAAGGCCATTCCAGCACTATACCAGCACGTGGAAGACAATGTTATCCAGTCATTAGGAAAGGCAGTCAGCAACAAGGTGCATGTGACTTTAGACACGTGGTCCAGCAAGCATGGACATGGCCGTTACATTTCCTTCACGTGACACTGGGTAACTCTGATTGCAGCTGGGAGGGATCCAAGACGGGGCTCTGTGCTGGAGCTTGTTCATCCACCACACCTCCAGAAAGCTGCTTGTATGAGGTCTGTCTGCTCCACCACCACCTCTCCCTCTTCCTCCTCCTCCTTCTCTGTCTCTGGCGAAGTGGCAGTTAAACCGAGTTTAAGTGGCAGGGGCTATGCAATGACTCAAGCAAAAAGATTCCATACTGTGCTTGAGCTGGTTTGTTTAGGGGACAGGAGCCACACCGGGCCAGAAATTCTATCAGCTCTGCAGGGGCAGGTGCAGAGATGGTTAACACCACGCCCCATGGATAGGACTCGCCCTCATTAGATGTGCCTTGACGTTTGGCGGGCGAGCTTAGTCTTATAATGGCCATTGATAAGAAACCAAACCTCTAATTGTGTTTAGTTTCACATGGTATAATGGGAATTAGCGCAGATGACACAAATTTTTTCTTTGTTATGTTTTACACATGTTGTTGGGCTGGATGTATTTGGTGGTTGTAGCCACCCCATCGGGGAATAGGCGCGACCCCACCCCTCCTGTACCACGCCAGCTTGAGCTGGGAATGGTCGTCTGTGATAATGGCAGCAACCTTTTCTCCGCCCAACGCCAGGGTAAGTTGACACATGTACCATGCCAAGCACACGTCCTAAATCTGGTGGAACAGTATTTCCTAACCAGGTACCCAGGGCTAGCAGAGCTTCTCAGCCAGGCCAGAAAAGTCTGCAGCCACTTCAGACGGTCATTCCCAGCAAGCGTTCGCCTGGCAGAAATTCAAAGAGAATTCCACCTTCCCACAAACCGTCTGATCTGTGACATGCCCACCAGATGGAACTCGACATTAGCAATGCTCAAGGCCCCAGTCTTTCCGCAGACAGCATTCCTGCGGGTCCTCCTCAGATCAGACAGGAGGAGGAGGAATATTTAAGTAGTGGGGGCATTGAAGGTGGGGATTCCTCAAGGGAGAGTTTTGTGTGCCCAGAAACTCAAGGACTAGTACGTGGCTGGGAGGAGGAAGTGCACGATACGGTCATCCTCATTGACCAGGAAGACTCGGAAGCTAATGCCACCTCCACCCTACGCTGCATGGGCTCCCTTATCCTGCAAAGCCTGGTAAAGAACCCCAGGATTTGTGCTAACAAGGAGAGGGATCATTACTGGTTGGCAAGCCTTCTTGATCCACGATACAAGGGTAAAGTTGCAGAGCTCATCCTGCCCGGACAGAGGGAGCACAGGATGAAAAAGCTTGAGGACGCTCTAAAGCGACACTTGTATAACACCTTTCCAGGCACTGGTAGGTTGCCAAGTGGTGACACAGGTGCTTCTGAGGCTGCGGATGATCAGAGGAAGAGTGGTGAAGGCCGGGGCCGCTTGACTGATGCCGTTTTAAAATTTTTTTAGTCCACGACACCCTGGGACGTCAAATGTAGGCACCCATTGTCAGCGTCTTCACCGTATGGTGCAGGACTACCTAGGAGCAAGGGCAGACCTGGATACCTTTCCAGCAGATGATCCACTGGCTTACTGTGTTTTGATATTGGATCACTGGCCAGAACTTAGCCAATATGCTATGCAGCTACTAGGTTGCCCTTCATCCAGCGTGCTTTCTGAAAGGACGTTCAGTGCCACTGGAGGTTTTGTCACAGACAAAAGAGTGCATCTGTCCACCGACTCTGTAGACCGGCTGACATTTTTAAAAATGAATCAGTCCTGGATCAGCAGCTATCAATCCCCTGATGCTGACGTAACGGAATAGATCGGGGATCTCTTCTGCATTCCCAAAACCTCCACCACTGCACTCTTCCACAATACCACAAAAGGGTTATGGTGTGAAGGCACTTGCTGCCACCAAAGGCACAATATTTGGCTACACTGCCACTGATGCCTATATTACCAGATTTATATCATTTAAAATGTTTTGGACGGCAGGGTCCAACCCTGCACTCTTCCACAATACCACGAAAGGGTTACGGTGTGAAGGCACTTGCTGCCACCAAAGGCACAATATTTGGCTGCACTGCCACTGACGCCTATATTACCATATTCATATCATTTTAATATTGGACCGCAGGGTCCAACCCTGCACTCTTCCACAATACCACAAAAGGGTTACGGTGTGAAGGCACTGTTGCCGACACTAAAGGCCCAATTTTAAAGCACCTATTGTTACTTTCATCCAAAGCCTGCATAAGTTTCACCATAATTTAGACAAAAAAATCACTAAACTTGTTCTGCGTGTCCTAAAATGTTTTTTACATACAGGCTGCCGCCCCAAGCAGTTGTTTATGAATACATTAAAGGAAAACCGTTTACCGTCATTTGAAACGTCATTTTTTTGTTTTTAAATGTTTCTATACATCCTACAAATCCGCCACTTCACGGGCAGGTTATGGGGACCTCCTAGGCACGATATTTGAAGGAATTTTTCGTTTTTATTTTTAGCCCTTATTTTATGGAAAACTCACTGTTCCTTTAAAAACATTTTTTTTCAAAACTTTTTGTCCTTGTTTCCTGTCCCCCAGGGCACTACCCGGACCCCCATACACCTTTAATGGCAAATATCTTGCATATTTGCCCTCCTGCAGGGCACTCTAAAAATCGAACTTTTGAGTCCCATTGACTTGCATTGAGTTCGGTTCATGTTCGCGTTCGAACTCGAACTCGAACTTTTGAAATTGTTTGAGTTCGAATGCGAACCCAACATGGGTGTGTTCAGCTCATCAGCTGGCAATGCAGAAGACAGGTGGAAAAGGCGACCTTCTCGGGCTTTGAGTTGTTCATGCAGACGATCCGACAGTGACTGGAGGGAAAGGAGACGGAATACGTGACCCAGTTGATATAAGGATTGTGCGTGCAAAGCCAAGGAAGTCCCAGTACGATAGGAAACAAGGGAGAAGGTACAATGTCCCATTGAAGATATTCTTTGTGCTTGGTTCCGATAAGCAGCAGCAAGGGGGTTGTTTCGTGAGTGATGGGACCGGTGCGTAGGGTGCTTCCATCGACCATTTGCAGAGATGTAAGTACAGCAAGGATTTGGTTCGGGCTTGCGGGTTCCATGATTCAACCAGGTTATTCTGTAAGGGCAGGGGCTGTGACCCCTGTATAGTGTTGTGCGTATGGAACCCAATGGCAAGCTGTCGAAGAAGGAAACCAGGAGATGTATAAGTAAGCACTTGAGTTTTTACTGACATGAAACAAAGTCCAGGACAAAAGACTATAACTCAAAAGGAATCTTTGGTTTGGTGGAAAGTCCAGAACGGGGAATTACGAGTAAGGGTCTTCGGGTTCAGAAGTGAAACATAAAGTCCAGAACGAAGGGTTGTAGAAGAGGGTAACGTGGGCTGTGGCCTTTAGACAAGCCTGGGTTGAGGAGTTGGAGCTGGAGCTGGTGCTATGGTCGTGGAAGAAAGTGTCACATTCAGTCTCAATGGCGGTACCTGGCATGCGCCAAGTAGAGCCCGGGTATGAGTAAAAGCCCCTATATGCAGAGATGCAGGACATAATAATCTAGGATACGTGAATAAACCACAGGAGACACTGGGGACCTCTGCACGGCTATACCGAAAGAAGCCCTATGCTGATAGTGCAGATTCGGCCACTCTAAGGACCGATCTAACAGAAAAGGGGTTACCTAGAAGCCGTGCAGAGTCCTGGGGAAAACACAGATACCTGAAGGAGTTATACTCCACAACTTGCAGGGAAGGACTTCAATATACAAAAGCCGTGGTCAGCAGGGACACACAACATATACATAAATATATCAACATGCACAGTACAGCTAGGGATGTCCAGAATAGTCGTCAGTAAATAAGCCAGGAGTCGAAACCAAAACGTCCGGCCTGGTCACAATCGCTCCTTGTCTCACGTGCGTCTTGCTCTCTTCACTCCTTGGCGCGCACTGGCTCTCCTCTGCACGAGATTGCGGATGTCTCTCGGTTCTCCCCACCCACTTCCTGTCCCTGCCCCAAAGCATGCTGGAAAACGTAGTCCGAAAGTGTCCAGTATTGGTTTAGATTGCGTTCGTCTCCCCCTGGTGGCCAGAAACGAGTAATTCCAGCGGCAGGATTTAAACCAGCGCTACACTCACAAAAAAGACACAAGCAACTGTTAAAAATACACGGACAGCTGTATCCCTAGGACACGCTCGACGCGCGTATCGCCGTTCTCTGTCACGGCTTCCTCGAGCTACTTGTGTGAAGAGTGACTGGGAACTGTTTGTTCCCAATCTTGCTCTGCTCGCATTGAGAAGAAGCAGCGTGTTGTGTCCCCCGCTCCACCTTGGGATGAAAGGACAGTATGTGATTGGGGGCAGGGGTTCGTGTGTTAAGTTGTTTTGCGTAAAAAAAGTTCAAAATCTCTGCCTGAAATTGTGGAACTGTGAGCTTTACATCTGTTGGTAGGAAAGTATTTGAGGTCTTCCTAAGGGAAAAATATTCAGGAATTCATTGGGAGGTATAATGTCATTAGCAGGAATCAGCATGTTTTTATGAAACACAGATCATGTCAGACTAACCTAATTACGTTCAATGAGGAAGTAAGATCAAGATAAGATCTGATAGATCAAGGGGTCGCAGTGGATGTGATTTACTAGGATTTGTCAAAGCTTTCGACACAGTTCCACACGAGGTTATGGTTTAAATTAAGAAAAATTTATCTAGATGAAAAAAAACGCCATTGAAGAAAAAAATGGGAATCAAAGATTTCTCAAAACAAAATCCAGAAAATATCTAAAAATTTAATTAAAAAGAGCTTTTTGATGCAAATGAAAGAATAAACAGTTGAATAAAAAAAGTAATAAAAACGCAAATATTTTTTTTACATTGAACCCTATGTGATAATTTGCCTGTTGAACTGAACAACCGAAAATCTGGGCATTTCGGTGCAGTTTGGCGTTCTCTGAATAGATTAAGCATTACTTTTCAATGGGACAATTTCACTGCGGCCGAAGGTGGTTGAATTGTGGCAAACTGCACCGAATTTCCCTGCCAATTTGCTAATATTTGGAGAATTGACAGCTTTCTGAATAGTCGAACTGCCACGAAATGCACCATACGATGAAATTCACCTTTCGGTGCAATTCGGTGGCAAGTTCAGCACTTGCGGGATAACCCTTTTAGTGTGTGATGTTTTATAGGTTTCTATGCCATTTTTCTGTGTTCTGGAAAGCTATTTAAGTTATTTTGCTGGCACTTTATTTTTTTCTTAGTTATTGTAATGTTTACAATTTTGACACCAGATTTGCGTAGAAATTTTTGAATGTACAGAATATTGGCACCTGATATCAGTTATCTGCCTGAAAGGTGGCATTAATATACAAACACTACATGGACAAGTATCAGGACTTAACTCCTTCAATACCAAGCAATTTTTGTTGCAAAAAATATTAGCATAAGATTTATTTGAAACATGGGATGTGAGGTTAAGAATTAAATAGAGCATGAAATAGAAGTTTAGCACAGCAACTGCTATTCTGAGATAGTTGAAAAATTTAAATAATGGTAATTTGCTCATTTTAATTTATCATGTATTTGTTTATCCTTTACAGAAATATTGTTGAAATGTAAGATTCTGAACTCTAGATGGTGTCTTTCATCTTACACAATTTCAAACAGGGTCTGCTTATTATCATACAGGCAGAAAAGACTAGACATGTGTATTACGTTTTGTTCCGAATCCATATTTGGACGAAAATCACCATTTTTGTATTTGGGGTGCATTTCGAAAATACAAATCATGGTAGCATAACGAAAAAAAACAACCAAAATATCAGAAACAAATTTATCTGAAAATGATCTGAAACGGAAAGAAACCCAGAAGGAAATGATCTGAAACGAGAAAAAGAAATGGAACGAAATGATGCTCTGTTGTGAAGTAAAGCAACGCAGGTACTGTTCCAGACCTTGGTTAGCTTTCTCAGCTGCCCCATTAGTCTGAGGATGATAGGCTGAGGATAATGCTAAATGTAAGCCCATATTTGCGTAGAACCCTTTCCAGAATTGAGATACCAACTGTGTTCCTCTGTCTGAGACGACCTCAAGAGGAGCACCATGGAGCCTGACTACATTCTGTACGAAGATTGGCACCAGCTCTGCAGCCGATGGCAATTTGGAGAGAGGAACAAAGTTGACCCATCTTGGAGAAGCGATCTACGATCGTAGGGATCATGGTGTTATCCTTGGATCTGGGCAATTCAACAATAAAGTCCATAGCCAGATGTGACCATGGCCTATCAGGGATGGGCAGAGGAAGAAGCAAACCAACCGGTAAGGTCTTTGGGCTCTTATGTCTGGCACATATCTCACTGGCTGACACACTCTTTTACGTGTTTACATAAAGCAGACCACCACAACTGTTGTGTCATACTGTATACAGTTTTGGTTGTGCCTATATGACCTGACGGTTTCGTATCATGATGCAACATCATTAACTGTTTCAATAAACAAAATTGAGCACTGAGAGGAGTGAAAACCATGTCGGGGCAAGGAACCAGGGCACAGACGCCTGGTTTTGAACTCAGCGGGCACCGCTTCATCACGCCGGGCCTCCCCCACTTCAGTGACCCATTTATTCATGCCTTCCTTCAGCCCTTAGGAGAAGCTTAAGGATGGGTACAAAGGATGGGTGAAAGCGTAGTGATAGCATTCCCCAGAAATGAGCCAGCATGCAGTTCTTGAGGTTAGACATTCAGACTGGAACTAAGCCTTTAATGAATAATATATACAGTGCTAGGTGGGGCCTAGTGGCCAATGGAAACTGACAACCTGGAATCTTTTTTTTTTTAGAAAGGATTTTACCAGGAAGGATACATTGAGATTTCTCTCGTTTTCAAGTATGTCCTGGGTGGCGAGTATGTACCGTTAGGTGTCTTGCCCAAGGACACTTACTGGAGAGGTTGCTTGCTGGGATCGAACCCATGACTCCACAGGCTCTCTCCATGCAGAGCAGTGATGTTACCTCTACTCCACCCAGCCGGTACAATCTTACTACGTTTCGGCAGAAATCCCTCTCCTGGCATATTGCTGCGACTGCTCAGGAATCCCTGCCTGGCATCTTGCAGTCTGTGACATAATTACAAAATTTTCCTATTCCATAACGGAAAGTTTGAATTTTATTAATGACACGGAGGCGAGTATTTGCAGTCTCTTTCTTACTTTATTAAACAGTAGCAAGAAGTAGACAGAAAAGTATATATCCATATATATAAACTTTGATAAGAAAAAACGATAGTACCAACATGGTACGTCCTGAAACACCCCATTCCATAACGCAGTATGGACTGTCCTGAGTTAACATAAGATTCCCCCTGACGTCCATTAAACCTCTTTCTTGAAAACTACGAAGAAGCAGAAAACGACACTTGAAATCTTTTCCTTGCAGAGTCGAAGACGAGTGATCCAGGAGGAAAGGAATCGAAAGAATCCAGATTCAAACAGGTGGGCCAGTGGCTGTAATAAAAGCACAAAACACGAAGGATGTGTTAGAATAACAACAGTAACTGCGTGCAACACTCAAGACACGCGGTACTAGCGCTGAAAAGATTTCAGAACCCATAGGAACAATAAATAGTTTTATTGAATAAACACACAGTGTACAGATAAGTAATCACAGTAACTGAATAAAGATGACACAGAGTCCATGTTTTTATTTATTAATATACGCCAATAATATAACAGAACAATATATAGAAGGGAGGGTTTTGTGAAAAAATAGGAGGGAAATACTCGCCTCCGTGTCATTAATAAAATTCAAACTTTCCGTTATGGAATAGGAAAATTTTGTAATTTTAAGGCATGACACGGAGGCTCCTATTTGCAAGTTCAAAGCTAGAGGAAATCTAAACATCAAAAACATCGGACGACCAATGTGATACGGGTTTAAAGTAAAACTCCCTGAAAGTGGACTCTCGCGACCAGTCCGCGGAGCGTAACAGGTCTTCCAATCGACAACCAGAGGAAACTGCTTTGGAAGCAATGGCGCTTCTAACTGAATGCGCCCCGAATTGGGAGGTGTCAATCCCTGCTAAACCAACAGCCAACGAATCCACCTAGCCAGAGTGGGTGAGGTAACCGGGAGGAAGGGGGGCTTGAAAGATATAAACAAAGGAGCCACTTCCTCCATACGTCTAAAGGGTAGAGTACGTTCCTCGTATTCCTGCAAACATCTAACCGGACAGAACCACGGTTGTGAGGAAAAAGACGTAAAAAATGCCTGCGAGATGGACGTCTTGGTACGACGGGAGATATTAAATCTTACGCCTTCTGGCAAAAAAGAGCGAACTCCAAAGTCTAACGCTCTCACATCTCCCACTCTTTTACACGAAACCAAGCACAGTAACATTAGTAATTTAGCCGAGAGTCGGCGTAACGATAAGCCATGATTATCTGGCCAAGCGAGGAGGAAACGCAACACCACAGTAACATCCCATGTTACCACATATCGGGGACGAGGAGGATGAGCAAAACGGTCCCCTCGAAGGAGCCGACAGACTAAGGGATGTCGTCCAAGAGGAACACCCCCAAAACCGACATGTCCAGCCGACATAGCTGACCTCAACACATTAAGGGAACGGTAAGCTGTGCCCGAGTCAAAACCCGAAGACAAGAAATTTAGGACATGCGTCAGAGGTGCTGAAAAGGGATCCTGAGCCCGTTCAATACACCAGCTAGACCATCTTGTCCAACAGGAGGCGTATACTCCCCGAGTTGCCGGAGCCCAGGATTGATGGAGCAACGAGGTAGCAGAGCTCGATAAGCCGCTCGCTGATCCATCGATCCCGAAAGCACCCAGGCCATGAGCTGTAGTTGACCTGACAAGATCAACGGGTGGGGTCTGTGATCCGGATCCAGTAATACGTCCTCGAAGGATGGGATCAAGCGGGGATCGTCTATCACGAGGTCCAGGATGGATGAGAACCATGCTTGAGACGGCCAGAACGGGGTCACCAGAACCAAGGTGATGTGTCGCGTCCGTATTACATTCAGAACTTTCTGAATCAATGCAAATGGAGGAAACGCATATGGGCGTCCCGGTCCCCAATCTTGAAGGAACGCATCCGTCGCCGCCGCATCTGGATCTTGACGCCAGCTGAAGAACGTTGGCAGCTTTGCATTCAGCCGGGAGGCAAACAAATCCGTGTGGAAGGGACCCCACAGCTGAGAGAGCGTTGAGAAGACTGAAGAGTGGAGCAACCAATCTCCTGCGTCGTGCCAATGCCGTGAGTTCCAGTCCGTGACCACATTCGAGAGCCCTGGAATGAACTGCGCTGTCACATGGAGGTGATGTTGGAAACAGAAATCCCAGAGTTGGTGTGCCATGAACGTCAACTGAACTGAGCGAGGTCCCCCTAGGCTGTTGATGTATCGCACAGCCGGGAAGTTGTCCAAGCGAAGGAGGATGGATTGATGATCGGTTCCTTTCACAAAGCACCGGAGAGCAAAGAATGCTGCTAGCAATTCCAGGACGTTGATATGCAGTAATGTCTCTTCCTGAGACCAACGTCCTCCCGTCTCCAGTTGACCGCATTGAGCTCCCCAACCTAGACGACTGGCGTCCGATTCGATCGTGAGGGAATGAAGAGGACTCCCGTTCCAAAGATGTAAGGTCGCCCTCTGTATCTGCCAAAAACTCTAGTGGGATTGAAGACCTTCTTCATTGTGGCCTCATTCTTTTCCATGTTATTAAAGGTGTTCGCATACGTTCCCATCTCTTTGATGAAACGGTCCCCAAATAGAAAACCCTGCGCCTCACTACCTAGGTCTTTTGGGGCTAGAGTAGTGAATTGCGGGTCCATTTTTATCAGGATTGCTTTACGGCGTTCTGCCGCTACTGCCGCATTAGCGTTCCCGAACAAGCACATAGTGCGTTGTAACCATCCCCCGACATCCTCCGGTTCCAGGGGATTACCAGAGAGCTTAGCATTTTCCACCATTTCGAAAAGGCGTGTTAAGGGACCTGACATATCAAGGACTTTGTGGTGTATCATGCGCAGAGCATTGTCGATGCCCTTTTTTATTGTCCACCCTTTTCCTCCCAGGAATTTTTCAAAATATTCGTCTACCACTGGGGTAAGGCAGACTTTGCCCGCGGTGGTAGGTCGGGGACACTCAGCCCTCATAGTTGCTCTGGAGGGACGGTCTAGGGGAGCCCTAAAATTTTGATCAATCTACTTAGCCACATGGGGCAGTGGATACCACTCTGTTGAGCGTGGGTGGGAAATTGTTTGTGGGTGAAATAGGGGGTTACCCTGCGGGTCATAAATGATTTCTCGTGGGGTGGCCCCCGGGAAAATAGGTGGTAAAACATCCTCCTCCAACTGCGCATCGTAAGCGGGCACATGTATTTCAAAAGGCTCCTCATAATCATAAGCCTTATCCCCTTCATCCTCATCTGACGGCGGATAAGCCGGTAACAGAGAGGTGCACGTTTTTTGCTGTTTAGGCAAACATACCGCTTTACACGCCCCGCGGTCAAGGGCTCTTTTTGTGCGGGGATGTTATGGGGTTCAGGCAGTTGAATGGGGTTGCCAGCACCTCTGGCGCTCAGATTGTCAGGCGCGGTCTCACTGTGAGCATGAAAGCTCTGGGGTCTGTTTAGAGCCTGAGAGCTCATGGGTCGATTAAAATTCAATTGAGGAGGATGTGAAGCTAAATTAAAGCTAAGGCCATGGGCACACATTGAGTGAGCAGCGGTAAGTGTTCCAGAGGAAACAGTAGGGCAGGGGTTAACAGGTATGGGAGGCATAAAATAATGGGGAGTATATGAAGTGGATGGTACATTACGGTCAGCCCAGGCGCGGGAGAAGGACTCTGACATACAGGTGACCGCCGACTGCATTCGGGTGATGGAAGCCTCCAGCATTTGTCTCAGGGTCCTCCCTCTGGGAGCGCAGGGGTAAGCCATGCCGATCAGCGAGGGTAGAGATGTGCATCATCTCACCCTCGGAGTCGGAATCGTGCTGACCGGAGTGCGAATTGTGCTTGGAGAGCGACATGGTTTTAAAAGCAAGTCTTTCTTTGTTTTGAAATGGCCGTCGCCTAAAGCCCGCGAAAACGCCGCGAGATAGGGGGCGGAGCCTAACGCATGAGGAGAAACTCGGTGACTCACAGCGCAGGCTGTGGGAGGTGTAAAGACAGGATTGTAACACCCAGTTACAGATCCTAAACCCAACGGCCAAAACGCTGACAGATTAAATACAAAGCATGAATAAATAAATACATTATAAGGATATAAATAAAGCGTCCCAGACTCCCTTCAGCGCAGGGAGGCTGGGAATTTTTTTTTTGTATACTTAACTGTCCGCTGAGTAGCAAGAAAGAGAGGTTTAATAGACGTCAGGGGGAATCTTATGTTAACTCAGGACAGTCCATACTGCGTTATGGAATGGGGTGTTTCAGGACGTACCATGTTGGTACTATCGTTTTTTCTTATCAAAGTTTATATATATGGATATATACTTTTCTGTCTACTTCTTGCTACTGTTTAATAAAGTAAGAAAGAGACTGCAAATAGGAGCCTCTGTGTCATGCCTTAAAATTAGAATCGGGGCAGATAATGGGATTAACTCTGGTCACCAAGACACATTGTGCAACATACCAACCCATCAGACCAATAGGACAATAGCAGGTTGTGAGGAGGATAAACAGGGGATTCCGATTTGACCACATCAGATAATGGGACAGTGTTTGCCAAACCAGACAGACAAAGACCACTCCAACCTTTAACAGATGTAAACATATTCTAGATGGGGTAGTTTGAAAAGGTTACAGTGACTCGCACATTAATCCTATTAGCAGATAGTACCAAATAAACATAGACAATAACAATAATAACAATAACAGTATTCATGCGTAGCACAGACAACACAAACACCTTGCACCTAGAACTGTAGGTACAAGGTGACCTCAACAAAAGAGAGGGCAGGGAAACAATATAGAACATCAGGCCTGCATCGCCCAAATGCATCTCTAGGTCCACGTACCGCAAATTCAAATTGACTCTCGTCATACTCTATAACACTCGTTTCCACTGATCTTCATTCCAATCTGATAAGATTTATTCCTACTTAAGCTTTTTATCCTGTTCCTTTTCTGAAAAAATGGTTTATTGACTGCTACCCTTCCACAAAGACCATTCCTGATCAAGCTGCTTCAGACTGTAGAAGGGTCGGCTTGGCATCATGATGGAGCTGCTATGTCCTTGCTGGACTTCTTCCAGTCTCTAAAAGTAGAAACTCTGAGAAATATCTAATCAGATTTTGAAATTCTTGGCCTTCCAGTCCTTTTTTTTCCCCTTGACCTCACCTGATTCTTCAAATTTCTTTATAACAGCTTGAGTACCCAGTTTGTTTGCTGATTTCCCTTTGAGAGCCTTGCCAATGCAAAAGTATGACTTTGTCTGTCAAAATCTGTGGGAGGCGACCCTGCGCCAGAGCTTACAAACTAAGAGGAGAAAGGACCCTGCTCCAGAGCTTACAATCTAAAAGGAGAGGGGACCCTGCTCCAGAGCTTACAATTTAAGAGGAGAGGGGACCTTGCAATCTAAGAGGAGAGGGGACCCTGCTCCAGAGTAGGGATGGGCGTTTGGTTCGATTCGAACGTGAGTTATGGATGCCATTAAAATTTTGCCCCCCCCCCCCCCGGAAAAATTTCTGTGGACGCCCATGTCAGTGTATATGAATAAAAACCGCAGTAAGTAGAGTGAAACATATGAGAAGGCAAAAGACACAAATGCTGAACAATATGTGTGGCTTTTGCCTTCTCATCTGTTTCGCTCTATTTACATTAAGGCTTTTTGTAAACTGGTTCTAAAGTGTTTCTTCTCCTGCAAAATCACTTTATACCAGGTTTACGCGGGTGCAGCTTTGGCCAGGCTGGAATAACCAGAGCTAGAACCACTTGTCACTGCAGCACTAGTGCAGATTTGCATGTCCTATACAAAGTACAGGATGCACAATGAGGATGTATGGTTTGACTTAAAATAGTAGGCAGCAGTGTGTTAACAATTGGGCTTGGACCACCAAATAATTAGTCTCACTAATCGTTACTTCTGTTTGAGTCCATTGTCCGTATCCTTCCACTTTTATATCATGTACTCGCTAGAAACGAACAAACCCCTCAGTCTTACCCATCTTTATATAAAGCAGGTGATAAAACACTTTGCACTCGACTGATGCGATTTACTGTTTTTTCTGTATTTCATCCGCGCACTCAAACTAAGGAAAACCAGTGCCTAGAAGCCCACACAGCTTCCATTCACTCCACAGTAACAAGGAACAGGCAGCGAATGCATGCCGGAAAAGGTGGAGTTATGTAAATATTCTGCCTGACGTCATCAGCGAGCGCCGAGCAGTATCATTTGAGCTCTAGTGATCGTGTCGCTGCGGGGAAAGTGTAAGCACTGCTAAAACAAAGTATATGTTTCCTTTTAGCTCCTTCCTTACCTGTTTCACGTTCTCGCTGCGTTGTTGTTCAGGTACAGGGTTCAGACTCCGCCGCCGTGCTGCTCTGTCCGAGCCATGGATGCTCTTTGTTATTGGTCACCTTCTCCTCCTCCTTCCTCCTCACTGAAATTAGCGTCATCATTATTACTGTAGTTAACGCAGTTGCCACCATTGATCTTGCTGACGCTTTCTCCCACCTCCTTTACCTGGTAATGGTGGTTATATATCTTGGGCTGTCACCTTTGCTGTTGTGTTGTACTCAGCTTGAGCATCATGGGAAATGCAGTCCACAGTATCAGCAGTCACAACATACAGGGTTATTCAGAGAGCGTGAAAAGCAGGAGAATGACTGGAGAATGAAAAATTCTAGATCAAAATAGCCAAACCAGAAAAATTCTCCCTTTCATTTCCCTTTCCAAATCGGCTATTTTGACCTAGAATGTTTCATTCTCCAGTCATTCTCCTGCTTTTCACGCTCTCTGAATAACCCTAAGGGATTTAGGGGTTATTATTTCAGAGGATCTAAGGGTAAGTAGTCAATGTAATAGAGCAGCAGGAAATGCTAGCAGAATGCTTGGTTGTGTAGGGAGAGGTATGAGCAGTAGGAAAAGGGAAGTGCTCATGCCACTGTACAGAGCACTGGTGAGACCTCACTTGGAGTACTGTGTGCAGTACTGGAGACCGTATCTCCAGAAGGATATAGACATCTTAGAGAGAGTTCAGAGAAGGGCTACTAAAATGGTGTACGGCTTGAAGGAGAAAAGTTACCAGGAAAGGCTTAATGATCTTAACATGTACAGTTTGGAAAAAAAACGAGACAGAGGAGATATGATAGAAACCTTTAAATACGTAAAGGGAATCCACAAGGTAGAGGAAGGGAGTATGTTTAAAAGGAAACAAAGTAGCAAAACAAGAGGACATAGTCTTAGATTAGAGGGGCAAAGGTTTAAAAGTAACATCAGAAAGCATTATTTTACTGAGAGGGTGGTGGATACATGGAACAGTCTTCCAGTTGAAGTGGTAGAGGCCAAAACAGTAATTGAATTTAAGCAAGCATGGGATAGGCATAAGGCTATCCTAAACAAAAGATAAATCCAGGTAAAGTATCCATGTAATTGGGCAGACTAGATGGGCCGAAAGGTTCTTATCTGCCGACATTTTGCTATGTTTCTAACCCTGTTAGTCTTCATTTCCTCAAACAGTCACTGTTTATTGTTCTATCAAGTACTGGAGTGCTTCTGCACATCAGTTTATGTTTTTTATGATGATTCAGTATTCTGACAAAAATTGAATGTGATCTCCATTACTTTTTTCTCTGTTGTTATTACACAGACTTCACAGCTCCTTGCCGCAATGGATGTGGCATACATATGTGAATGGGACCGAAGGCCTCGGACCAGCCATTGCCCATCTATCCCATTGGTTTGTGCCTGGTCCTGCAGAAATCTGGTTGCGTTCACCACAGACCAACGCAATGAGGAAGAGAAAGGTAGCAACTGCTTGTCTATTTGTCAGGCTATAATAATGTTGTGTTTTTGCTGTTTTATGCTTTTATCACCATAGGAAAGTGATGGTGAGCCTTGACACCCCAGATGTTTCTGAACTATATGTCCCATGATGCTCTGCTAGCCTTATGTGTGACTTGGCATCATGGGATATGAAGTTCTGAAACATCTGGAGGGCCAGGTTTCATCATCACTGCCATAAGGGTTATTATTTAAAAAAACATTTCATTTGGGGATCTTTTGGTTTATCAGGTATTTAGAAGCTATGGTGAATTCACTTTTTAGGTAACCTCCACCGCAGTCCTCCGAACTTTTCAGTTCTTTCCATTGTAGTTTTTCCTGAAGTTGTTTATCGTAATTCTGTGTACTTTTCAATGCTCCAGTTTCTATCGACGTTATTCCTTGTATGTTTTGATGTAGTTGTCATTCTCCCCATAGATAATAAAACAATGTTTCAACTCAAATCCGTTGGAATACCAACTGATTTGAGTTGAAACTTTGTTTTATTATCCTCTATGCTCTGAAGTTCTTTATTAGTGATACTTTTGTTATAGTAGGTGGAATATTTACCAACGATATCACCCTGTAAGAGTCGGAATCAGATTTATTTTATTTTACATGTGTGTTGTTTATTATGTGTGATATGTTTACCCACTGCATGACCTCCACATACACTGACCACACGCCCCAGACCTCAGATACATGTATACCCAGACCTCTCAGTTACCTTTATGTTTATATAATTATATGTACATAGTATTCCTTTTGCGAGATCATCTGAACTCTGCAAGATCTTGCGAGAGCAAGGCTGGTGGTCCCAATGAGTGGCTGCGTTGCAACCTTTTCCAGTGAGTGCTTGCTGCGATGCGGCCAGCCGGAAGGGCCTGGTAGAATGCTGTTTGTGCATTCTGCCTGCCGGAGGGGCCTGGCAGAATGCTGTTGGTGCATTCTGCCAGCTGCCCCAGCCCTGACATACCGTTTGGCAAGCCAGCCCAGTGCTGGCTTCTGGTATCAGGAGAATTTGTAGAAGTACTTGTGCAAATGCCTGATACCGATACTAGTGTGTGTGTGTATATATATATATATTTTATACCCACAATGTGTGTGCTGTGTATAGTGGCAACTGGCCCAGGTCATCTGACTTCAAGCTACTACAAATCCCATTCAAATGGGACCAGACACTAAACTGAAGTTGTATGATCAAATTCAGATGCAATGAACATCGGTCATCTTCTTCTCGTGTTGGCGATTTGATCGTAAGAACGACTTGCTGGTCGTAGGATTGCAGATCTAGTGGACAACCAGCCTTAAGGGCTGTCTTCTCTAGACAATAACAACTCCTCCTATTTCAGTACAACTTTATCTGAAATAGCATTAAAACGGTCAGATAAATGATTCTGCTGATGATCATGGGACTGACCGAACTGTGAATACTCTTCTAGGTTCCTTGGTGGGAAATCAAACTCTCCAACTGTTCATTTCTTTTTAGATCTCACCCATATGATTCACATCTTGGACACAGAACATCCCTGGGACATATATTCAATAAGCTCAGGCCACCAGGAAGTGATAACCAGCTTAGAGTGGGACCAATCTGGTAAGATTTTGAGTGTTTGTCTGAGGAAATGAAGTGAGAAGACCTGCATTAATGAAGACTGGAGACATTTTTCTTTATTCTGCCCATGTAAGTTTTTTTTTTTCTGTTCTGTTTAAATTCTAGGATCCCGATTACTGTCTGCTGATGCAGATGGACATATTAAGTGCTGGGGAATGACCGATCACTTGGCCAATAGTTGGCAGAATCTGGTGGGTAGTGAAGTTGATGGAGACCCCATTGTTGCTCTTTCATGGCTGCACAATGGAGTTAAGCTGGCTCTGCACATAGAGAAGGTAGGCATTTTCAATTCTCATATTTATCACATTACCCATGTAGGTTTCTTTTTTCCTACAGTGGAATTTATATTACAAACTAATGGAAAACTTTATTCTTTAAATTTGTTTTATAGGGTAATCGTTATCATAATCGTTATTTTCCTTCTGCTATTTCTCATCTAGAATTACTTATTTCATTCTTCTTTTTTTTCCCTTTTCTCTCATTTTAGTCTGGTGTCTCCAGTTTTGGGGAGAAATTCTCACGTGTAAAGTTTTCTCCATCACTCACTTTATTTGGTGGAAAGCCCATGGAAGGCTGGATTGCAGTAACTATCAGCGGCTTGGTCACAGTTTCTTTGCTAAAGCCCAACGGGCAAGTACTAACGGCAACAGAGTCTCTTTGTAGGCTACGATGCCGTGTCGCTCTTGCAGACATTGCATTCACTGGTGGTGGAAACATTGTAGTGGCCACTTGCGACGGGAGTAGCACTTCCCCTGTTCAGTTTTACAAAGTGTGTGTTTCTGTTGTGAGTGAGAAGTGTAAAATTGACACAGAGATCCTACCTTCCCTGTTTATGCGCTGCACCTCAGACCCTGGACGCAAGGACAAGTTCCCTGCTGTGACACACCTCAAATTTCTTGCCCGGGATATGTCAGAGCAGGTAGGTGGAGTGACACAATTAAAGATGATACCCCATTTGTCTGATCTTCATTTTTTTTATAGAATTTGATCATGGTATTAATGTTCCAGGTACAGAGAGAAACATTGAGGTGATAAGTGTTGAAGTAGAACTGATCAATGTTTCACTTTATAAGCTGTATTTTTTTTTATTTGTGGGACGTTTGTTGACACAACAAACCGATGGGGTCTTGCTACTTGAAAACACAACTATACTTTTGTGTGGGGAGGAAAACATCAGGACTATGTCACAAAGATATAAGGAGATGGGGGCACAACCCCTGGAGTTGCTTACAAGATAAAGCAAGGTGGCTATGTGGAGGATACTAAAACATAACGTTTATTATTACACTTGTTAGACTAGAGGTAAATATGAAGAATGGGAAAAAAAAATAAAAAATCAGAGGCTAGACCAAAAATATGACAACCATGAAAAGTCAGATTCCTAGCCAAGAGGTGGAAATAGAAGTATTTGGATAGTATGATACAATGTTGCAGAAAGAGGGTTAGAGGTTTTTACAGAAGTGCAGGAACAATTGGGCTGCAACGAAGTAATCAAAATAGTATGCAATAATTGTGTACGCTATAAAAGTACAATGAAAAAAAGTGAGATACAGGTAGGTAAGTGTAGGAAGAGTCAGCAATAAAATCACATACTATGGAAAAGCAGCCTTCATGGATTGCTATAATAGGACAGGTGCTGCAAATATGGATGAGGGCCCAGGTGTATCTACATGGTATGCATAAAATGTATACATACACATACAGGGTTATTCAGAGAGCGTGAAAAGCAGGAGAATGACTGGAGAATGAAAACTTCTAGGTCAAAATAGCCAAACCAGAAAAATTCTCCCTTTCATCTCCCTTTCCAAATCGGCTATTTTGACCTAGAATTTTTCATTCTCCAGTCATTCTCCTGCTTTTCACTCTCTCTGAATAACCCTGATAGAATACACAGGGTGTTCCGTATTGTAGATAGGGTTAATAGACAGTCTCATCTGGGGCACTTCGTATGAGGTAGGGGGAAGCAGGACGTGTGGCTGGGAAAGGAGGGCATTCAGTAATCCACTTTTAGAACAATATGACCATGTATAAAACCCTGAAATTGCTCCCAGCATGGAAAATGAGAAGATAATTATGGCAGTGATATTTCTCATATTGTACGTGACAAAAGGACCAGGCCTTTGCTTTTAATATATAAATAAGCAGCCAATTTGTAAAAAAATTCTTTTAGATTTCACATGGTTATGTTTGTTATCTTTGGAAAGGCCAGACTCTGGCCTGTCAAATGACCCCTAAATTTACTTTGAGGTGTAAAGAATGAAGATAAAGGGGTCCAATGGACCTCCGCTCTGCTCACAGCGGTTTGATGGCTTGTGTTTTCGTTGGATGCTCCCATCACTGGAAATGAAAAGGTGTGTTAGGGTGGCAGAATTATTTGCTTTACAAGTAAAAGCACATATTTCTCTGACCTAAGGCAGTGGTATTAAGTACACTTTGCATATATCTCATTTTTACATGTTGCGTGGTCATATATGGCATTGTTTGAAAGGACAGACTCTGACCTATCCAATGACCCCCCACTTGACTTTGTGCAGTTGCAAGTATTTATAAAGTGCCAATAAATTCCTTGGCGCTGAACAATGGGAGAGAGTGTAGAGATTAGCGCTGCATGGTTTCAAAGCTCCCCAATCGGTCCTTGCTGCAGTGAGGCGGTTTAGGTATTTGAAAAAACAATGTGTAATAATACGTTGTGCCATTGCCTCCGCACTTGCTGGCGACATGGAAAATGAGATAGTGAGTTGGTGCAGCGTGATTGTTCGCTTTACAATTCAAAAGTGAACTATATTGTTGTTAGAAAGAAGGAAATGTTTTTTTTTACATAAAACCTGATCAAGTTTGGTACCATTTGGAAAGGCCATGCTCCGGTCCCAATGATACCTCACATGACCCTATAGCTGATACAGCTCCGTAGATACAGGGGCCCAAATTAGTGCAGACATAGTTATCCTTTATCTGGGTCTATTATGGGGCCTGGAGCTGCTGCTCCCAACAGCCCCTATTTTAATCAGGCCCTGCCTACATCTCCTCTCTTACTATTAGGTATGTTCCATCCTGGTCACTTCTCTCTGCTAATAAACTGTTATCCTCTCCACATACCCGCACCTCCAGCTCTCTCGCCTACAGGACAATTCAAACAACCCCTATCAATGGTTTCCCTCCCTCACAACATTCAACTCTTACAGTGCCTCCAGTCTATCAGCTCACTCCATAATCCCTCAGATGCCCCATTTCTGATCTCACAGCCCCCATGCATCCTACTACTACTTATTCTCCAATATTTACCTTTGCCACTGTATCACTGCTCACCTCTTGGATTGTAAACTCTTGAGCAGGATCCCCTTCTTCTATTGTCCTCAGTGTGTCAAACGTTTATTTTAATTCAGTTTGTTTTGTCCTTACCATTGTACAGTGCTATGGAATCTGTTGGCACTTTATAAATGCTTGTAATTTTTATTGTAAGCCTTTCTTGCAAGGGTAGTCTGATACACTGAACAATGTTTATAGATGGATTTGAGGTGTGTAGATGCAGACATGTGTTAGCATGGGGGATAGTGTATAGAAGACTGTCATAGGTAGAGGAAGTGTAGATAGAAGTGAAGAAGAGGAGTGACCACTCACAAGCTCCATTGTTGTGAATGTTTTCTTACGGTGTTAACCTGCTAAATTCTTCTCCACCTGTACCACAAGGCTTTTTATAATGCTGCAATTTCCAATAATTTGCTACACCTTAATCTATATGCATTGTTAGGTTCTCCTCGTTGCCTCCAACCAATGTTCCAGTGTAGCAGAGTGCTGGTCCCTGCGCAAGGAGGGACTTCCCCTTAATAATCTATTCCAGCAGTTGTCCCCAGGAGGTAAAAATGCATGTTATTTTTATATTTGCACTGGTTTTTTTTTATCCCTTTCGATTAGATTATTCTTTGGTGTTGATTTATTTATTTCTTCCTTCCTTCTAGTGAGTGATAAACAACCGATGATCCTGAAGTGGCGTATTCTTTCAGCTACTAATGAGCTGGAGCGGGTTTCTGCAGTAGCACTACCAAAACTACCCATCTCCCTTACTAGTGCAGATATTAAGATGGCAAATGAGACCAAATTCTACCCCGGTCTAGGTGAGATATATGTGACCTCTGCTGCTGCATAGATATAGTTTCTTAAAAATAGGGCTGCAATTATTATTAATCGATTTTAGTTGACGTGTTTTTTTTTTTTTTTGTTTTAGATTCAACGGATAAAATATTTTGATTTTACTTAAAAAGGAACAATATGTAAAAATCAACCCCTCCCTCCTTTTTTCACCCCCTTATTCTCTTATGCATTTTTGTAACCTTCGTACTGGGTGTAGGAGCTGTACTGCCGGTGTTGTATCCTTGCACCAGGAAGGATACAATACCGGTAGTACAGCTCCTCCACCCAGTGGCAATACCCCAGGGTCTGTGCTATAGTTCTGTTACTATTGTAAACTAAATAAAAACAAGCTGCTTAAGTCTAACAACCATAGAACTAAGTTGTACAATCGGCTCCAAAGTCGCATCTGAAGTTATTAACGTCTACTCTAAACGGTGTGTGCGTTACACAGACCGACTAATCAATAATGAAAATCATTGTCCACTATTCTCATATCAATTGATTCGTTGTTTCAGCCCTAATTGAAAATAATACCCTGGGGAAAAAGTAATTATAATAAATGATAATTATACAGGTTTTGTGGCCACTGTAAAATCTTTTGATGATTTTGGGTTGTAACACTGCAATTATATGTGTTCCCAGACTTTGTTTCCTTTGTGCACCATGAATACTCAAGTTGAACAGGATTCCTTATAACATTGAACAGGCCATGCTAGAGCCAGATGTGCTTAGATGTATTAGGTTTACTAAAATATATAACATGATGCAAAAATGATTATACAGGGTGTCCATAAAGTTTCATTACAATTTCAAAAATGTATTACAAAGGCAAATGAAAAGACTGATAAGTGAAAATTATTACAAAATGAGATGTATATATTTAAGTTTTTGCCTCATTTAATACACCTCTACATCCGCACCATTAGTTGCACGAAGCGCATCAAGACGGTACTCGATTTCTTGCCATGTTCGCTGTAGCATACGCTCATCAATGGTGGCAATGGCATCAGTGATCCTCCGCTTTAGATTAATGATGTCGGTACCTTTTTGTTCGATACACGACCTCTTTAATATAACCCCATAGAAAGAAGTCGAGGGGAGTGATATTTGGTGAATTGAGGTGGCCAGGCAATTGGGCCATCCCTTCCAATCCACCGGTCTGGAAATGTTTCATTTAAAGATATCGTGTATCGAACAAAGGTACGATAGATTTTCCTACTTTAACCCCTTAGTGACCAGGTGGTTTTACAAATGTCCATCAGATATTGCCCGCTGCTGTTTTTACATTTCTGCACTGTTTGTGTTTTAGTTCAAATTTTCCTCTTACTTGTTTATGCAACCCACACATATTATACAGTTTTTCCTGTCATTAAATGGAATTTCTAAAGATACCATTATTGCCATCATATTGTATACTTTACTATAAAAAAAATGGAAAAAACACACTTTTTCAAAATCCCCAAAATCTACAACTGCCAAAAAAGACCCAGGCTAAATAGTTTCGAAAGTAAATCCTGAGATTAGAAATACTAAATTTTTACATGTTTTTGCTTTATAACCCTTTCACCACTGAGCCATTTCATCTCTGTGCTGAGCTCATTCTGTCCGTTTTTATGCGCATTATTTTTAAATGCCAACCTAGGTCCTATTTTAGTAACCCCCCCCCCCCCCGACAAAATCAATCTTATTTTTTTTTTTTTAATTTGCTTTTACAAGAAACCTAGTCCTATTTGGTATCATTGGAAAGGCCATGATCAGGCCTCACCAATGATATAATACATAGCTGCCACGGATCAGGAGATGGGGTGATTCTTTGGATCCCCTTATCTCCACTTGGCAGCTAGGGGGTTAACTGGCCCACTGACGTCCTCACACATATGGTGAGGATGTTAGTGGGTGGGGGGTGACCCGGGAGCTTGACTGACATCAAGATGTCAGCCACTTCCGGGTGTGAATCGCGATTTGATCCTGATTGGCGCCGAATCATGATCCGGCAACAAAGGGAGGGGTTAATATTATATACGAAAAAAAAGTGGTAGACACCAACTACCCAATATTAATTTTAATAGGTTTACAAAAATCACTAACATGACACCGAACACATAAAAAACCTATATAATGAAATAGACAGGTCACAAATTGAAACCACCCAATGAGGGATAGGTACCTCACTAAGGCAATCCTGTTGGTCTGTGCACTCAAATCAGGTAAAACTGAGTAACACGACCTAGCTTATGTAGGCTACTGAGCGGCAATTAACAGTATACCAGGCATTCATACAATCAAATCAAAGCATTGGGTAATTCATACTCTTCGGAAGACCACCTTAAATATGTGTAGAGGTCGACCGGTATATAGATAAATATGCACATAAAGTAGCAAGATGTTGCATAAACTTATAAAGTATCAATGCTGTAAAGGGCCTAACATATGGCTCCTATATATGCGTGTTATACATTCATTGAAACAGAAATTGTACTGGAAATTGTAGCTGTGCAATCATAGAAACTGCTAAAATTGTCGATACAGCATAGGTTTATAAATTTAGAACCATCAAGCAGCACAAAAGCCATATAACAAAGATAACTACGCCCTCATTGTTAGGGGCAAAATTAGATAGATGCCAAAGTGACCAATCTAATTTTGCCCCTAACAATGAGGGCGTAGCTATCTTTGTTATATGGCTTTTGTGCTGCTTGATGGTTCTAAGTTTATAAACCTATGCTGTATCGCCGATTTAGCAGTTTCTATGATTGCACAGCTACAATTTCCAGTACAGTTTGTTTCAATGAATGTATAACCGGCATATATAGGAGCCATATATGAGTGGTCATAAATGGTACCAGTGGTAAGCGGTGTCCCTCGGGGGTCTGTTATAGGACCAATTCTATTCAATTTATTTATAAATGACCTTGAGATAGGCATTGAAAGCCATGTATCAGTGTTTGCAGATGACACAAAACTAGGAAAAGTAATACAATGTGAGCAGGATGTTACTTCGCTGCAGAGGGATTTAGATAGATTGGGGGACTGGGCACTTAAATGGCAGATGAAATTTAATGTGATAAATGCAAAGTTACGCACTTTGGAGTGAAGAACACACAAGCAATTTATACCCTAAATGGTACGGAGTTAGGGAAATCCAAGCAGGAGAAGGATTTGGGAATAATCATAGACTTCAAACTAAGTAACAATGTGCAATGTCAAACAGCAGCCGCCAAGGCCAGCAAAGTATTGGCATGCATTAAAAGGGTAGTTCACTCACGGGATGAAAACATAATTTTGCCTCTGTATAAATCAATGGTCAGGCCGCACCTTGAATATGCCGTGCAATTTTGGGCACCTGTCTTAAAAAAAGATATTATAGCGCTAGAAAAAGTGCAGAGACGGGCAACTAAATTAATAAGGGGAATGGAAGGGTTAAGTTATGAGGAAAGACTAACAAGCTTAAACCTGTTTTAGTTTAGAGAAACGGCGCCTTAGAGGGGATCTGATAACCTTTATATAAATAGATACGGGGCCATTATCAACCATTGTCTGATAATCTATTCATTAACAGGTCTATACACAGGACAAGGGGTCATCCATTTAGACTGGAAGAAAGAAAATTTAGCTTAAAGCATAGGAAGGGTTATTTTACGGTGAGAACAATAAAGCTGTGGAATTCTCTGCCTGTTGAGGTGGTTGGGTCAGAGTCTGTACAGACTTTTAAAAAACGACTGGATGACTTCCTGCAGACACAGAATATTAAGGGTTATAATATTTAATATGTGGGTAAAAGCTTCTTGATCCAAGGAGAAATCTGACTGCCATTCTGGGGTCAAGAAGGAATTTTTTCCCAGTATATTGCATATTGGCAAGCATTTCAGACTGGGTTTTTTGCCTTCTTTTGGATCAACCGCAGTAGGTTATGTGGGAGAGGCTGAACCCGGAGGCTGAACATGGACGCATGTCTTTTTTCAGCCTATATACTTAGCGTTGTGGATAGAAAGCATGTCCCACAATCTGTGGCTCTTCTTAATTCTTTTGAGGCACTTTCAGAGTGTAGTGGTAAGACGGATGCAGGCTCAGACACCATAGTTGAGGAACCACCATCCACTATGCCTAAGGTATGCAGCACTGCAACCAAGGACAAAAATGAAAAGGTGGGACTTGATAGAAGGCAATTGTTGCTGGGTGATTCTATCATAAGAGGTGTTGAGCTGGAGAGTAGTGGTTTGGTGAGATGTCTTCCTGGGGCTACTGCTCGTAGAGACGGGAGACGTATTCTCAATATTGTCAAAGAAGCAAAGCAGCAAGGGGAAGTGGATGTTCTAGTCCATCTAGGGACAAATGACTTGGCTAGCAATGAGGTTTCTGAGATTAAGGAAGATTTTTGTGTTCTTGGAGGTGAAATACAGCAGATTGCGTCCACTGTGTCATTCTCTGAAGGTTTGCCTGTGCATAACATTCAAGATAGGAAGATGCGCAATAGGGAATTCAATTTGTGGCTTCGGGAATGGTGTCGGGAGCAAGGATTTGGCTTTGTGTCCCATGATAGCTCTAATTGGAGCAGAAAGGAACTGTATAAAAAAGATGGTTTGCATCTTACTCATAGGGGAACATATGTTCTCAGTGAGAAGATCAAAGGTTTCACAAAGAAATATTTAAACTAGGAGGGGGGGGACAAAAGGGTAAACAATCTGCCCGATTGTCCCCCAAAACTAAATCGGAGGGTGCAAGCAACATGCAAGGTAAAAAATGACAAGCTCAGAGTCGTGTCTATAAATGCTCGCAGTTTAGTCAATAAAATCAATGAACTGGAGGCAATGATGGCAGCTGAAAAAGTAGATTTAGTGGCGGTTACTGAGACATGGTTCAGTGAGAAAATAACTGGGACATAACAATACCGGGGTACTCTTTATATAGAAAAGACAGAGAAGGTAGGAAAGGAGGAGGAGTGGCCCTGTATGTGAAAAACAACATAAAAACGAACCAAATAAAAGTGAGCGAGGTGAACATAGAGTCAGTTTGGGTTACGCTAACATTTGGCAATCATACAGTAGCTCGTGTAGGTGTGATCTATAGACCCCCTGGACAAGTAGAAGAGCTAGATAATCTGCTGCTTGAGGAAATAGCCAAAATGGCAATGAAGGGGGAAGTTATTATCATGGGGGACTTTAATCTTCCTGATGTGAACTGGAAAACCAAAATAGCTGGGTGCACCAGGAGTACAAATATTCTAAACTCCTTACTGGGATTATCTCTAACACAAGTAGTTGAGGAGCCGACCGGTAAAGAGGCCATATTGGATTTAATACTCCCAAATGGAGGTTTGGTATCGGACGTTGTTGTAGGTGAAAATTTCGGATCTAGTGATCACCAGTCAGTATGGTTTAATATAAGAACAGGGATGGAGCCGCACCACACAAAAACAAAAGTTTTAGACTTTAAAAAACAGATTTTTCTAAAATGAGATTTTGTGTGAATGAGTCATTCTCAGACTGGAGGAGTTTAAAGGGAGTCCAGGAGAAATGGGATTATTTAAAGGAAGCATTATTGAAGGCCACAGGAAATTGCATTCGGCTTGTTAGCAAAAACAAAAAAGGGAAGAAACCAATGTGGTACTCTGCAGAAGTGGCCAAAATAGTGAAGAACAAGAAGATAGCATTCAATAATTATAAAAAAACTCAGCGTGAAGAGGATAGGCAAACCTATAAGATTAGGCAGAAAGAGGCAAAGCAATTTATAAGAGCTTCCAAAGCACACGCAGAAGAGAAAATAGCTCAGTCAGTAAAAAAGGGGGACAAAACATTTTTTAGATACATAAACGAGAAAAGAAAAGTAAAACAAGGATTAGTTAGATTAAAAACAAAGGAAGGAAGGTATGTAGAAGAGGATAAAAGTCTCGCTGACTGCCTCAATGAATATTTTTGTTCAGTCTTTGCAGAAGAAAAGGAAGGAAAGGGACCTCAGTTAGGAGAGAACACTAAAGAGACATTTACATATGAGTTTACAGAGGAGGAGGTTCTAAAGCAGCTGTCTAAAGTAAAGACAAATAGGGTGGATCCCATCAGGCCCCATTGACTTAAGTTATTAAAAGAGCTCAGTGATGTAATAGCAAAACCGTTAACAGATTTATTTAACCAATCCTTGTTAACAGGAGTCGTCCCAGAAGACTGGAAATTAGCAAATGTTGTGCCCATTTACAAGAAGGGTAGTAGGGAGGAATCGGGGAACTATAGGCCAGTTAGTCTTACGTCAGTAGTGGGGAAATTAATGGAAACCATGTTAAAGGAAAGGATTGTTGAACATCTAAAAACACATAGATTACAGGATCAGAAACAACATGGGTTTACCTCAGGGAGATCATGCCAAACTAATCTTATTGATTTTTTTGATTGGGTAACAAAAATAATAGACACAGGTGGTGCAGTAGACATTGCTTATTTAGATTTCAGTAAGGCTTTTGATACTGTTCCGCATAGAAGGCTTATCAATAAATTGCAATCTTTGAGCTTGGATTCCAATATTGTTGAATAGATTAGGCAGTGGCTGAGTGACAGACAACAGAGGGTTGTGGTAAATGGAGTTTATTCGGCGCAAGGTCTTGTTACCAGTGGGGTACCTCAGGGGTCAGTACTTGGACCCATTCTCTTTAATATTTTTATTAGTGATATTGCAGAAGGTATTAATGGAAAAGTATGTCTTTTTGCTGATGACACAAAAATTTGCAACAGGGTTGACGTTCCTGGAGGGATCAGCCAAATGACAAATGATTTAGGTAAACTAAAAAAATGGTCGGAGTTGTGGCAATTGAGTTTCAATGTGGATAAGTGCAAGATAATGCACCTGGGACGTTAAAACCCAAGGGCTGAATATAAAATATTTGATACAGTCCTAACCTCAACATCTGAGGAAAGGGATTTAGGGGTTATTATTTCAGAGGATCTAAGGGTAAGTAGTCAATGTAATAGAGCAGCAGGAAATGCTAGCAGAATGCTTGGTTGTGTAGGGAGAGGTATTAGCAGTAGGAAAAGGGAAGTGCTCATGCCACTGTACAGAGCACTGGTGAGACCTCACTTGGAGTACTGTGTGCAGTACTGGAGACCGTATCTCCAGAAGGATATAGACATCTTAGAGAGAGTTCAGAGAAGGGCTACTAAAATGGTGTACGGCTTGAAGGAGAAAAGTTACCAAGAAAGGCTTAATGATCTTAACATGTACAGCTTGGAAAAAAGACGAGACAGAGGAGATATGATAGAAACATTTAAATACGTAAAGGGAATCCAAAAGGTAGAGGAAGGGAGTATATTTAAAAGGAAACAAAGTAGCAAAACAAGAGGACATAGTCTTAGATTAGAGGGGCAAAGGTTTAAAAGTAACATCAGGAAGCATTATTTTACTGAGCGGGTGGTGGATACATGGAACAGCCTTCCAGTAGAAGTGGTAGAGGCCAAAACAGTAATTGAATTTAAGCAAGCATGGGATAGGCATAAGGCTATCCTAAACAAAAGATAAATCCAGGTCAAGTATCCATGTAATTGGGCAGACTAGCTGGGCCGAAAGGTTCTTATCTGCCGAAATTTTTCTATTTTTCTATGTTTCTATATAACTATGTATAACTATGTATAACATTAGTAGCAAATCCTATTTAGTTCCTTTTTTTTAATGTTTATCCTCAATGTAGAGGTGTATTTGTCATTGTAAGCTAGGTAACATGATTCTACTCATTTTTGTAGAATACTATAAATACTCCTTTGTCTATACCCCCCCCCCCCTCCATTGCAGGACTAGCTTTGGCCTTCCATGATGGAAATGTGCATATTGTACACAGACTATCTCTGCAGACTATGGCTGTATTATTTGGATCCTCTATGCGACCGTCTGAAGAGCCAAGTCTGAAGCGCCAACGGTCTCCTACCCCTTGTGTTCACTTCAAGGCTTTGCAAATGTCCTGGACTTCTCTGGCTTTGGTTGGACTGGACACACAAGGCAAAGTGAGTTTGAGTCTAATGTGGAAAGCTAACTGTAAACGTTTCCAGGATGTTCGATGAGAAGTTCCTCTGAAAAGAATTGGTAATGTACAGTATTTTCTGGTGTATAAGACTACTTTTTATACCTAAAAACATCCCTCAAAAATTGGCGGTCGTCTTATACGCAGGATATACAATACAATATGACGAGTATAGCCCAAAACCTATTTTTTTAACTGGAAGATGGGGGGGTTGTCTTATGCACCCGGTTGTCTTATACTCCGAAAATACGGTAGGTTGACAAGACTAATGACAATCATATTTTACACTTTCCTTTTACTGCTGCTGATCCAACACAAGGCCAAAAAAATCCACTTGAAGTATTTTTTTGGTTCTGTTCAAAGCGGAAACAGAATTACATTGGCCCCATAATGGCAATCAATTTTCTGTTTGGATCAACATTCCTTTCTTTAAAGGGACAAGCATGCTTTGCTAGTGTGCTTTTAAAAACATTCTATGCCTTTTTAAATGAGTCAGTGTCATTCAGCATACATAAAAAGCAAGTAAACATAATTTTTCATATTTACCTGCTTTTCTTTCTTGGTGTTTGCCACGCCCACCTCAAGAGGCACTTTAAGCTAACCAATCAGTGTGCATACTTTGGTATACATAAAAAACGTACTGAGCATGTGCGTCTGAGTTGCTCCTCCTCCCTCCTGCACTTTGAGCTGAGGGGGAGGGCAGGGCTGAACTTCCGCCTCCAACTACTGCAAGGACAGGGAAGGAAAGAAATCCATACACACAGGGAGAAAAAGAGACAGCATAGAGAGGGACAACAAAGAAAAGCGGAGACACGGCAAGAAATGGTAAAGAAAGTCCGCAAGAGAAAGCACAAGAAAAGGTACAGCGAGAGAGGGCACACACAAGAGAGACAGCACAAAGAGTGTGAGAGTGAGTGACTCTGTGATGGAGTTTGAGTTAGGCAGTGCGTAGGTAAACCATGAAAGGGCGCTAGGAAGCGTGTCAGTGAGTGAGTCTTTGTGTGTGAGGGGGCATGAGTGTGTGAGTGAGTCAGCGGGTGAATTTTGCTTTCACAGTTGCAGAGATGCTAATATTCAGTTCCTTGGTTTCCCCAGTCTGAGGTCCTGAGCTGCACAGCTTGTGTTAGTTCATACAATCACAGGTATTTTTAAAGCGGTAGCAGTTCCATAGTGCTGTACAGTGGGAGAGACAGAATAACAAATGTCCATACAATTTAAACACACAGAACAGTAGGAGAGAGGACCCTGCCCAAGAGCTTACAATCTAAGAGAAGAGGGGTGACACACTAGGTGAAGGTAATAGCTGAGTATGTGAAGTGGTGGGGTGCATGGGGGCTGTGGGCAAGATGAAGCAAGAAATGTAGTTCATGTGAAGCTTTGATGGGTGGGGGAGGAGGTGGGGAATATTCAGGAAGTGGGAGCTGAAGAAACACCCCTAGCTGAAGGGCGTCGCCAGAGAAGATATGACAGAGTTTAAAGTACAAAAATAAGAAACAGACATGCATAACCCTTTCTTTTAAAGGGACTAACCCAAGCTGTAATTAGCTTACTTGCGCATCACAAACTAAAACTCATTCAACTGTTTTTTCTTTTGAAGCAATTGCATGTAAAAAAGAAAAATTTAAAATTAAGTTTTTATCCCCTTTCCATATTGTGGATTTTCTCATAATGCAACATTTACCAAAATCTTAGCAAACCTCTCGCTTTACACAGTTAAGCAGTAGTGAAGAGGCAATAGGCTGAGGAGTGAATGTTTAGGCAAGGCTGCAAGAAATCTATTGTGCTGTCTAGGCTACTTGAGAGAAGAGATGGTAGCTGAATGAGATACAATAGTTAAAAGATTTATAATCTACCCCCTGATTATGTCCTTTGCATACATCTCACACAATGCAATCTTTTGAAGTATATTTGGAGATCCGACCTATTCAATCTATGCCCAGTGCCACACAGTGAGGAGCAAGCGATTGTAAAGATGCTGTGGATGACCCAGTGTGCAACAGAAAATATCACAAAATGGATGCACCCAGTGACACATATATTGAGTAAAATATTTTCTTCACATACATGAGAAAAATAAAGTACATGTATCCCCATAAATCCCCCAGTCTCACTCTGTTTTTGGTGACAAGAAGCGGCAGATTGGGTCACCGTACTCAACGCGGGATGACAGGCGAGTATCAGATTTATTGGAGGGGGGGGGGTTAGGTGGTGGTAAATGATTTTCCATTTGCAGAATCTTTTAGCACCAACTTTTTGGACTTATTAAAATTTGCCTTGCGCATCCCGTCGTTAATTAGGACTAGCACTTTATAATACCTTATTTATCAAAACGCTAATTAATGATTGTGCTCCCCATGTTAATTATAGGATGCGCAAAGTACAGTAAGCTTGCGGAAGCTAGCACAAAGCCGATGCGCTACCGGGTTTAGTATCAGGAATGTAACATGGGGGGGAGATGTGTTAAAACCACTTATTCTGGTGATCATGCTTACACATTGACGCTAACGTTGGCGTTCATTAGGGAATGCTGCCCTATGTGTTCTGTATTAAAAAAAAAAAAAAAAAGGAAAACCCTCTTCTAGTCAAACTCCATGCCCCACCCCTCCAACGCAGATGATTGCTACTTGCCCATTCCAGTTAAAAATTCCTTTACAGGGATACTACCACTTACATAAACTGTATCTAGATTACTTGTGCATTACAAACAAAACCACATTATAAAACACATGCTGCTGTTTGGTTTTTCTTTGAAGTAATTGCATGTAAAAAGGAAAAATAAGTCAATGTAGGTGTTTATCTCCTGTTTTCATTTTCTGGATTTTTCCCATGAATGAACATTTACCAAATTCTGTGCAAAACTATTTACTTTGTGGCTGTGGTTTATTTAACAACTTAAGTGTAGTGGAGGAGGGAATGTTTAGATAAGGGAGGGCGATTGTGACCAAAGCTACACGAGATAAGAGATATGTCCAGGAGGTTACAAGATTTCTAATCTACCCATTGGTGATGTCCTTGGAATACATTCCACACAATACTTTGATCGGAGTCAGTGACTGACCCTTTGACTCCATTTTATTGCCATTGCCACACAGTGAGGAGCAAGTGATGTAAAGATACTGGGGGGGGGGGTGCAGTTTACAACACAAAAGTGACAGTAAAATATTTTGACTAACATTAGGGATGCACTGATACTAGTATCGGTGCTGATACAGGACATTTGAATGAGTACTTGTACTCTTACAAATGCCCCGATACTTTTACCGATACCAGAAGACTTCATTGAGCTGGCTGGCTGGGCAGTGCGTAAGGGCTGGGGCTGCTGGCAGAATGTATGAACAGCATTCTGCCAGACCCCACCGGCTGGCCTCGTCCCAGCGAGCGGCCACCAGCAAAGGTTGCAATGCGGCTGCATGCTGGGACCGCCAACCGCTCTCTGGCAAGATCTGACAGTTTGCGAGGTCTCACGAACTCTGCAAGCTATCGCAAGCGTGCCTCCCCAGCAGAGCAACCTTACCGTCTGTCACTCGCTGGAACGCGGGCAGCAGGAGTGGCCTTGCAGAATGCTGTTAGTACATTCTGCCAGCCGCCCCACTGTCTGTATCTATATCTGAGGTCTGATTTTTCTGGATATACAGGTATGAAGTCTGGTGTTTGTGTGGTCCGGGTGCGTGCAGGCCTATGCAGTGGGTAAATGGAGTGTCTGGCCATACATTTCAATATTAACATAAATTGGACAGGCTTTCACCAAAATCCTAAATTATTTATTGGAAAGAGGTCACATGACATTAAATAGAAGTATTGGTACTCCTTCTTAAAAAAAAATCGTATTGGCACATCCCTACTAACCATACAAGAGTAAAACGACGTACCTGTAATATATCAGCAACTAAGAACATTTCATTTTTTGGTGGTAGTGGCCCTTTAAGCACTACAAGTAGTTTTACCTCTTCAGTGTCAGCTACTATTGTTCAGGACTGCCTGTGTGGGCTGGTTTATAGCCACTTATAAACGGTTTCTGTTCGTTTAAAAGCCTTTTTTCCTGCTTTACCCACACGGAGTGCTGTATCTATATACAAAGCCATGGCGGTATGTGGATCCCTGGTTAGAAATGTTCTGGGCGTCTAAACAATTCTAACGAGAACGGGGGCATGCAGTCAGGGTATAGGAAGATTCATTAAACTCCCTTTTTGTAGCAAAATGTCTTTGAAATATTTTTTAGAATATTTATTAAAATGTCTGAAATGAATGGAGACAGAAGAAAAAAGGGGAAGAGAGGAGGTTTAATGACTATCGGGTCTATTCATTAAAGGTGAAACTCGAGAGTTTTCCCATTTACCTAACTTTCCAAATCGGCTATTTGGTCTAGAGATTGTTCTCTTCTCCTGCCAATTCTCCTGAGTTTCACCTTTAGCAAATAGACCTGTATATAAACTTTTCAATAGCTTTTATAGGAATTTGTTCTATAGTGCCGGTGTTTCAGCTGCAAGATACTTTCGGGCCTTGCGGATTCATGTAGAGGTAATTTTCTGTTCATACAATGGAAAATTTTCATGTTCACAGGACATTACATAAAATGTTTTTGGTTTGTGGCACTGTTAGAAAGTATGCGTGCAAAATGTAGCTTTTCCAAACACTGTCCTTAAGCACCCCTAACAAGTCAGTGGACAGCCACATAATCCATAAAAACTAGTTTGAAAACTTTAGAACATCATTACATTTCAGGACAAGTCAGTGCATTAAATTGTTCATACAGTGTTTTTTTTTATTCGAATTTCTGTCCATTTAGTTTTGTAATTGAGAAGAGGAAATGGTGCTTAATTTAGTTTTCTGTTGGTGTATGACATGACCTTTTCGTGCCTAATCAATTGTCAAGTGTTTTGAGGCAAAATACATAGAGATAATTGAAGTGGATGTACTGGAAAATATTCTCCAAATGAGATTAATTGCCCATAGAACCGTGCTTTTCAATGGATTTTTCTTTTTCCCCTTATCCATCAATTTAAATCTCTTAGCTTTTCTGAAACTCAGACCTTATTTACAGGCCTTGAAGTGCACGCATGCACGAATACTTTTTATTATTCACTAATCTGGCAAAAGACATTAGGCCCGGGTCAGACTAACGCAGTGGTCACGTCCGTGTTGCCGCACATTTTAACATCTGTCGTAGCATAAAATTATGATCAATAGAGACCCACGCACGAAGTACGTCCGCTCAGAAGTGCGGATGCACATGGCACCGGCCGCAATTTAGGCAAGAACGTCAAACCGCTAGGAAGGAACGCACAGAGTGCGCCACGTCCGCGTAGCTTTGTCTGTGAGTGATGGAACGTAGTCAGACGGACTGCATTTTTGACGTCCAGCATTTTCGACGGACAAAATGGTTTTTCATATCATGTATCAATTTTTTTCATTTTACATATTAATTTTATTTTCCATCTGCTTCAGTCAAAAAAGTCAGTAAAAAAAAAAGGACCGTGCGGTGTCTACAGTTTCATCAGTCAGAAAGTACATCAGTTGTTCACGGACGCACAGTGTGCTCAGAATGCGTTTGTCTGACATTAGCCTTAATGTTAATAAATGAGGCTAAAATAACCGTCTCATGTCTAGACTCCCTAATGATCCCTTCCAAATCTATATTTAAGTTTTAAAAAAAAATTGTGACTTTTACTAAGGGGGTTATTCAGCAAGTGCCAGTGGTGCATCACCAACATACACCAGTTTATCAGTAGAAGCTTCACTGTAATGATTCTCTTGTCACTCTTTGGATTTTACTTTTGTGAAATGCTGGTGTTTGTTTGGGCTGCAACACTGGCACTCACTGAACAACCCCCTAAGATTCACAGCATTGAGTGAGAGTGATGGGATTCTTTCCACTATGAGTATAGGGTGAAGGCCTCACTAATAATGTGAGATTTTTATTGCAGCAAATTCACAGCCAAGTTAAATTGTAGAAGTATAAAAAGAAAGATTGCAACTGTATCAAATTCAAAGAATATATTCCCACACCTCAAAACTATAGTTACAATAGGAAACCTAAGGCAACATTAATATAAATTCCTTCCAAATCCCCAACTACATTGGCTCGATAGTGTAGCATCATGGAAGCCCATGATTCTTGGCGAATGACTCCTCACTGAGGTTCTTTCAATCTCCTTTTGAAGGCCAATTAAAAAGTGCAGTATTAATGTGGTTAGTCAGTTAAGCACCAAAAACATTATAAACCTAGATTTTAAAATCTATTTTTTTGTCTGTTTGCCCTTTGTAGAGAAGCCTATAGTTTAAAACAAGTATTACAATAATTAATTTGCAGTTATACTCTGTTTTACTTTGGCAATAATGGGAGGGTGGGGGCTCCAACTTGATTTTTTTTTTTTTCCCATCCACCCCCTTCCCCCAATCTGTTGCATCTAATTTAGTTGCCATATGCCCAAATACGTCATACAACATCTCACAATGCCTCACTTACATTTTCATCTTTCCAGCTCAGCATGCTACGTGTTTCGCCCTCGATGGGACATCCTTTGGACATGACCACTTCCCTAAGACATTTGCTGTTCCTGCTGGAATACTGCATGGTTACCGGTTACGACTGGTGGGACATTCTTCTGCACGTTCAACCAGGCATGGTGCACAACCTTGTAGAAAAGTTGCATGAAGAGTACACCAGGCAAAACGCAGCCCTTCAGCAGGTGAGGTGCTTGTGGCAAATCCTTAACTCTAGAACACTTACCTGAAATTCCATAAAGTAGTATCAATGCAGCAGTAGTTTGAATCACATTTACTTTCAGGTCCTCTCCACCAGAATCCTGGCAATGAAGGCATCACTATGTAAACTGTCCCCTAACACTTTGACTCGAGTGTGTGATTACCATGCCAAGCTCTTTCTGATCTCTATCAGTTGTACTTTAAAATCCCTGCTTCGCCCTCACTTTCTGAACACCCCAGACAAGAGTCCCGGAGACCGTCTCACGGAGATCTGCAACAAATTCACAGATGTTGGTAAGTGGGTTCACATTCATTGAGCTTAGACTTGGTAAGGCTCTCAGAATTCATGTATGTTGTGCTTTTTTTTTCTTCTTCTTAGATATTGACAAAGTGATGATTAATTTGAAGACCGAGGAGTTTGTCCTGGATATGTCAACACTTCAGTCCCTGCAGCAGTTAATTCAGTGGCTGGGAGACTTTGTACTGTATTTGCTGGCCAGCGTTCCCAACCAGGTTTTTGCAATTTTAAATATTTTTTTCCTTAAACCTTTCTTTGGACCATTCCAATGACCTCCATTCTAATATTTGTGGGAATCTATTTGTTGGGTTGATGACTTGCATGATTCACTGAGCAGATATGGTTTTGATTAGGGATGCACCGATACCATTTTTTTAAGACTAGAGTACAAGTACCGATACTTTTTAAAAGTACTCACCAATACCAAGTACCAATACTTTTATTTAATGTCATGTGACGCTTTTCAATAAATAATTTAGGATTTTGCTGAAAGCCTGTCCTGTTTAAGTTAATATTGCAATGTATGGCCAGACACCCCATTTACCCACTGCTTGCACACACTCTGACCACACACAAACACCAGATTATATATATATATATATATATATATATACACACACACCCACACACTGGTCTGGTGTCTGTTGGGTATACATGTATCGGATGCCTGTGGTGTATATATTATTTATATATAATATACCCCACATGTATACTCAACAGACACCAGCCCACAGTGTGCGTATACACACACACTCTGAGGGCGGGTGTGTGTGTAATATATATAACACATACACACTGAGGTCTGAAATGTGTGTGTATATTTACGAATGCTCTAACGGCATTCAGATAGGCCCCTGCAGCTGACCGCGTTCATACCTTCCAGCGAGTGCAGCCGGCAAAGCCTTTGCGCATCCGTTCGTTGGGAAGCCCCCAGCCACGATCTCGCGGGAGTTCGCGAGATCGCGGCTGGGGGCTTCCCAACGAGCGAACACGCAAAGACTTTGCCGGCGGCGCTCGTTGGAAGGTATGAACGTGGTCAGCTGCAGGGGCCCAAGCCCCTTGGATGCCGGTAAGCCGACTCAATGCTAGCTTCCGATATCGGGGGCATCTGCGCGAGTACCAAGTACTTGTGCAGAACCCGGTATCGGCACCGATACTAGTAACGTTATCGGTGCATCCCTAGTTTTGATGCATTCTTTATTCTCGCTCTCGTTTTCTCTTAAGTATTTTTCAAAACCATCATACTCCAGTCCTCAGGACCCACTACAGGCCAGATTTTAAGGCTCATCTTGAGGAAATACAGACTGTCCTGCAATCACTGAGCTGCAAACCATATCACCTGTGCTGTGCTTCAGATATCTGGCAAACCTGGCCTGTTGGTGGGTCCTGAGGTGAAAAAGTATATAGAAAAAGTGGCTCAGATGAAGCGTATGGAAATCCTCCTATGGAGTGGAGCCTAAAAGAAAGCAAATGGGACATACATTGCGCAGTATGTCAATTGTAATGTATCACCACAATTTGCATTAGGCTGAACAACTCACATGATGGAGAGCCATTTTACAGTTGGCTCATACATTGGCAGCTTGTACATATTGCAGGAACTCTTTGCCTCATGCAGATGGAAATAGAGACGGCACTCCACCAGAATATGCAATGCAATGGAGACTGCACTCCACCAGAATATGCAGTGCAATGCGATATACGATCTCCCCCAAACCTCAGGCGGAGTCAGGATGAAAACCGATAAAAAGTAAAAAAAGTCACAACCGACCTATTTATTAAAATATATTGCACAACGCGTTTCGACCTTATGGTCTTCCTCAAGTGCTAATATTTTACATGAAATGACAGTCACCTTTTAAACTGTTCCAAAACCGGATGTGTCCATATCCGCCCTGCGCCGGCGTTCTCCTCCACATGCGGTCGATGTCCATAAGGTTTCCATTTCATTTCCGGCCACGCTTGATGACACACTTCCGGTCGTGGCCATAAATGAATACAAATCAACATACATGCCTTTACGATGACGTGGCCGCCATCTTAATTATGGGCAAAAACGTTATAACAAGTATTCCTAATACAATAAAAACTAACATAAAATATATTGATCCCAAGGGATCAAATCCATACCATGATAAAAACAAGGATTTAAAAAGTTACCTATAAACACCAGATTCTGATATAGGTAGATATTCTTTTGTTTTTAAACTAATCCTGAGAAATTATTTTAGAACAGCCCATGGATATCAAAATCGATATTTAACCCTTCAGGTGTGAGGGTGCTCATATCGAAAATTCACTTATTTTCAATCTTATTAATATGTTTAATGTGATTACCTCCCCTCCAATGTTTTATTATCTCCTGTATCCCAATGAATTTAAGCAGACCGGGTCCCCATTATGAAATTTGGTAAAATGGGAAGAGACACTATGTAGGTCATATTTTCTTTTAATATTCTATTGATGTTCGGCAATCCTAGTTTTTAGCATCCTTGTAGTCCGGCCAATATATTGCAGACCGCATGGACACCACAAAAGGTATGTAAGATTTGTGGTATTACATGATATAAAAGAATGAATTTTGAAATCTTTCTTATTGGAATATGATTTTTTGAAATCTGAATTTTGACTTTCCTGAGGGCTGGAGTTAAGAAACACTGTATTCTACCACCTTCAAGCTGAAATTGCACGCTATCGTTCTGGATTTTAACACCTGATTCCATTATGCCTCCCCCTTTAGGGATCTCAATTACGGCCTGGACACAGTTTCCTTCGTGATGGAAGCTCTCTGGGTACATTACGAGAGATGATGGTGATGATCAGGATTTGGGGACTCCTGAAGCCCAGTTGCCTCCCTGTATACACAGCCACCTCTGATACACAGGACAGCATGTCTCTGCTCTTTCGTCTGCTCACACGCCTTTGGTTGTGCTGTAAGCATCACTTGCTAGAGGGGGGGGGGAGTAATTAAAGTGATTACTAAGCCATTAAAATATTCCTTTGTTCTCTCAGATGAGTTTGTTCAAATTACCTAAAGTACTTTAGTACTATTACAGTCATTACACCATATGCAATGAGCTAGAGATGCGTTGAACACTGATACATCTGTGGAAGTATTGCTATGGTGAATATGTTTAAGGGCATTTTGACATTTCTGTGAATAGAAGAGGAAATGTTAAGAGAACTAAAGTAAGCTACAATACATTCAGATCCTTTGCGGGGTATGCAGCACTCCATCCTTTTGTTTCCAGTAGAATTGCAATAAGTGGCAGTTACCCTGTAGCAATGAAACCTAATACACAATTTGAAAATCTTACATTTTAAATGTTGCTATAACTTGACGCAGCAAAAAAATGTTTTTTTACAAATTCGCCTATGAATTATACGTGCCCCTAGAGCACCAGGCGTCACAACATCATCCATCTTCTGCCTTTTTGCACAACACTACATCTTGTGCACTAGACCAGTATATATGAGTGCAATAATCTTGCTGTTGACATTTTTTTTCTTTATAATGCGTAATATATTTGACAGCTGCAATATACCCCTTTTTAAGGCTTCAAGAAGGGGCTGAACTGTTAATACAATGAGTGCTACGATTTGCTTGACGATGAACAAACCTACTCTACGGGTTGCTTGAGTAGCCACTATTCTTGAAATGTTGCCGTGCATGGTAGTGAGCAGTCACCTGTGCTACTGTGCATGATTTTTGTCAACAAATCGTTCATTTGTTTACATACATGCTTCTTTTTGCTGCTACTGCTGTGCTTTATCAGGTAATTGGTTGATACGTGATCATTTCTTGTTTAAAGTAGGTGTAACTGAATCTTCCTCTACCTTTGTTCCCCCACCTTCTTTGGCACTCTTGCCCACACTATACATGCCCACTGTGCCTGTTGAAGTGTGGATGCTGGCCTCCTGCCAATAGATTGTGGCCAATTTGGCAAAACCAGTTCTCATGGACAATGGGCATAAGGGGCACCTAAGGGTTAATGAGTTAAATGTATTTCGATTTTGAAACTGTTTCTATTTTAGTAGTTTGTGTTAGAGATGCAATGTAGACTTATTGTGGTCGCAATGTATGTCCATAGATTTAGCTGATGATGTGTGTTTGCTAGTCCTGTCTAGTGTGCACTAATTGGGTTTCTGCATCTTCTGAAGGAATTCACATCCACTTCATGTAGACATTGTATCCTGTTGATTGTGTCAGGTTCGCCCCCCCCCCTCTGTTCCGCCTATAATGGACCCCATTTCCATTAAAGCTCATCCATTTTCCCCTGCATTAAGATGTGTAGGGAGAGATGCATAGAAATTTACAGCACTCCCTCATGTTTTGGCTGGCGGTTGTGAGAAGGAAACATGCTGCGGATCAGCTTGGCTGAAGAGAAAGGATGGATGCTGTAGCAGGTTCGGGTCTGGTCCACGAGACGGAGACCAGTCACCCCCAGTTGCTGTTACAGTAGGCATCTATGGCAAAGTGAATGGAAGTTTCCTAATGGCATCAGTTATTCAGAGTTCCTGATACTTCACTATGTATATATGTGTGTGTGTGTGTGTGTGTGTGTGTGTATATATATATATATATATGACACATGGGGGGGGGGTAGTACTCAACCTGAACTAAGCTTTCAGTGCAGGTGCGTCTCTAAATTAAAATGCAAACAAAACCAGTAGCACTCCAGTCAACACGTTCAAAAGCCAACAACAGCTTCATGCATGGGTACATTATACCAGATTTTACCAACTGTTGAAAAATTCTTAGATCGAAGCTTTGTTGAATAAAATGGTGGAAATTTAGTTTGCAATGAACGACCATGAATTGCATTAAGCCTTCCAACAACGTCAATGTAATCCACCCTCTGGTAGGTCCTACTCTGCAAACTTAATGACTGCCCTTCATGGGATAAACTCACTGAGGAATGAATCCTTCCTGGAGCTCCCCACAGATCAAGGTTAAATAGAACCTGGGGGAGGAGTACCTGTGGTAGGGAGGGGTGCATACCCATTTTATTCAACTAAGCTTAGATTTAAGAAATTTTCAACATGTGGTAAAATCTGGTATAATGTACCCATGCATGAAGCTGTTGTTGTTGGTTTTTGAACGTGACTGTTGACTGGAGTGCTCTCTCCCTGGGTGTGTGTGTGTGTGTGTGTATATCTATAAAAGCCAAACCTGGCTGCATATGTATAAGGAGAAGCAGTATTTACAGATATTTAAAAATCTCCAGTCCATTTTTATTTCGTCTATTTATAATTTGTAGTAAAACCCCAAGCACTGTGCTTGCAACTTGTTACACAGGTACTACAGACTAACTTTCAGCCATATCATCATCTGAACAGTTTGTATCACACGGAAGCAAAAATTTGACGAAGTACTTTAGGAACCTATTGACGAACTGCTCTGGAACAATGCAGAAGTCGAGGAATCTAAAGTGTAGCATTTTTGAAACCTGGACGTTGCTGGTTAATGCTAATTTTAAGTTTTTTTGCGGGGTCTGTAATGTTATGTTTTTGTGGTCTTGTCAAATAGTAAAACAAAATTGCAAATTACAGAAGGATGTGTAAACTTTGACTTTGTTGGGTATTATGTATACACTTTTATTTGTAATACCCATTTCTCATATTAGCAGTAAATTAGTGCCGTGTTTGGCTGTAGTGATTTAGTGCCGATTTTTCAGTAAACCTTGCTTTCTTTCTCGTATTGTATAGCCCGTGATGAAAACCACCCGTGTGAACCAGATGAAGCATTGATTGACGAGTGCTGTCTGCTCCCCAGTCAGCTCCTCATACCCAGTATGGACTGGCTGCCACTTGGGAATGGAGTGATCAGTCGCATGCAAAGCAAACTTCCCCAGCGTCTCCAGTTTGGAAGGCCTCCTGGAGCTCCCAGTCACACCTCTGTTCAATATGAAGTCTACACACGGTGAGCAAATTTATGCACGCTTCCTTAAAAGTAAGAGTATTCAGTTGAAAAATAGAGGATCCACACACTTCAATAATCAGTAAAATAAATACATTTTATTTCAGAACCTGTGAGGTTCCCTCTATTGTAACTGATTTTTTGAGGTAAGTGGTTCCTCTACTTTTCTATTTGAATGTTCTTCGAAGGTTTAGGCCACCCTGGGGTCTATGAGAACCAAACAGACCCATTCAATCTGCAAATTTGGTCTACAACTCCTTCTTTGCTGTTACCTAATTCACATGTTGTTGTATATAGTTGAAACATTCATTTGTATGAGTTTCTTAACCTTTTTGCCATCCTCCAGGTCACCAACACAGCCAAAAATTGATCACTTGAGACGACTCCACTTGGGAACATTCCCTACAGAACCATGCAAATCTTGCACCCGGTAAGGCTTGGGCTGAGGGCAGTACATAAGGGTGGGGGAGGAGGAGCTGGAGGTTCTAAAAACTGATCTTGAGAAAGCTATAAGTCACAAGAGGTGAATCAGTAAGTTTCAAGTTCTTCAATCTCCTTACTAACCCCTTGTGGGCTATTCCTTTTCCCCTATAAAGGTGCTTCAGTGATGTTATTTATATGTCACGTTCCTTTTCTCAGTCTTTGCACGATTAATTATTTAACCTACAGTCAAATTCTATAATCTCGATATTTCATTCCTCTCCTAGCATCTTAATTTCATATTCCACTATGCAATCCCATGCCATTCTATATTTCATCCTGTGGTCCTATACGCCATATTGTGTGCCAAGCATGTGCTTGTTGGGTAGTAATGTGTGTAGTTCATATACACTATATTGCCAAAAGTATTCGCTCACCCATCCATATAATCTGAATCAGGTGTTCCACTTCCATGGCCACAGGTGTATAAAATCAAGCCCCTAGGCATGCAGACTGTTTTTACAAACATTTGTGAAAGAATGGGTCGCTCTCAGGAGCTCAGTGAATTCCAGCGTGGAACTGTGATAGGATGCCACCTGTGCGACAAATCCAGTCGTGAAATTTCCTCGCTCCTAAATATTCCACAGTCAGCTGTATTCTAAGAACGTGGAAGTGTTTGGGAACGACATCAACAGGCCACGTAAACTGACAGAGCGGGGTCAGCGGTGCTGAGGCACATAGTGCGAAGAGGTCGCCAACTTTCTGCAGAGTCCATCGCTACAGACCTCCAAACTTCATGTGGCCTTCAGATTAGCTCAAGAATAGAGCACAGAGAGCTTCATGGAATGGGTTTCCATGGCCGAGCAGCTGCATCCAAGCCATACATCACCAAGTGCAATGCAAAGCGTCGGATGCAGTGGTGTAAAGCACGCCGCCACTGGACTCTAGAGCAGTGGAGACGTGTTCTCTGGACTGATGAATCGTGCTTCTCCATCTGGCAATCTGATGGATGAGTCTGGGTTTGGCGGTTGCCAGGAGAACTGTACTTGTCTGACTGCATTGTGTCAAGTGTTTCGTTTAGAGAAAAGGCGCCTTAGAGGGGATCTGATAACCTTATATAAATATATACGGGGCCATTATCAACCATTGTCTGATAACCTATTCATTAACAGGTCTATACACAGGACACGGGGTCATCCATTTAGACTGGAAGAAAGGAAATTTAGCTTAAAGCATAGGAAGGGTTATTTTACGGTGAGAACAATAAAGCTGTGGAATTCTCTGCCTGTTGAGGTGGTTGGGTCAGAGTCTGTACAGACTTTTAAAAAAACAACTGGATGACTTCCTGCAGACACAGAATATTAAGGGTTATAATATTTAATATGTGGGTAAAAGCTTCTTGATCCAAGGAGAAATCTGACTGCCATTCTGGGGTCAAGAAGGAATTTTTTCCCAGTATGTTGCATATTCAGACTGGGTTTTTTTGCCTTCTTTTGGATCAACAGCAGTAGGTTATGTGGGAGAGGCTGAACCCGATGGACGCATGTCTTTTTTCAGCCTATATAACTATGTAACTAAGTGTAAAGTTTCGTGGAGGGGGGATTATTGCGTGGGGTTGTTTTTCAGGAGCTGGGCTTGGCTCAAGTGAAAGGAACTCTGAATGCTTCAGCATACCAAGACATTTTGGACCATTCCATGCTCCCAACTTTGTGGGAACAGTTTGGAGCTGGCCCCTTCCTCTTCCAACATGCCTGTACACCAGTGCACAAAGCAAGGTCCATAAAGACATGGATGACAGAGTCTGGTGTGGATGAACTTGACTGGCCTGCAGAGTCCTGACCTCAACCCGTTAGAACACCTTTGGGATGAATTAGAGCAGAGACTGAGAGCCATACTAGTATCGGTGCATCCCTACCTATAATCTATCCTAGTTGGGCAGTGATATATCTTTGCATATTATCATGGTCAGCTACAGAGGCATTCACAGGGGGTGTGGAAATTATGTCAGAGCAGACACAGCACAGCTGGCAGGAGGTCAGTGATAAATCACTCGTCTTTTTGTCACTGAGAGGTCAGAGGTTACTGCTTGCCCTGATAGTGTTTGGCAGCTCCTCCAAGCATGCAGTTCAAATTTTGTGTGCAGAAATAAGTATGTGTAGCAGCTCCTGACTCTTCTTCTTTTATCTCCAGCTAAGCAGCATCAAAAGCGTGCTCGCTCAGTGTCAGCTGAGAGAATCAATTTCGGCTGGTGTTTTGCTTTCAACCGATAACCTCATTTACGGCAATATGTCTCAGTGACTGAAATTCCGGTGCATCACTTCATTTAATTATTAGTGTTACAGCGTCTGCGTGTATTTCTATTGCACTGTGCTACAGAATACGTTGGCATGGTGTTTTAACATGCCAAGATATTCTGCAGTTCTGTACATTAAAAATACAGGCTGAAGCTTAATTCCCCATCCCCTCTTCTATGATATGTAGTTGCCCTCTCCTGCATCCCCCTCTTACCCGGGGACGTTATTATGCACAATTAACAGTTTTTTTTTTTCTTGCCAGGCTGTAGAACTCCCAGTAACAGGAAAAGCAGTTTTACATTTCCTGCTCTATCAACAGAGAGAGCTTCTCCGCCTGTGCTGAGTAGGGATGAGCCAAACACTCCCCGAGTTCGGTTCGAGCCCGAACCCGAACTTCCCATTTGTTCAGGACCGAACCCGAACCCCCATGCAAGTCAATGGGGCTGAAAATTTGGTTATTTAGAGTGCCCTCCAAGAGGGCATATATGCTACATATTTGCCATAAAAGGTGTATGGGGGTCCGGGTAGTGCCCTGGGGCACAGGAAACAAGGACAAAAAGTTTAAAAAAAAAACGTTTTTAAAGGGACATTGAGTTTTCCATGAAATAAGGGTTAAAAATAAAAACCAAAAATTCCTTCAAATATCGTGCCTAGGAGGTCCCCATAACCTGCCCGTGAAGTGGCGGATTTCTAGGATGTATAGAAACACTTAAAAACAAAAAAAATGACGTTTCATATGACGGTAAATGCTTTTCCTTTAATCTATCCATGAACAACTGCTTGGGGCGGCAGCCTGTATGAAAAGACATTTTAGGACGCGCAGAAAAAGTTTAGTGATTTTTTTTTTTTTTGGCTAAATTTATTGTGAAACTTATGCAGGCTTTGGATGAAAGTAACAATAGGTGCTTTAAAATTGGGCTTTTAGCGTCGGCAACAGTGCCGTCACACCGTAACCCCTCTGAGGATATGAATCTGATACAAGCGTCAGTGGCAGTGCACCCAGATATTGTGCCTTTAGTGCCAGGCATGCAAGTACTATCATACAGTAACCCCTCTGTGGTATTGTGGAAGAATGCAGGGGTGGACCATGCGGTCCTATATTAAAAAGATATGAATCTGGGAATGGGCGTCAGTGCACCCAGATATTCTGCCTTTGGTGCAAGACTGCCAGGGCAGCAAGTATCATCATACAGTAAGGCTGGGGTCAGACGAACGCAGTGTTAACGTCCGTGTTGCCCGCACATAAGTACAGTCATGGCCGAAATTGTTGGCACCCCAGACATTTTTCCAGAAAATCAAGTATTTCTCACAGAAAAGTATTGCAGTAACACATGCTTTGCTATACACATGTTTATTCCCTTTGTGTGTATTGGAACAAAACAAAAAAAAGGGAGGAAAAAAAGCAAATTGGACATATTGTCACACAAAACTCCAAAAATGGGCTGGACAAAATTCTTGGCACCCTTAACTAAATATTTGGTTGCACACCCTTTGGAAAAAATAACTGAAATCAGTCGCTTCCTATAACCATCAATAAGCTTCTTACACCTCTGACACGGAATTTTGGACCACTCTTCCTTTGCAATCTGCTCCAGGTCTCTTATTGGAAGGGCGCCTTTTCCCAACAGCACTTTTAAGATCTCTCCACAGGTGTTCAATGGGATTTAGATCTGGACTCATTGATGGCCACTAAAGAACTCTCCAGCGCTTTGTTGCCATCCATTTCTGGCTGCTTTTTGACATATGTTTGGGGTCATTATCCTGCTGGAAGACCCAAGATCTCGGCCGCAAACCCAGCTTTCTGACACTGGGCTCTACAGTGCGACCCAAAATCCTTTGGTAATCCTCAGATTTCATGATGCCTTGCACACATTCAAGGCACCCAGTGTCAGAGTCAGCAAAACAACCCCAAAACATCATTGAACCTCCACCATATTTCACTGTAGGTACTGTGTTCTTTTCTTTGTAGACCTCATTCTGTTTTCGGTAAGCAGTAGAATGATGTGCTTTACCAAAAAGCTATCTTGGTCTCATCTGTCCACAATACGTTTTCCCAGAAGGATTTAGGATTACTCAAGTACATTTTGGCAAACTGTAGTCTTGCTTTTTTATGTCTCTGTGTCAGCAGTGGGGAACTTCTGGGTCTCCTGCCATAGCGTTTCATTTCATTTAAATGTCGATGGATAGTTCGCGCTGACACTGATGCTCCCGGAGCCTGCACGACAGCTTGAATTTCTTTGGAACTTGTTTGGGTCAGTTTATCCACCATCCGGACTATCCTGCGTTGCAACCTTTCATCAATTTTTCTCTTCCGTCCACGCCCAGAGAGATTAGCTACAGTGCCATGGGTTGCAAACTTCTTGATAATGTTGCACACTGTGGACAAAGGCAAATCTAGATCTCTGGAGATGGACTTGTAACCTTGAGATTGTTGATATTTTTCCACAATTTTGGTTCTCAAGTCCTCAGACAGTTCTCTTCTCCTCTTTCTATTGTCCATGCTTAGTGTGGCACACACAGACACACAATGCAAAGACTAAGTGAACTTCTCTCCTTTTTATCGGCTTTCAGGTGTGATTTTTATATTGCCCACACCTGTTACTTTCCCCAGGTGAGTTTACAGGAGCATCACATGATTGAAACAATCTTATTTATCCACAATTTTGAAAAGGTGGGAAGTATTTTGTCCAGACCATTTTTGGAGTTTTGTTTGACATTATGTCCAATTTGCTTTTTTCCTCCCTTTTTTTGTTTTGTTCCAATACACACAAAGGGAATAAACATGTGTATAGCAAAACATGTGTTACTGCAGTACTTTTCTGTGAGAAATACTTGATTTTCTGGAAAAATGTCTGGGGTGCCAACAATTTCGGCCATGACTGTACGTCCGTGATAGCATACAATTGTGTTAAATGGAGCCCCACACACGAAGTACGTCCGCACAGAAGTGCGGGGGCTGACGGGCGCTGCAAACGGACGCAGGTTAGGCAAGAACGTAATACTGCTAGAACGGACGTGCAGAGTGCGCCACGTCCACAACGTCCGCATAGCTTTGTGTGTGAGTGATGCAACAAGGTCAGACGGACTGCATTTTTGACGGACAGAATGTTCTTTCATTGATATTTATTTTCCCTGCTACATCAGTCAAAAAATACAACAGTGAAAAAAACGGACTGTGTGGCCACTACCTTGTCGTCAGTCTGTAAGTACGTCCGTACTGCACGGACGCACAGTCCGTAGAAAATGCGCTCATCTGACCCTAGCCTAACCCCTCTGTGGTATTGTGGAAGAGTGCAGGGGTGGACCATGTGGTCCTATATTGAAAAGTTTTTTTATCTGGTAATGGGCGTCAGTGCACCCAGATATTGTGCCTTTAATGCCAGGGCAGCAAGTATCATCATACAGTAACCCCTCTGTGGTATGGTGGAAGAGTGCAGGGGTGAACCTTGCGGTCCTACATTAAAAAGATATGCATCTGGTTAAGGCGTCAGTGCACCCAGATATTCTGCCTTTGGTGCAAGACTGCCAGGCCAGCAAGTATCATCATACAGTAACCCCTCTGTGGTATTGTGGAAGAGTGCAGGGTTGGACCCTGCGGTTCAAAAAAATAAAATGATATAAATCTGGCACAGGCGTCAGTGCAGCCAAATATTGTGCCTTCCCCCCTGTAACCCTTTTGTGGTATTGTGAAAGAGTTCAGTGCTGGAGGTTTTGTGAATGCAGAAGAGGACATCCCCGATCTATACCATTACTTCAGCATCAGGGGATTGATAGCTGCTGATCCAGGACTGATTCATTTTTATAAATGTCAGCCGGTCTACAGAATCGGTGGACAGACGCACTCTTTTGTCTGTGACAAAACCTCCAGCGGCACTGAACGTCCTTTCGGAAAGCACGCTAGATGAAGGGCAACCTAGTAGCTGCATAGCATATTGGCTAAGTTCTGGCCAGTGATCCAATCTCAACACCCAGTAAGCCAGTGGATCATCTGCTGGAAAGGTATCCAGGTCTGCCCTTGCCCCTAGGTAGTCCTGCACCATATGGTGAAGACGCTGGCAATGGGTGCCTACATTTGATGTCCTTGGGCGTCGTGGACTAAAAAAATTTAAAAAGCATCAGTCAAGCGGCCCTGGCCTTCACCGCTATTCCTCTGATCACCTGCAGCCTCAGAAGCACGTGTGTCAGCACTTGGTAATCTACCAGTGCCTGGAAAGGTGTTACACAAGTGTCGCTTTAGAGCGTCCTCAAGTTTTGTCATCCTGTGCTCCCTCTGTGTGGGCAGGATGAGCTCTGCAACTTTCCCCTTGTATTGTGGATCAAGAAGGGTTGCCAACCAGTAATGATCCCTCTCCTTGATAGCACGAATCCTGGGGTCCTTTAGCAGGCTTTGCATCATTAGGGAGCCCATGCAGCGTAGGTTGGAGGTGGCATTAGCTGCCGAGTCTTCCTGGTCAATGAGGATGACCGTATCGTGCTCTTCCTCCTCCCAGCCACGCACAAGCCCTTCTGTTTCTGGGCACACAAAACCTTCCCTTGAGGAATCCCCACCTTCAATGCCCCCACTACTTAAATAGTCGTCCTCCTCCTCATCCTGTCTGATCGGAGTAGGACCCGCTGGAATGCTGTCTGCGGAAAGACTGGGGCCTTGAGAGCTAGGGAAGGCCTCCTCTTCCTCCCGCTGCTCTGCCTCTAGAGCCACATCTATAATTCCCCGCAGAGTGTGCTCCAGCAGGAACACTAAAGGAATTGTGTCACTGATGCATGCACTGTCCCTGCTCACCATCCTCGTTGCCTCCTCAAATGGTGACAGTACAGTGCATGCATCCTTGATCATCAGCCACTGCGGGGGGGGAAAACCAAGTTGACCTGAACCTGTCCTTGTGCCATACTCACACAGGTACTCGTTGATGGCCCTCTGCTGCTTGTGCAGACGCTGCAGCATTACTAATGTCGAGTTCCACCTGGTGGGCATGTCACAGATCAGACGGTTTGTGGGAAGGTGGAATTCTCTTTGAATTTCTGCCAGGCGAACGCTTGCTGGGAATGACCGTCTGAAGTGGCTGCAGACTTTTCTGGCCTGGATGAGAAGCTCTGGCAGCCCTGGGTATTTTGTTAGGAAACGCTGTACCACCAGATTTAGGACGTGTGCTAGGCATGGTACATGCGTCAATTTACCCTTGCGTAGGGCGGAGAGAAGGTTGCTGCCAATATCGCAGACGATCATTCCCAGCTCAAGCTGGCGTGGTGTTAACCATCTCTGCACCTGCCCCTGCAGAGCTGACAAAATTTCTGACCCGGTGTGGCTCCTGTCCCCTAAACAAACCAGCTCAAGCACAGTATGGCATCTTTTTGCTTGAGCCATTGCGTAGACCCTGTCAGGCGTCGGTTTAACTGCCACTTCGCCAGAGACAGAGAAGGAGGAGGAGGAAGAGGTGGTGGTGGTGGAGCAGACACACCTCATACAAGCAGCTTTCTGGAGGCGTGGTGGATGAGCAAGCTCCAGCACAGAGCCCGTCTTGATCCCTCCCAGCTGCAATCAGAGTTACCCAGTGTGCCGTGAAGGAAATGTAACGACCCTGTCCATGCTTGCTGGACCACGTGTCTAAAGTCACATGCACCTTGCTGCTGACTGCCTTTCCCAATGACTGGATAACATTGTCTTCCACGTGCTGGTATAGTGCTGGAATGGCCTTGCGTGAAAAGTAATGGTGTTTTGGAACCTGCCACTGTGGTACAGCACATTCAGCAAATTCACGGAAGGAAGCAGAGTCCACCAGCTGGAAAGGCAGCAGCTGCAATGCGAGTAATTTTGCTAAGCTGGCATTTAGACGCTGTGCTTGGGGATGGTTGGGACTATATTTTTTCTTTCGCTGCAGCAGCTGCGGCAACGTAATCTGACTGCGTAAATCTTCAGCTACTGGGATGATGTCACATTGTGAGAAAGGACCTGCTGGACCTGGTACATCCATTACTGTAGCATCATCCCTGTTAGTGGAGGTTGGAGTCAATGACATGGCAGGACATATAGTGGGGGTAGAGACAGGTGAGGAGGACCTACGCAAAGTTTTGCGCCAATGGGATGTGTGGCGCTTGTTCATATGTCGCCTCAAGCACGTGGTACCCAAGTGTCCGGTGTTTATCCCACGCTTCAGCCTCATCTGACATAGATTACAAATAGCAACGGTGGGGTCTGCTGCACATTTCTTAAAGAACTCCCAGACAACAGAGTTCCTGCATGTGTTCTTTGAGACAACAGCGCTCTGCACCGGAGCAGCTCTGACATGTGATGCCTTGGACTGGCTAGTGCTACGGTTGGTCATAGAGGATGTTGTGCCTCGTGTTTGCTGTGCCTCCTCCTCCTCCCCCTCCTCCGCACTTGATTCCTCAGTTCGATCTAGTACCCAGGTGGAGTCAGTGACCTCATCATCAATGTCATCTTCACCCCCTATCTCCTCGTCACTGGAGCCAACTTGGCAGTATGCTGCAGCTGCTGGGGCAACATGAGTGCCAGTTATTTGTGTGTCATCACTGGCACCCCCTTCCTCTAGGTTGATTATACTCCCTTGCTCAACCTCAGAGATTGAATCAGAGCACTGTACTTGCTGCGCATCCTCAAGCAGCATGTCACTCTCATTGTAGTCAAACAATTCAGCTGACTCCTCCGTGTGTGATAGCGAGGCTACGGCAGGAGTAGCTGTGGACGTGGAGGCTGCATTAGATGCTTTGGCAGCTGAGGTGGACTGTAAAGCACTAGAAGCCTGGCTGGCGGAGGATGAGGATGGCCTGGTTAGCCAATCCACCAAGTCCTCTGTATGTTGCTGCTGCTTAAGACGGCCAGCACCAGTTAGAAAGGACAAGCGTGCCCCTGCAGAGGATGCACCACGTCCGCCACGACCAGACGCACAGCCTCCCGACACAGGGGCTGCTTGCCCTCTTATCTGTGTCTGGGAGCGTCTGCCTGTCCTTTTTGTTCTTTCAGACATGGTGAGTGATATTTAGATTAATATATACAGAACTCTGATTCAACTCTGGTATAACTCAGTGAGACACACTGATAGCTGGCAGCCAGTGACGAGACACAGATCACCTTAATTCACAAATGTTTTAAAGAAATTAGTGAGCCCCAAAAAGATTTGCTGGCACAGTGACAAGACCCAGAAGATCACCTCAATTCACAAATGTTTTAAAGTTGTAAACCCCCAAAAACCTTGCTGGCACAGTGACAAGACACACATCACCTAAATTCCCTGATAATTGGTAGAAATGAGACCCCCCCCCCCAGTAGCGTGGCAGACTGGCAGTAACCAGACACAACTATCTACTTTGAAATCTCCTCTGAAATGCTTGCAGAATCGGCGCGTGGAAACGTTCTATAGTGTGCTGCGGGACTTAGCTCTGTGAGCCCATGATTGGCCAAAATTTGCCCAATCAGGACTCTGAGCGGTGATTGGCATAGTGTTGAACCAGTCTTGCACCAGACCTGTGGTCAGGTGCAAGGCTGTAGCCAATTAGGAGCTTCAGGACAGTGGGAAAATGCATTGTGGTCGAACACCCGGAAATGTTCGGTGTTCGCGATCTACTCGAACAGGCTAAGTTCGGGTCGAACCCCGAACCGTCCGAACCCGAACAGCTCATCCCTAGTGCTGAGCAGGCAGGCTGATTTTCATTGGCTCACACAGTGACCAATCCGAAGCCAGGGCATGGACAAGCAGCTCCTGCACGGAGCTGCGCTGACGTCTGTCTGAGGTCTGTGAATTACTGGCGAGCGGCGCCAGCTGTCAGCCCAGCATGCTAGAAGCTGATCGTTGCGGCAATCGGAGCTGGTATACATTACTACCGGCTCCGATCACTGCAACGATCAGCTTCTAGCCCACCAGACTGACAGCTGTTCACAGCACACTTGCCCGGCCCCAGGATAGGGTGTCAGAGGCGTCTGTCGATACAAATCGTCCATCCCTGCATTCATCTGATAGCTTCTTCAGACACTGTTAAGTAGTATAGTAGGTAGGAAGAAATTGGACATTGATTTTATTTACTTTTATTCTTTGCCTAATGAGGCATTAAGAAATGTCAAATGTCACTGTGTCAAAGTCAACTTGTACCACAGACTATAAAGGTGCAAAATAACTGTTCTACCATTGCCTTGACTTACATCTTTTTCTGTTATATTGTCTACAGTTGTGGATGTGTTACAATGCTGAAATCTCCTAACAAGGCCACTGCAGTGAAGCAATGGGAACAGCGTTGGATAAAGACTTGTCTTTGTGGGGGACTTTGGAGAAAGATGCCCCATACTTACTCATGACCCCTCTCCATTTGCATTTCTGTTTTTTAAGTTGTTACATTCTGAAGAGTGGAAAGGAAAGACTGACTCGTCATGAAAATAATCCACGTCCTTTGAGGTTTGGCTCCCATTTAAGGATGTAATGGAAGAATTATCGTGTAAATACCACAATTCCCTTAATTCAGTCAATAAATCTAGCCTCCCTGTCTGCTCATGTGTACATTTTTGTAGAATGTTCTGTTTCAGGATTGCAGACAATACTTTTTTATTGTAGCCAAATCAACTTCCTCTGCATTCATATCCTCTTTCCATGGTGTGTCATAAAGTGCCTTTTTTAAATGGTGCATTTGAACTGTGGTCTCCTTTGTGCATGTGATCTATACTGATGGAGCTGACACCAGGGTTAAATGAAAGTATTAACACAGCCATGATTTTAAAGGGAAAGGCTGAGTGTTGTCTATGGAGCAGTTGATCTTGATCAGCGAAAACCTGCAGTCAACAACCATTTGACATACAGGGTTATTCAGAGAGCGTGAAAAGCAGGAGAATGACTGGAGAATGAAAAATTCTAGGTCAAAATAGCCGATTTGGAAAGTGAGATGAAAGGGAGAATTTTTCTGGTTTGGCTATTTTGACCTAGAATTTTTCATTCTCCAGTCATTCTCCTGCTTTTCACGTTCTCTGAATAACCCTGTTAATATTCTACTGTTCTGCAAACTAATCTTTATACCTTGTTTTGAACATAATGGTGAAAGAAGTATTTCAGAAATACTGAGTGCATTATGTTCTATTTTATTGTCAGCTTGATTATCACAGCATGACTTACAAATGCTACCTTTTTTTGAAAGTTTTTGCTTATAATTTGTCTGCTGTTGAGTACATTCCACCTAGTATATTTGAAATCACAACATAGATGCTATTGTTGCTCTTTCACATATTTGTGGTTTAATGAGGCTGTTAAAATAGTAAACCGTAAATAGGCTCCTTAAATTAAAAATCTTGGCTGAAGGAATTTATTTAAAAAAAATAAAAGTAATTTAGATTTACAGCCATTCTCTCTTGCCCATTTATTTTTCCCAATATATAATAATTAAATTAATTATACAAAATAAGTGAAAGACTTAATTTTTTTTAAAAAAATGTTCTGGTTGCTGCGCAAGTTGTGATTTATTCAGACTAAAAAGGTCATCAATTTGTTGCAGGTCGTTTATTGTCCTTTATTTTGTGCATACAACATTTGTGTGCTTGACAGTTTTGAAAAGAAAATAAAACCTTTTCTTTAGGTTTTGCATTTCGTTAGTCTTTTTTTTTCTTTCACCTCAAAAGAACTGGGCCTTTTTTGACTTGTGGAGGCCTCTGGTGTCTTATTTAAATGGGGATTTATCCATTCTACAATTCATAACATTGAGTTATGAATTCCTCAGTGGGGTATTTGGAAACTGAAATGGATTATCATGCACTTTGTGAAAAAGGGATTTGCATTTTCTGACAGTCACCGGAATTTCTGCTAGCGCTAAAGATTCTTTTGGCAAAAATGGCTAGATTTATACAAATTTCTCTCAATGCTATGGATGTGTGAGACCCATGGTTTTGCATTTTTCTGCTTCTTGTGTAGTGGTGGTTGTGGCTAATGACACTTGTCAGCGTAATATGATCATTAGATTTTGATTCTGGACAGAGAACCAGCATACAAGTGTATGTACAAAGAAAACGTTTGTGAAGACCATAATTGTTAAGTACATTGGTGTGCTGCCCCCTCACTGAGCATTGGGCTGAAAGTGGAATATCTTACGGACTAAATATTTCATCCTCCGTGTGACTTACATGAACAAGAGCCCCTACTTGGGGGGGGGGGGGAGTCCACTCTCTGGCAGGAACAGTGTAACTGTGTATTTGGGGCTTGGCGGTTCCCATTTCCTGCACTGATCCATCTAGATGTCTTAATCAAATCAAAAGTACTAAAGCTTCCTTTTTAAAATGAGGGGTCACTTGCTCCTCTAACAAGATGATCATTATACATACCTACTAATGGCGGAGGATATTTTAACCCTTTCGCTGCTGAGCCTTTTCACACCTCTGTGCTGAGCTCATTTTTACCTGTTTCGCTCATCATGTTTAACCGCGTTTTGAAGCCTTATATTATATGTCTGGGTCATATATTAAAATATCGTTCTTTCCGGCAGACTGTGCAGATTCATAATATGTCATTATTATATGTATACGTTATGTCAAGTCTGTATATTATAACAAAAAATGCAATAAAATTAGAATTTTCAATAATTTACAATGTGTAAAGTGTTTTTTATGTTCACATTTTAACATGCGAGCGTTTGCGGTTATATTTTCTATGGGTTGCGCTTGTTAAAAAAATTAGAAATGAGGAATCGTTACTTTTTTTTGGGAAAAATTATGTGTTTTTTAGCAAATGCCCCCATAGAAAAAATCGTTAGTGTAGCATCATTGTTCACATTATAATTGAAATGGGAACAATATTGTTGCACTAATAAAACGAAAAAAAAACACCAAAAAACTTCACTTTTTTCTTTTTTTTTTTTTTCTTTTTTCTTTTTTTAACATGGTCATGTTTGGTATCATTGGAAAGGCCACGCTCTGGCCGTTCCAATGATAGCAAACATTCACGGATCAGGAGATAGGGGGGTTCCAATGAACCCCCTATCTCCACTATAGGTGGCAGCAAGGGGTTAATTTCAAAACTGGCGCTCTGCGCGATGACGCCAGTCATTAGGGGGATATCCCAGAAGCTTGGCCGACATCTAAGATGTCGGCCAGCTCCGGGAGGGGACCGCGATACAGCGCATGTTAGCGCCATATCGCGATCCAGCCCCCTAGGGGATAAAAACAGCCGCCGCTTGGAAGGGCAGGCTATGCCCTTCCAGGCGGTTCCTGTCTTTAATCGCTGGCCCAAGGGGAAGGGGAGGGGGAGAGGTCCGAAGGCCCTCCCCCCCCCCCCCTCCCCTTCAGGCACCTTCCCTGCAATGGCGGGGGGGTGCCTGAAATAAACGTCATCGCGCATGCGCGATGACGCCTATCGTGCCCGCCGGGGTCCCGGAGGCTGGGCTGACATCGATGATGTCAGCCTGCACCGGGGGGCCGCGAGATCGGCTCAGCGCGTCCTCCGCAGCGAAGTAGCAATGCTGGTGGACGCGCTGAGCGCGTCCACCACATTGAAAGGGTTAATATAATGGAGGGAGGAGTGCACTTATGCAGGCCCTGTCTCCTGCTCTGTACAGGTACAAGCATTTATAAAGCGCCAACAGATTCCTTAGCGCTGTATTTAGAGGGGAAAGTGTTACCTCATTAGAAGTAGAGCAATTCACTCTCTTGAATGAGGGATCACATCATATGCTGATTTGTTCAGGAGGGTGGTGATGCCCTCTTCTGTGCTCCATCATACGCAGGAAGACCCCCGCCGCCCTCCCATTTGAAAGCAATTTTTCCATCTTTTTGGAATGTCCCTTTTATTGGGACTGCTAATTTTCATAATAACACAAATACAAAATTTAGATATGATATAAAATGATAAAGAGTACCCTAGACACAAAAGAAACCTGTATCCATCATAGCGAGATACAGTTACATCAGTATATTTCACATGGGCACACCATATGGTTGCACTCAGTATATCAAGCACATCAACAAATGTATGTAGCAGGGCTGTCCTCTGTCCTTGCTGCTGTACCCCCTCTCTTTGGAACCCTTCTTGGAATCTGTACAGCGAAACCCTCTTATCACAGGCGTGAAGGATTGTGGCGCAGAACAGAAGGTCACTGCTTATGCGGACGACCCTCTGTTCGTATCTAAGCCGTTTGTGTCTTTGCCCGAGATTGTATCGAAATTCTGAACATATGGCGACCTATCGAACCTTCAGATTCTTGTCTGACGACTTGCTCTCATGGGCGACACTTCGGGTGTAGTGGTTCAGACGGATAGGCATTGTAAAAATGAGCGTCTTACCGCGACTTATTTCTTTCAGACCATGCCCGTTCGGGTTTCGCCCGCCTTCTTTGCTTGCATTAAAACAGTGCTTCTAAGATTCGTATGGGGTGCCTCCAGTGCGATGGACCACTCTGATACGTCTGAAATCGTTGGGAGGAGTGGCTCTCCCATACCTGTATAAGTACTATCTTGCGACGCACTTCCTGCGTATCACTGAGTGATCCATGGGGTGAGGGGGGGCACTGTGGTTGGACTTAGGGACCGAAGAAAAAGGAGTCTTCCATGTGGGCCCTGTCCTGGATAGCCTGGTGTAATGTGCCAATCTGGACCCCACAGCGACACGCCGCAGAAAGACCGTCAAAACTTGTATCTAACCCTGGTAGACTGCCTATGTATTTGTCAATATCACTGTTCTGTTTCAGATCTCCTACTACATCATGTGTCTCTCGTTAGCATTGGCTGGTTTCCTTTACAACTACCACACCTGCATCCAGCCAATGCTCTGACATAACGTCTGAATCCTTACTTTGTGAGGACGTGCAGTTATTCCTCCAGAGCCTTGTTGCTATTCCTGTCTGAGCTACCTGTGTACCGAACCTCTGCTTGTATTTCTGACCATCCAAGATCGCCACCGGCCTATGACCCTTGCTGGTTTTCTGGACTATTCTTCCTGAGACTCTCTCCACAGATCCACAATTCTCCTTCATCCAGGTTTCCAGTTTCTATTGCACCAAAGACTGTATCTTTGAAAATTTCCTATGGTTTCTACAAGGACTTCTTGTTTATACAGATTGCCCGCCCCTTTTGTTTTTCATTCAATATATTTTCTGCTATTTTTATACCAATCCTTGTGTTGCATTTATTTTTGTTACTGCAAATTGGGTTCTCATCTTGTTCATTGGTATTTACCAGACACTGCACCTGGACCCACAGACCACGATCGTTCCATGCCCATTCACTGGTCGTGTCCTTGCGGGTCTTAGACTTGGCTGTTGCCTCCCACCAACTCTCCTCCTTTCCATTGCTGCTGACCGATGACCCTGCCTTCCGAGTGAACCTGTCCCCGCTTTTCCGTGAAAGATTGCCTAATGCCCGATGTCCACGAGTGCTCTGATTCATAACGCCGCTTCCAAGCCACCCTGGGATCGGATTCCTGAAGCGCCTCCCCTGACCCTCTTGGAACAGTTTAGTCTCAGGTCTTGCATTAGCTTTGGTCGCGGCCGGGTACACACCGTATATTGCGGTTTCTCACACCATTGGAGTGATTCTGTGTCTCCACCACTGCACTCAACTCACTGTTGTCTCGACCCTGTATGCGCTGTTGAATTCTGCATCCTCCCATGAACTGCCCTCTTTTGAACTGAAATGGGAGATTTAACTAGACCCGCAGACTGAGGACGAAACCTGGACTAAAACTTATGACTGGTTTATCGTGGCTCACAGCTATCCGAGCTTCAGGAACAAGCTTATAAAATTTTAACCTTCTGGTACTGCACCCCCGGTACTACAGTTTTGGATCGGGCTTCGCTCCACTGCACAATGCTGGCGCTGCGATGCTGACTTTGGAGACTACTTACATTGCTAATGCTCCTGCGCGGTGTTACACCCTATTAGTCGGGTGACAGATGTGGACCTGTCATTCATGGCCCAAGCTTTTCTCCTGCTTCCCCTTTCCCTTTGGGGTCTATGAAACGCAGTGCATTTGCCCCTTTTTGTTTGCCTCTGTGATTGCCAACAAGGGTTTTGCCACCAAGTACTAAGTCATGTTTTGCGAAGAGGTCAAATACTTTGAAATTGATTTGCATTTTAATGAATGAAATAAAAAAAATTTAAATGTGTTTTTCTTTGTTTTTGTTGTTATTCTGCATCTCACTGCTACCATTAAATTTATTGACTGATTCTTTCTTTGTCAGTGGGCAGACGTACAACATCAGCAGGGGATTAAATAAAATTTTCCCTCACTGTTTATAGTAAATGGGTAATAGATCCTCTGTGGCTATTTGCAGGAACTTCACTTTGCAGAAGACCATTTTTCACCTCACAAGCTGTTTTTTTTACCCTCACCTCATGTTGTACAACTCTGTAGACTTCGAAGTGTATATCACAAGTCGTGATTGTCACTTCAACGACAATTGCAGCGGAAATTTCAGTCGAGCGGGTCCCCATGAGTGGTGATTACCGCTTTAACTGGAATAGGGCCCTCTATAGTTAAATATAAGTTGTATATTACAAATGGGGCTTTAATGACACCAAGGTGTTTGGTGAAACTGATATGTTTGGACTTTGTTAAAAGAATGATCAACTCAGGGGTCAAGTCCTGGGGAAAAAAGTGAGGGAACTCACCCACGAATTCCAAAACCCCAATTACCTGAAGAAAAATATATATACATATCACGAGTATAGCAGTACGTGGTGATACCATTTTTATTGGATTAACGTTACATTTAAAAGACAAGCTTTCAAGAGTATAATGCTCTTCTTCAGGTCTGGAAGCTATACTGATCAGTGAAAGGTATCACTACGTACAGGTATTCTCGTGATTTTGGCAACTGGACTAACACGGTATTATATATATATATGCACAGACCCCCCCCCGCCCCCGAATTATATACACAGACACTGGGCCCCCAGAATAATATACCCAGGCAGACCCGCAGAATTATACCCAGGCAGACCCCCAGAATAATATGCACAGGCTGACCCCCAGAATAATATACCCAGGCTGACCCCCAGAATAATATACCCAGGCTGACCCCCAGTATAATATGCACAGGCTGACCCCCAGAAGAATATGCACAGGCTGACCCCCAGAATAATATACAAAGGCTGACCCCCAGAATTATACTTAAGAGCAGCTCAGACCTCCCGCGCCGCGTCTTTCTCCCTGCTCCAGCGTGCTCCTGCACGCGACCGCTGGTGTTCCTCAGTCCCCTGGCTATGACGCGGCCTGCGAGATCTCGGCTGCAGGCCGCGTCACAGTCTTCACAGGGCTGGGGACGGTGGCCGTGCACAGGAAGCAGACAGGCAGGCGCTCGGGGAACGCGGTCAGTCGAGGGGGCTGCTAGCAAAATGCGGTTTAATGCATTTCGCTAGCAGCCCCAGAAATAAGTCGGCCGACAGCGGGAACATGTGTTCCCGCAACGGGAGAAGTGCGGGAACGGCTTTCCCGCGCGACTCCAGCCCTGGATCAACTCATCCTGACCACTTTAAAACTATAAAGTGGTCAGGATGTGGAGTGCACAGATCCAATCTATCAGTCTGCGCAGGTGGTACAGAAAGTGCGTATGTAAAGTGCTCAAGTCCCATAGCAGTTTGCAGTAGTGTAAATTGCTCAGGGACTCCCAAACCCATAAATTTTTCTAAGTCTTAAGAGGAGGAACTGCACATGGCAATGGACAAAAGGTGAGCAAATTCACCTAAAAATAGTCAGCAGCCATTGCCCAATAATTTAAGGGCAAAAAAGGGACCTCTATTTTTCAATAGAGTATCCCTTTGAAGTGAAAACCTTCACCGTGTCAGAAGTCATATTACAAGCTAATTTTTTTTTCCTTATGGTAAAAATAAATGTGCCAATTCCTTTATATGGATTCAGTGTGGCCAATACATAGTATGGTAACTTATTAAGGCAAATAATAAAATTGATGCTTCAATAGGAGAGGGTAATTGTTCAATACGAGACATGTTTTATCTCCATTAAGTGCAACATGATTTATGTTCCGTAGGTGTATTTTGTTCGGATACTCCAGACAGGAACAATACACATGAAAAATATGCATGATTGTTAAATTACTCCATTCTCATTTTCTGTGTTATATCTAAATGTCGGAGTGTGCTGCGGTATCGTTCTCTTTATAAGAAGCACACTGAAGCAATACAATTCTTCATTTGTTCATGGCAGAGTGCATGGTGTAAAAGCTGAACAGAGTAATTACAGCAATCATATCTCTTTACAGAACCTGTACAGATAAAAACTTAACTTAAATGTCATAATATTGCTCTATAATGGTTTATTACCATATTGCACATGGTTACTGAAGAACATCATGTCAATTCAGAGCTGCATGATGATGCACATTCTTAATATACGCACAGGGAAAGCAATAGAAAATCTAATGGGTGAAATTCCATGTGCAAATGAATGTGTTTATAAAGAGATGTTATTTTGTAAAGTTGAAATAATTGAGCTTCGTTATACATATCAGGGTGCCTCATCAGCCAATGTTGGGCCAGTGCCACTCACTGGCTGGCAGTCGTCTTGGTGGGAACCTCACAGCCGAGTCTTGCTGCTGCTTTCCACGGCATCCAAGTCCAGTTCCGCCTCTCCTGGGACTCCAGATGCAGCCAGGAGAAGTGCGAGGCTTTGGGCCTGCGCTAGGCCCCAAAATGGAGGTGCATGTGCCTCCTACCTCGGCACCCACCAATTACATCAGCAACAGCATATCAAGCGTAGGTGGAGCCCCTTGCCTATAAAAGACAAGCGTCCTCACTCTGTCATTGCTCCAAGTTTTCCTCTTCATTATTTATGTTGTCTCTGTGGTATTTCGCCCCCGGACCAGCCTTTCGAACATCCTTGCCAACTGTCTGCCCACACCTCCGCTAGCCATACCAAACACGTCTGCCAGCCGCCTGTCCCGACCTCTGCTATCCATACCGACCACGTGCCTAAACCTCAGTTCTCTTCTCAACTAACCATTTGGTTTCTCCTGCTCGCCATGCTTTTTTATCCATTTCTTACAACAATATCCAGGTCCTCCTCACCCTCTATACTCACGAGCCCAATCCCTGACAATACATTAAATCCACGGCAGAATTGGCCTCTATTAAATCATTACAACCTTATTTAGACTTTCCAGCAAAAATACATCAGTCTTGGATGAAGCAAAGATACACACCTCTGGCTGACTGTTTTTAAGAGAAATCGGAAGTAATTAGACTGCTGGAGTGTCTGTATTATAACACACAGAATTTCAATATTTCAAGCAGGGGTAGGGAACGTCCGGCCCGCGGGCCATATGCCCTTTTACCAGACCGCGGCGAGTAGCAGAATGAGGGAGCGGGGATTATCCCTGCTTCCCTCACTAGCTGCTGCGCGCCGGATCTTCCAACACGCTGCGCCCCTCATCTACCCATCTCCCCCCTACAATCCATCCTGAACGCCTCCGCCAGGCTAATTCACCTCACCCGCCGCTCTGTCTCTGCCGCTCCCCTCTGCGAGTCCCTTCACTGGCTCCCCATCCACTGCAGAATTAAGTTCAAAATCCTTATCCTTACCTACAAAACCCTCACTAACTCAGCGCCCCACTACCTGTCCTCACTAATCACCAAATACACCCCAGCCCGCTCCCTAAGGTCAAACAGTGACCTGCGCCTAGCTTCTCCCCGCATCACCTCTTCCCATGATAGACTGCAGGACTTCACACGCGCAGCCCCCACTCACTGGAACGCTCTCCCTCGTACTGTCAGACTTTCCCCTAACTTCTCTTCCTTCAAACGTTCCTATTTAGGGAAGCCTACCACCCAACTCACTGACGCAACCATCAATCACTCTCACCTTACAGTCCTCTCCTCCTGTTTCCAACCCTCCTAGATTGTGAGTTCCTACGGGAATAGGGCCCTTATCTCCTCCTGTACTGTTTGTCAAATGTTGTTCAATGTATTGTAACCCTGTCTATACTGTGCTTATTGTACAGCGCTGCGGAATATGCTGGCGCTTTATAAATAAAGAATAATAATAAATAATCTTCCGGGCGAAGCGTGAAGGAGGATCCGGCGCGCTTCAGCGAGTGAAGGGAGCGGGGATAATCCCCGTCCCTTCATTCTGCTACTCGCCGCGGTCTGGTAAAAGGGCCGCGGGAGAGGGAATTTGCACCCCCTTGCTGTGGCGCTCTGAGGGCCCCCTCATTCTGCTACTCGCCGCGGGGAGGTAAAAGGGCCGCGGGGTGGACTGGAATTAATTTTAAAGGGGGAGGGTGAAATTAATTAGATGGAAAGGGGGATGAAATTAGAGGGGCAGAATGACATTAATTAAATGGGGAGGGGGTGAGATTAAAAGGGGAGTGGGTGAGATTAATTATATGGAAAGGGGAGGGTGAAATTAATTAAATGGGGAGGGGTGAGATTAAATGGGGGTGAAATGAATTAGATGGGGAGGGTGAATAAATTCAAGGGGAGGGTGAAATTAAATGGGGAGTAGGGTTAAATCAATTAAATGGGGAGGTTGAAACTAAATGGGGGGTGAAATTAAAGGGGGAGGGTGAAATGAATTAAATGAGGAGAGGTGAAATAATTTTTTATGAGGGGGTGAAATTAATTAAACGGGGAGAGAGGTGAAATTAATTTATATGAGGAGGAGTGAAATTAATTAAATGGGGAGAAGGTGTGTGAAATTAATTAAATGGGAAGGGGTGAAATGAATTAAATGGGGAAGGGAGAGGGTGAAATTAATTAAATGGGGAGGGGGTGAAATGAATTAAATGGGGAGGGTGAAATGTATTAAATGGGGAGGGGCTGAAATTAATTAAATGGGGAAGGGAGAGTGTGAAATGTATTAAATGGGGAGGGGGTGAAATGAATTTTTATGAGGGGGTGAAATTAATTGAATGGGGAGAGAGGTGAAATTAATTAAATGGGGATGGGGTGAAATTAATTAAATGGGGATGGGCACAAACCTGGAAAATTGCAAGTAACAACAACATCTGTACCAGTTAACATTGTGCACCTCACCAAAGAGAAGCAGTTCCAGCCATCAAATTAGGGGTGAGTTAATTACCGTATTTTTCGCTCCATAAGACGCACTTTTCTCCCCCAAAAAGTGGGGGGAAAAGTGGGTGCGTCTTATGGAGCGAATGCCCCATGATATGCCTCAGCTCACCTGTCTCCGCCGCGTTAGGCTCCCTCTGAGCGTGCGTCCGGCGGCAGGAAGCTTGGGCACTCGCCTGGGGGAGCCACGTGACCGCGATCTTGCAAGATCGCGGTCACGTGGCTCCCCCAGGCGAGTGCCCAAGCTTCCTGCCGCCTGACGCACGCTCAGAGGGAGCCTAACGCGGCGGCGACAGGTGAGCTGAGGCATATCCATGAGCTGCTGGGGCACATCCATGAGCGAGCTGGGGCACATCCATGAGCGAGCTGGGGCACATCCATGAGCGAGCTGGGGCATATCCATGTGCTGGGGCATTACCCATGTGCTGGGGCAATATCCATAGGTTGGGGGGCAAATCCATGTGCTGGGGCATATCCATGAGCTGGGGCATATCCATAAGCTGGGGGGCAGTATCCATAAGCTGGGGGGCAGTATCCATGAACTGGGGGACAGTATCCATGAGCTGGGGGACAGTATCCATGAGCAGGGGGACAGTATCCATGAGCAGGGGGACAGTATCCATGAGCAGGGGGGCAGTATATCCATGAGAGGAGCTGGGGCAATATCCATTATTACACTATTTGATTTCAGAATATTTATTTTCCTGTTTTCCTCCTCTAAAAACTAGGTGCGTCTTATGGTCAGGTGCGTCTTATGGAGCGAAAAATACGGTAATTTCTTCCTAAATATTGCTGGCTAACTTTTAAGTTGGTAATTTTGTATGGCCCTCGAATGATCTTATAAATTTCCAAATGGCCCTTGGCAGAAAAAAGGTTCCCCACCCCTGATTTAAAGGGACAGTCTATGCACTTAGACCCCACTCAGTGTTCTTTAATTGGTCACACTCCCCTGTGTGCCCTCACCACTCTCCCCAGTTGTGCAGGGGCTCAGAGTGCAGAGCTCAGGTTCTTCTGAGCTTCAGGGCCTTTGGTATTTAGCTAGCACAAGTGGCTCTCAATGTGCTCCAGCATTGAGGACTAATGGATCGGCTGAATGTTCATGCGTCCAAGTATCTGAAGCACAGCACAGGTGATATGATTTGATGTTCAGTGATGGCATGATTCAGTCTGATTTTCACCAAGGTAATCCTTAAAATCTGGCCTGTTAGGGGTACTTGAGGACCGCGGTTGGGAACCACTGATACATTAATTTCTAAACATGTGGAACATAATCACATGCATAGAAGATTGAAAATACAGTCGAGAGGAAAAGTTTCATGTCATTGTGTATCCCAGACTAAGCAAGTTTTAATTTTAATAATATTAGTTTACCCTCCAATATTTACCTTAGAATATTCCTTATATCATATTAACATTCAATTTGTCAATCTGAAAAAACACTTTCAGGGTTATTCAGAGAGCGTGAAAAGCAGGAGAATGACTGGAGAATGAAAAATTCTAGGTCAAAATAGCCAAACCAGAAAAATTCTCCCTTTCATCTCACTTTCCAAATCGGTTATTTTGACCTAGAATTTTTCATTCTCCAGTCATTCTCCTGCTTTTCACGCTCTCTGAATAACCCTGTTTGTTTGACAAGCTGCTGTTCCCCCCCAATTCCACCACCATAATGAAGAGGAAGAAGAACTGGTTGAGTAGATCCTGTTTGTCCATCTGAAAGCAGGAAGAGTGGCCTTACAATGCAGAATTGAAGATGCTTATTGCTAAATCAGTTCTTGTCAAGCATCATGGTGCTTGTAGGAGTGGCTGGTAGAGTGGACCATTCCACAGCTGTTACGAAACCTCACTTTTGGGGCCTAGGTGCAAATTACACTTTACTTCACAAATTAATTAAGATAACACTGTTACATTTTGTGTCCTGAAGATCATGTTATTTATGGCAAACTGTATTCAGTAAGAACCTGAGTCTTGAAATTAATAAATTCATATGGGAGTGTCATGGGTTGTGGAAAGAATGGTGGATTTTGCCCAGCAAACTATGAAGAAACTGAAGGTGGATCAAGTACATTAAACAACAGTGAATTCACTATATAGGGAAATTCCACTGAAGTTCATTGTACGTTTCACTGTTCTTTCCACCATAGTTTCTGCTTAGGTTGTTTAGCAAAGATCAGTGGATCCCATCTCCAGTCCTAAGATATTCTAAACAGGCCAGGTTTGCCAGATATCTGAAACACAGCACAGGTGATCATTTACTACACAGTGATTGCAGTATTCAATCTGCATTTACCCAAGGGAATCCTTAAAATCTGGCCTGCTATGGGTGCTTGAGGACAGGGTTGGGAACCATTGTCATAGATTATCTTCATAGTTGCCAATACAGTTTCAGCTGAAGTTGTCTATCTTTCTTTTTAACATTGAATTTTGTGAATTCAATGGAGATTGAGGGCAATATTACATTCTTAGTGCTAACCACAGTATACTTTTCTGCGTATATGGATGTTCTGAATGCCAACATTAGCGCTCAGCTGTGTGAGAATTACCATTAGGTTAACTGGCCCTTGCACGGGCAGCCCATATTACATTCCAAAACGCTAATGGGTTAAAAAAACGGTAGCGCATCGGCGATTGCGCTTAGCACGAGCTTACTGTACTTTACCTTCCCTATGCTTAACATGGGGATCGCAAAGAGTTAATTAGCATCATGATTACAAAGTCCTAACGCTAATTACACCTCGCTGCGGTTAACTCAAATGTTAACCACAGCTTGAAGATGATGCTATCACCAGCTACAAATCCCCCTCAAAAATCAATTACTCACCTCTCATTGTACGGTGAGACCAGCGGCCCGATCCGCCTCTTCTGGCCGCTGGGAGCAGAGTTAGACTGGGGGAAAAAGTCCCCAGTCTCCCTTGCGATCACTCCGTGGACCTGTAGGATCTCGCGAGAGGCGAGATCCTGCAGGTCATGTGACTCGGCAGTCGGGGCCTCAATAGTGTCCTATGGACTCCAGGAGGGGATGCTCAGGGCAACGCGTTAGCACTAGGGATGAGCTGTTCGGTTCGATCTGTTCGGAGTTTGAATCGAACATCGGCTGTTCGACAGTTCGCGAACTTCGAACTTTTTGGAATGTTCACCAAAAGTTCGAAAAAAAATGATTTTGAAAAAAGTATAAAAAATGCTTAAAAAAATACAAAAAAATCTAGAGATAAAGAGACTCTTTACTGCAGAATATTATAAGCAATTGTATATTAGATATTGAATTAAAACGGGAATATTTTTAACATTGAAGCCTATGGGATAAAACATTCTTGTTACGAAAACATCAGGCAGACACGGCCCTCTAATCAGGCACTGTAGAGGGCAGCCTACCGGGCCTCCCAAGGATCCCTTTGAGGAGCATGCGGCCACCAGATGACAGAGCTGCGACTGTGCAGGCTAGCCGCCCTGGTGCATGTGGCAGAGACAGGCAGCGCAGGGAGGGAGCCACTGCACCTGCGGCCACGGAAGACCCCCCCACAACCAGGATCCAGGGAGCCCCCACTGACCACCAGGCTAAGGTAAGGCGACACATTTCTAAAAAAAATTAAATCCGAGGACATTTTTAAATGTCCCCAGGAACATAAAATAAAACCGTTATTTTTTCTCTACCTGGCTGAATGTATTTAATTATATATATTAGACACATTCAGCCAGGTAGAGGGGGGTAGCATGTGGGCTGCGCGGGGTCTCAGGCAGTGGTTTGTTTTTTTGTGTGTATATTTTTAGCAAATTTATAGGGGAAGGTAAGGGCAGGTATGATATATATCATATATATATATATATGATATATATCTATATTCTTATAAATATATATATATATACTTGTATTACACACACATTTGGCAACTAATTGCCCCCCCCCAATTTGGCTGATCCCTCCAGAAGAAATGTTGAACCCGATAGAGCAGAGAATATTATATATATATTCTCTGCTCTGTCGGGTTCAACATTTCTTCTGGAGGGATCAGCCAAATGGGGGGGCACATTTAGTTGACATTGTCCGCATGCCACCCCCCCCATGTGCGTATGTGTATATATGGTCTGTGGGTGGGTGTATATACTGTATATATCTGCGTGTTGATATATACGTATATATAGGTCTGCATGTTGATATATACGTTTATGTCTGTGTGTGGTATCAATGTATCCCTACTCTATACACACCGCTCCGTGTCCCTATAATATACAGTGGCAAGAAAAAGTATGTGAACCCTTTGGGATTATGTGGAGTTTTGCATGAATTGGTCATAAAATGTGCTCTGATCTTCATCTAAGTCCCAACAATTTGAAAAACACAGTCTGCTTAAAATAATACAACACAAACATTATATGTTTTTATGTTTTTATTGAACAGAACACGTATACATTCACAGTGCAGGGTGGAAAAAGTATGTGAACCTTTGGACTTAATAACTGGTTGACCCTCCTTTGGCAGCAATAACCTCAACCAAATGTTTCCTGTAGTTGCAGATCAGACCTGCACAACGATCTGGAGTAATTTTGGACCACTCCTCTTCACAAAACTGTTTCAGTGTAGCAATATTCTTGGGATGTCTGGTGTGAATCGCTCTCTTAAGGTCATGCCACAGCATTTCAATCGGGTTGAGGTCAGGACTCTGACAGGGCCACTCCAGAAGGCGTATATTTTTTTGTTGAAGCCATTCATTTGTTGAATTACTTGTATGCTTTGGGTCATTGTCCTGTTGCATCACCCATCCTCTGCGGAGCTTCAGTTGGCGGACAGATGGTCTTACGTTTTCCTGCAAAATGTCTTGATAAACTCTGGAATTCATTTTTCCATCAATGACAACAATCTGTCCAGGCCCTGAGGCAACAAAGCAGCCCCAAACCATGATGCTCCCTCCGCCATGTTTTACAGTGGGGGATGAGGTTTTGATGTTGGTGTGCTGTGCCTTTTTTTCTCCACACATAGTGTTGTGTGTTTTTTCCAAACAACTCAATTTTGGTTTCATCTGTCCACAGAATATTTTGCCAGTAGTGCTGTGGAACATCCAGGTGCTCTTTTGCAAACTTCAAACGTGCTACAATATTCTTTTTGGACCGCAATGGCTTCCTTCATGGTGTCCTCCCATGTACTCCATTCTTGTGTCAACAAAAATGTTAGCATGTGCCAGAGATTTCTGTAAGTCTTTACCTCATTAAGCATTCTGCACTGTGCTCTTGCAGTCATCTTTGCAAGAAGACCACGCCTAGGGAGAGTAGCAACAGCGCTGAACTTTCTCCATTTGTAGACAGTCTGTCTTACCGTGGACACATGAACATCAAGACTTTTGGAGATACTTTTGTAACCCTTTCCAGCTTCATGCAAGTCAACAATTCTTGATCGTAGGTCTTCTGAGAGCTCTTTTCTGCGAGGCATGGTTCACATCAGGCAGTGCTTCTTGAAACCAGTAAACCCAAAAACTGGTGTGTGTTTTTAAAGGGCAGGACAGCTTTCAGCAACACATCCAATAATATCACACTGATTGGACTCTAGCTCTTGGAGAAGTAATTAGGCTAGGGGTTCACATACTTTTTCCACCCTGCACTGTGAATGTTTACATGTTCTGTTCAATAAAAACATGAAAACATATAATGTTTGTGTTATATTATTTTAAGCAGACTGTGTTTTTCAAATTGTTGTGACTTAGATGAAAATCAGAGCACATTTTATGACCAATTGATGCAAAACTCTACGTAATCCCAAAGGGTTCACATACTTTTTCTTGCCATTGTATATTATCAGGGGTTACCTTTTTTTATATTTTTATACTATTCCTATTAAATTAACAGTAATTTTTGATGTATTTTATTGAGTAGAAACTTTTTTTGCCTATATAACATGTGCTTTGTGAAAATAAAACAGTTTTGTGTGTACCGGCTGGGTGGAGTAGAGGTAACATCACTGCTCTGCATGGAGAGAGCCTGTGGAGACATGAGTTTGATTCCAGCAAAAGCACCTCTCCAGCAAGTGTCCTTGGGCAAGACACCTAACGGTACATACTCGCCACCCAGGACATACTTGAAAACGAGAGAAATCTCATTGTATCCTTCCTGGTAAAATACTTTCTCCAAAAAAAAATTAAAAAAAAGTCCTGTTAAGGTGTGCTACACCATCAATAAGGCACAGGGACAGCCATTGAAAGTGGCTGTTGTGCATTGACAAGTGACTGTTTCTCCCATGGCCAGTTGTATGTGGCGTGCTCCAGAGTCAGTTCACCTGACAGCCTGGTCATCCTCCAGCCAGAGAGTAAAACCAGAAATGTTGTTTACGGGGAGGTCCTGAGAAAATCATCCGAGGGACAAATTGAAAGTCTATGCTATGCAAGTAATTACCCCGGGCAAATTGAAAAAAACCAGGGTCGCTGGCGGGATTATAGGGCTTTAAGTCATCTATTTTATTGTTTATTATTATCATCCCTTATGTGTTTCAATCACTAACCACCACTAAGCCAACAGATTGTGAACCTAATATCTCCTGCATAGCCTGACGTTTCGTCGCGAAGCACGGGTATCCAGCTAGTATCACATAAAAGCAGTGTAACGTCTAATCTGCAGATTATAAATGTGAAAAGTAGGAAATAACTTGGCATATAAAAACATGTAAGTGAAGTGGTTGGTAGTTGTGCAATTACCAAAACACATAGAAACAGTGCACGTCAGGATTTTCAAGCTTCTGTTGCGCATAATAAATATAATAACTGCTCATGAAATTAAAACTGGTGAGTTCTTAGAATCCGTGTATGATGAGTCTATACAGGATGCTTATACCAAAGCATTCCTAAATCGTTGGCGCCAACTGGTGTCCAGTAAAGTGCATTATTGAAATAAGGAACATAAAAATCCGTATGGAACTTCTGATCCTAGTGGACAAGTAGGACGGTCTCTTGTGTGGATGTTTGTCCCATGCTGATCTCCGTTCCCCTTGTGCTCTAGTCTAGTGGTGTTTTAGTCTTCAAGAGAAAAATGGGTGGGAGATAGTGAAAGTATTGCAAACACCGTATGGAAAATGAAATTGTAACGAGAACGTACTCGCAAGGTGAGGAGCCTTCCTCATACAGGCTCAAAGGGATGGCGTTTAGGTCCGTCAGCTGACCTTGCCTGTTCTCCTGGTACTGGTCACTCCTGGTGCGCTACCTTCTTCCTTCATGGACTGGTTTTCTGTATGTTGTCACCTATGTGGAGGAAGGGCCGGCAGGGGCGGGGGGTTCCATGCGGTCGAAAATAATGCCAGGGACCGAAATGCAATTTAGAAAAAATATATTGGGCTGAAAAGTTATAAAAAAGGGGGGGTATTAAGAAAAATAAAATAATAAAATCACATGAGATAAGAATCCCAAACGCGTTTCGCCAGCGGGGACCTCGCTTCTTCAGTGGGATGTCTCCTATCCGTTGTCCGTGGGTTTTTATGCACCTAGAGCGGAAAGTAGCGGCATGCCCCTCCGCATCACATCGTGTGTAATAGTTACATAATTCAATCGGCGCCAAGTTTTAATTTCATGAACAGTTATTTTATAGAAACTTGAAGATCCAGATGTGCACTGTTTCTATGTGTCTTGGTAATTGCACAACCACCAATCACTTCACTTATATGGTCTTATATGGTTTTATATGCCAAGTTATTTCCTTCCTTTCACAATCTGTGGATTAGTTGTTACACTGCTTATTGTGATATGAATAACACATGTTCAAACGTAATATTACAAGTGATTTTTGCCCACTGATTACAAACACTTGATTAATCTTTACGTACCTAATATCCAATCCGTAATATTGTTATATTGAGGTAGCAACAGAGAAAGTTGTCTATCCCGCTTCCTGATATAATTTGTTGCGCCAGAAGGTTTTTTCCGTTCTACATCCTACACTTCAGCAGGAGCAGAACCCTGCTGCCTCAACACCTTCAACCCCGGCTGCACAACCACTATTCAGGTATACTCCTTGCACCTCATGTGCGCTTAGGCTGGAGTCAGACGAGCGCACTGTCTGCTCACAGTAACGGACATACAATGTAACCACAATCTCAGTTAAAAAGTATCAGTTAATTTTGACTGATGTTGTTAAAAAAACCAATAAAACTGTATGCAGTTGATTTTCTACGTCCGTCCAGCTTTTTCACGTTGATGCCATTTTGGCGTCCGTTGCCCGTGAACAACAAACGAAGCACGTGCGCAGTTTTTCTCTATTGACTCCTTTGAAAAGCTACAACGGACAGCGTGGTCAGACGGACTCAAAAAGTGCGCTCTTCTGACGCGGGCCTAATATAAGGATCTTTCCCTCCTTTTATAGGAGAAGAGAACAATCTGGACCAAATAGCTAATTTGGAAAGTGAGATAAATGGGAGAATTTTTCTGGTTTGGCTATTTTGACCTGGAATTTTCACTTCTCCAGTCAATCTCCTGAGTTTCACCTTTCTTTGAATAGACCTGAGTGTTTTTTTTCCCCAACATAAATTACTCTGTAACAATGTGAGATTTTTCAGTGGCTGAGATTTGTTTGTCTTTCATCTACTTGACTGAAGGGTCTGGAATGTCCATGTGTTGTCCGCTACACGATAATATGTAATTGCATTAAGAATGACTGTTGCCTTTCAGCGGAGTGGCCTGAACTACTTTGTCCAAGAGTATAATTTCACCCATTTCTGTCCTCGAGCTTTACCAAATAATTTGACATCACCCATCTAAAATGAGATGGTGGCAAACAGAAGTTATTTTTAACAATTTCATATTTGTAATATAATTATCACCATATTTCCAAGTGTAGGACATCTCAAGACTGCTGTAAAGAGATTAGCTAACAAACTGCATTTAAATGACACAAGACCAAACTTGGATTTTATTTTGTCTGCTGGTAGCAGACTGGTCTCTCAATGTGGTTGAATAAAAATAAAATGTATCCACAAACCTTTCACATACATTCTATAAATCAAAGTCAAAATATTTTACAAACACAGCAAATAGCTGATGGAGAATTGAGAAAATGTATACCGTTAGCAGTAGGAGTTTGTTTTTGTTTACCTTAGGGGGGGGGGGAAATACCCTGTTGCATTATAAAATATTTTCTTGTTAATAGGATAAATATAATCTTATTGAGTTGGCATGACTTGCAATTAAAATGAATGCCCACGTGATGGCACTATCAGCACAAACAACATTTTCACATTCATTTTCCTACCCAATTTTAGGTAGATACATACAGTTGTGTTCAAAATTATTCAACCCCCACTGAAATTGAGTGTTTTGGCCAGTTTGACATTGATTTTGATCAGTCATCTTGCTTACAATTAAATCAGAGGCACGTGTAGGTCAGACAAATATAACATAACATTTATAATGAAATAACCACAAATGTCTTTTCTGTGCTCACATCATTATCAGTTTTATTCAACCCCCAAGTGACATTCAATCTTAGTACTTAGCTTTTAAACGTGAAGCATAGCTTGACACAAGTGTCTTGCAGCGATCTACGGGTATCTTCGCCCATTCGTCATGGGCAAAAGCCTCCAGTTCAGTCACATTCTTAGGCTTGCGCACTGCAACCATGCTCTCGTGGACTTGGAGGTATGCTTGGGATCATTGTCTCGTTGAAAGGTCCAACGTCTCCCAAGCCTCAGGTTTGTGACGGACTGCATCACATTGTCATCCAATATCTCCTGGTACTGAAGAGAATTCATGGTACCTTGCACACCCTGAAGCTTCCCTGTACCTGCATGTAAGGATATAGGGTCACCCAGCACGCAGACAAAACCCAGAAAGGCAAGAACGGACCCTAAACTGAGAAGCTGGTCCTTAAAATGGCCAGGTACTAATCTAGAATACACAGAAGTACAGATCAGGGACAGGAGAGATATCATAGTATAAACAAGCCAGAGGTCGGTACACGAGGTAAACATATGCCAAGGGATAATACAGAAAACAGTCAAAATACAAGCCAGAAGTCAAACCAGAAAATCAATAAGCATAAAGCTGTAGAAACGCACTGAAGGCTAGAAATAACCACGTCAGGGCTCAGAGCACAGACTGGAACGGATATTTAAAGGCCTAGATCCCTGACCAGGTGTGGCATACAAAGTGGCCTGATTGAAAGACTGGCGCCCTCTCTGTTGGGAAGGCCGTACTGCAGGAGCAGTAGCAGGCATGGCAGTACCCCCCCTCCACGAGATCCCGGAGCAGTGGGATGAGAACGGTGAAAGGCACGGACCAGACGGGGGGCATGGAGATCAGAAGTTGGAACCCATGAGCGTTCCTCCGGGCCATACCCTCTCCAGTGCACCAAATATTGAAGACCACCACGGGAATGACGGGAATCAACAATGGACTGGACCTCAAATTCTTCTTGTCCCTGGACCAGTACAGGACGTGGTCGAGGAATAACAGTGGTGAACCGATTGCACAGAAGGGGCTTCAACAAGGAGGTGTGAAAGGTATTCGGTATACGGAGGGTATGAGGTAGGTCCAGCGCATAACTGACTTCGTTGATACGTCTTCGGACCTTGAATGGACCAATGTACCGTGGAGCAAATTTCATTGATGGCACACGTAACTTAATGTTACAGGTAGACAACCAGACTCTCTGGCCTGGAACATAGGCATAGGCGGATGGGTCCTTCCTGCATAGGTCTTCTGTTGGACTGCAGCAAGACAGAGGTTGGAACGTACCAAAGTCCACACTTTATGAAGAGACTGAACATAGGAGTCCAAGTCAGGAAGACCAGTGTCAGCACTAGGGGATGGCAAAAAAGTAGGCTGGAAACCATGGGCAACATAAAACGGGGAGTGACCAGACAAGGCATTAACATTACTGTTCAGAGCAAATTCAGCCCAAGGAAGCAAAGATACCCAATCATCCTGCCCTTGAGAAGAGAAGCTACGAATGTAGTTCTCACTAGACTGATTAGCACGTTCGGCAGCTCCATTGGACTGTGGGTGATAAGCAGAAGAAAATGATACTTTAATACCCAACTGTGAACAGAAATTTCTCCAAAATCTAGAAATGAACTGTGGACCCCGATCAGAGACAATTTCAGGAGGCAAACCATGTAATCTGAATACCTCTTTGGCAAATATGTTGGCTAGACCTTTAGATGTTGGCAATTTCTTGAGAGGAACCAGATGAACCATTTTAGTAAAGCGATCAACAATGGTCAAAATCACTGTATGCCCTTCAGAAGGTGGCAAATCTACTATGAAATCCATAGAAATATGTGACCATGGTTTGTCAGGGATGGCTAGTGGTTTCAATAGCCCTGCAGGACATTGAGTAGAGGCTTTGGATTGTGCACATACCACACATGCCTGTACATATTCTCTCACATCCTTGGCAATGTCTGGCCACCAGTACATCGGTGTAAGGGCTGACAATGTCCTTTTTATACCAGGATGACCGGCTGGCCTGGAGGCATGATAACATGAGAGTAGTTCCTTTCTTTCTGCGTCAGGAACAAACAACTTGTCAGAAGGAGTCTCAGGGGGAGCTGTACTTTGCATAGCTTGGATACGAGTAAGGAGTGTAGAAGTAAGGGTGAGATGAGTAGCTGCCACTACTCTCTCCAGAGGAACAATCGACTCCACTGGTCTATCTTGCTGTTCTGTGACCTCAAACTGCCTGGAAAGTGCGTCTGCCTTCGCATTTCTGTTACCGGGCCTATAGGTGATTATGTAATTGAAAGGAGTCAAAAACATCGACCACTGGGCTTGACGGGATGACAGTCTTTTGGCATCGGCAATAAAGGTCAGGTTTTTATGGTCAGTCAGAATCATAGTGGGAGTAGGAGCTCCTTCAAGTAGGTGTCTCCACTCCTTCAAAGCAGAAATGATAGCCAGGAGTTCTCGGTTACCGATATCATAGTTCCTTTCAGCACTAGATAATTTATTGGAAAAGAAGCCACAAGGCTTGAGTGGTTGGTCAGGGGATTCTCTTTGGAAGAGAACAGCTCCTACCCTGTCTCAGAGGCATCAACCTCTAGGATGAAAGGCTTCCTTGGATCAGGGTGGACAAGTATAGGGGCCGTAGAAAAAGCCTCTTTAAGAGTCTCAAAGGCTTTAATGGCTTCAGGGGACCAAATACGGGTATTAGCTCCCTTCTTGGTCATATTGGTAATGGGTGCCAGTATTGTGGAGAAATTGAGTATGAACCTGCGGTAGTAGTTGGCGAACCCTATGAATCTCTGAATAGCTTTTAGCCCTATAGGACATTGCCAGTCAGTAACAGCAGTAAGTTTAGCCGGGTCCATGGAAAATCCTTCTTTGGAAATGACATAACCTAGAAATGCTAACTTAGGTTGGTCAAAGAGACACTTTTCCAATTTACAGTAAAGGCCATTGTTCAACAATGTCTGAAGAACCTTTTTAACCTGCAAGTGGTGAGTAGCGAGATCAGGTGAGTAAATAAGTATATCATCCAAATACACGATGACACAGTCCTGTATGAAATCACGCAAAACATCATTTATAAAATCCTGGAACGTTACATAGCCCAAAGGGCATTACAAGGTACTCGTAGTGACCAGATCTGGTATTGAAAGCGGTTTTCCATTCATCACCATCCTTAAATGCGCACTAAATTGTACGCGCTTCTTAAATCAAGCTTAGAAAAAATCTGGGAACCTTTTAACCTGTCAAAGAGTTCAGCAATCAATGGAATGGGATAGGCATTTTTCACAGTTATTTTATTTAAACCCCTATAATCTATGCAAGGTCTTAAGTCCCCCTCTTTCTAAGGCTAGGGTCAGACGAACGCATTTTCGCGTTGTCTGTGAAAAAGTGCGTTCGAACTAATGGACGCATTTTTTCACGGAGTACGTGATAGCGGTCATAGGTCATACTATGCGCATTTGCATCCGTGATTTTGTACGGATCATCAATAAAACACTTTGTGCATCTGGACGTTATGTTGGCCGGACATTAGCAGTGTCTGACATCTCCAATTCGCGCACACACGTCGCTAGCGGACGCAGCGCACTCTGTACAACCGTACTAGAGGTTTTACGTTCTCGACAAAATGCGTTCGTTTTCCACTTGCGTTGCGCAGCCGGACTTTTGTGCGACCGTACTTCGTATATTGCCTGTCATTGGCCGGCACTTGCTGCTACTACGGCCGTGATTAAGTGCGCCTGCACGCGCGTTCGCACTGCGCTCGTCTGACCCTAGCCTTAGAGACAAAAAAGAACCCAGCACCAGCAGGAGATGTGGATTTCCTTATGAAGCCCTTAGCAAGGGAATCCTTTACGTACTCCTCCAATATGAGGTTCTCATGTTGAGACAGAGGATACACTCGTCCCTTGGGAGTAAAAGTGCCAGGAAGGAGAGTAATAGCACAATCATAGGGTCTATGATCAGGTAAAGTCTCAGCCCCTCCTTTGTTGAAAACCTCCCTGACCACCTCATAATGTATAGGAACCAATACAGATAAAGGAGCAGCGGTGGGTACATTTATAGTGTGCACAGACTTGACAGGAATCATGCATGAATCAAAACAAGAACAGTGTTTCTTCTCCAGTCTATGACTGGATTGTGTTTTTGTAACCAGGGATACCCCAAAACAACAGGACATGAAGGAGATGATAGGAGTTGGCATACCACAGTCTCTTTATGGAGAACTCCTACAGACATGGAAATAGGACTGGTCTCCTTAGAAATATATGGGTTGGAAAGGGGTCTGCCATCTATAGCACGAATAGCTATAGGTGGTTTTTTTTCCACACAGGGAATCCCTTTCTCCAATGCAAAAGTAGTGTCCATAAAATTTTCCTCTGCCCCTGAATCAAGAAGTGCATCTACCTGAATAATGGAGGAACCCACCTCAATCCCAATAGTAAAGTAACAACGCTTTCTATAAACAGAAGGAGATAATGTCATGACCTCTGACGGTTTAATCTCTCCAGACTGCATTGGTTGAGGTACAGGGTTGTCAGATGCAGCAGGGTTAAACTCTGGAGACACACACGGCATTAACCTATTAGGTTGCGCTTTTGTTTTACACATGTCCCTGATTTGGTCCTCCATCTCCATACAGAATGGAATTAGATCATTCAGATTCCCAGGAAGATCTCTTGCTGTAATAGCAAGGGTTAACGAGTCAGATAAACCCTCCAGAAAACAGGACACCAGAGTTTCATTATCCCAATTAACCTCAGCAGCAAGCGTCTGAAAATCAACAGCATATTCCAACACAGTTCTGTCTCCCTGACTTAACCTCATTAACCGTTTCATAGCAGAATTTGTTTTTCTGGAAGGGTTAAACACACTTTTTAAGGTGGAAACAAATTCCTCGTAGTTATTTATTATGTGATCATTAGACTCCCAAAATGCAGTAGCCCAGTCTAAGGCCTTGTCTCTGAGATGGTTAAAAAGAAAACACACTTTAGCTCTGTCAGTTATACACATAAGAGGATTTAACTCAAAACATAAATCAATTTGCTTCAATAATCCTCTGCATGCAGCAGCTTCACCACAGAAAGTAACAGAGGGCAACATTTGCACTGGAACAGCGGATTTAACCATCGAAGTGTCAGAATGGGTTATAGGAGCAGGTGAAGGAGACTGCACGCAATCTGTATTCTCCAAGAGCGTTTCCAGCAACCCTGCAAAATGATACATCTTGGCATCAGCCTCCCTTATATGTGTACAGCAAGCAGTAAACTGCTGAGCAATGTCTGCAGGGTCCATGGCCCTGACGTAATGTAAGGATATAGGGTCACCCAGCACGCAGACAAAACCCAGAAAGGCAAGAAAGGACCCTAAACTGAGAAGCTGGTCCTTAAAATGGCCAGGTACTAATCTAGAATACACAGAAGTACAGATCAGGGACAGGAGAGATATCGTAGTATAAACAAGCCAGAGGTCGGTACACGAGGTAAACATATGCCAAGGGATAATACAGAAAACACAGTCAAAATACAAGCCAGAAGTCAAACCAGAAAATCAATAAGCATAAGCTGTAGACACGCACTGAAGGCTAGAAATAACCACGTCAGGGCTCAGAGCACAGACTGGAACTGATATTTAAAGGCCTAGATCCCTGACCAGGTGTGGCATACAAAGTGGCCTGATTGAAAGACTGGCGCCCTCTCTGTTGGGAAGGCCGTACTGCAGGAGCAGTAGCAGGCATGACACTGCAGAAGCAAAACAGCCCAAAAGCATGATTGACCCCCCGCCATGCTTCACAGTAGGCAAGGTGTTCTTTTCTTCGTAGGCCTTGTTCTTCCTCCTCCAAACATAGCATTGATCCATGGGCCCAAACAGTTCTAATTTTGTTTCATCAGTCCACAGAACACTATCCCAAAACTTCTGTGGTTTGTCCACATGACT